>JANJGN010000580.1:0-380083 GCA_026770705.1 Isurus oxyrinchus | reverse complement strand
CATCAACCAGACAGTCACTGTCCCAATCTCACTCCATCAACCAGTCAACCAGACAGACACTAGACCAAACTCACTCCATTAACGAGACAACCAAACACACACAGTTCCATACACACTCCAACAACCACACAACCAGACGGACATTGTCCCAAACTCACCCCATCAACCAGGCAAACTGGCAGACACTTTGCTAAAGTCACTTCATCAACCTGACGACCAGACAGACATTGTCGCAAAGTCACTCCATCAACCAGACAACGAGATAGACACTGTCCCATACTTTCTCCATCAACCAGACAACCAGACAGACACGGTTTCAAATCACTCCATCAACTCGGCAACCAGACATACACTGTCCCCAAACAAAAACAGAATTACCTGGAAAAAACTCAGCAGATCTGGCAGCATCGGCGGAGAAGAAAAGAGTTGATGTTTCGAGTCCTCATGACCCTTCGACAGAACTTGATTTCGAGTCCAAGAAAGAGTTGAAATATAGGCTGGTTTAAGGTGTGTGTGTGGGGGGGCGGAGATAGAGAGAGAGAGAGAGGTGTAGACATGCACCTCTCTCTCTCTCTATCTCTCCGCCCCCCCACACACACACCTTCAACCAGCCTATATTTCAACTCTTTCTTGGACTCGAAATCAAGTTCTGTCGAAGGGTCATGAGGACTCGAAACGTCAACTCTTTTCTTCTCCGCCGATGCTGCCAGACCTGCTGAGTTTTTCCAGGTAATTCTGTTTTTGTTTTGGATTTCCAGCATCTGCAGTTTTCTTTGTTTTTCTACACTGTCCCAAACTCTCTCCATCAACCAGACAACCAGGTAGACACTGTCCCAATCACACTCCATCATCCAAACAGACAGTGTCCTTATCTCACTCCATCAGCCAGACAGAAACAGTCCCAATCTCATTCCATCAACCTGAGGACGAGACAGATCCTGTCACAAAACATCTCCATCAACCAGAAAACCAGACAGACAGTCCCAAAGTCACTTCCATCAACCTGACATCCAGACAGACACTCTCCCAAACTCACTCCATCAACCAGACAACAATAGAGACACTCTCCCAATCTTACTCCATCAACTAGACAACCAGACAGAAACTGTCCAAAACACACTGCATTAATTAGAAAAGCAGACAGACACAGTTCCATATACATTCCATCAACCAGACAACCAGGTAGACACTGTCCCAATCTCACTGCATCATCCAGACAGCCAATGTCCTAATCTCACTCCATCATCCATACAGGCACTGTGCCAATCTCACTCCATCAACCTGACAACCAGACAGATCTTGTCCCAAATTACTCCATCAAACAGACATCCAGGCAGACACTTTTCCAACTCATTCCATCAACCAGACAGACACTGACTCAAAATCACTCCATCAGCCAGAAAACCAGACAGACACTCTCCCAAACTCACTACATCAACCAGGCAAACAGGCAGACATTATCCCAAACTCACTCCATCAACCAGGCAAACTGGCAGACACTGTCCCAAACTCACTCCATCAACCAGACAACCAGACAGACACTGTCCAAAACTTTCACCATCAACCAAACAACCAGACAGACACTGTTCCAAATCACTCCATCAACTCGGCAACCAGACATACACTGTGCAAAACTCACTCCATCAACCACTAAACCAGGTAGACACTGCCCCATATCTCACTCCATCATCCAGACAGACAGTGTCCCAATCTCATTCCATCAACCTGAGAACGAGACAGACGATGCCCAAACTAACTCCATCGATCACACAACCAAAGAGACACTGTCACAATCTCACTCCATCAGCAAGAGAACCGGACAGCCACTGTCCCAAACTCACTCCATCAAACTGACAACCAGACAGACACGGTCCCAAACTCACTCCATCAACCAGATATACGGACAGTCACTGTCCCAAACTAACTCCATCAACCTGACCACCTAACATTCATTGTCCCAAACTCAATCCATCAGCCAGACAACCAGGCAGAAAGTGTCCCAAGATCACTCCATCAGCCAGACAGACAGTGTCCCAAACTCACTCCATCAACCAGACAACCAGGCAGACACTGTCCCAAACTTTCTCAATCAACTAGACAACCAGACAGACATTGTTTCAAATCACTCCATCAACGCGGCAACCAGACATACACTGTTACAATCTCACTCCCTCATCCAGACAGAAACTGTCCCAATCTTATTTCTGCAAACTGAGAACGAGAAAGACCCTGTCCCAGAATAACTCCAACAGTGAGACAACCAGACAGACACGGTGCCAAACTCACTCCATCAACCAGACATCCAGACAGACACTGTCCCATGCTCACTCCATCAACCAGACAGTCACTGTCCCAATCTCATTCCATCAGCCAGTCAACCAGACAGACACTAGACCAAACTCACTCCATTAACTAGACAACCAAACACACACAGTTCCATACACACTCCAACAACCGCACAACCAGACGGACACTGTCCCAAACTCACTCTATCAACCAGTCACTGTCCCAATCTCACTCCATCAAGCAACCAGACAGTCACTGTCCCAAACTCGCTCCATCAGCCAGACAACCAGGCAGTCACTGTCCCAACCTCATTCCATCAACCTGATATCCAGACAGACACAGTCCCAAACTCACTCCATCAACCAGACAACAATAGACACACTGTCCCAATCTTACTTCTCATCTAGACAACCAGACAGAAAATGTCCAAAACTCACTCTATTAACTAGACAACCAGACAGACACAGTTCCACACTCATTCCATCAACCAGACAACCAGGTAGTCACTGTCCCAATCTCACTCCATCATCCAGACAGCCAATGTCCTAATCTCACTCCATCATCCAGAAAGAAACTGTCCCAATCTCACTCCATCAACCTGACAACCAGACAGACACTGTCCCAAACTCATTCCTTCAACCTGACAACCAGACAGATCCTGCCCCAAATTAACTCCATCAACCAGACATCCAGACAGACACTGTCCAAACTCACTCCATCATCAGGCAACCAGACAGACACTGTCCCAAACTCACCCCATCAAGCGAACAGCCAGAGAGACACTGTCACAAACTCACTCCATCAACCAGACATCCAGGCAGACACTGTCCCAAACTCATTACAACAACCAGACAGACACGGTCCCAAACTCACTCCATTAACCAGACAGCCAGTCAGGCACTGTCCCTTACTTACTGCATCTAAACGGACAAACAGACAGAAACTGTCCGAAACTCATTCCATTCACTAACAAACAAGACAGACACTCTCCCAAACTCACTCCATCAACCTGACCACCAGGCAGTCACTGTCCCAAACTCACTCCATCAACCAGGCAAACGAGTAGCCGCTATGCCAAACCCACTCTATCAAGCAGACACCCAGACGGACATTGTCCCAAACTTTCTCCATGATCCAGAAAGACAGTGTCCAAAAGCCACTCCATCATCCAGACAGACACTGACCCAATCTTGAGAATGAGACAGACTCTGTCACAAACTAACTCCATCAACCAAACAGCCAAACAGACACGGTCCCAAACTCACTCCATCAACCAGACAACCAGACAGACATTGTCCCAAACTTTCTCCATCAAACAGACAACCAGACAGATCCTGTCCCAAACTCATTCCATCAACCAGATATCCAGACAGACATTGTCCCAAACTCACTACATCAACCAGCCATCCAGACAGACACTGTCCCAAACTCACTCCATCAACCTGACCACCAGGCAGTCATTGTCTCAAACTCACTCTGTCAGCCAGATAACCGGAAGGACACTGTACCAAACTCACTCCATCAACCTGACAACCAGGTAGATATTGTCCCAAACTCAATCCATCATCCAGACACCCAGGCAGAAAGTGTCTCAAGATCACTCCATCAACCAGACAGACACGGTCCCAAACTCACTCCATCAACCAGACAACCAGGCAGACACGGTCCCAAGCTCACTCCACCAACCAGACAACCAGACACACACTTCTCCATTCGCATTCCATCAACCAGACAACCAGGTAGACACTGTCCCAGTCTCACTCCATCAACAAGAGTGTCACTGTCACAATCTCACTCCATCAAGCAGACAACCAGACAGACATTTTCCCAAACTTTCTCCTTCATCCAGAGAGACAGTGTCCTAATTACACTCCATCATCTAGACAGAAACTGTCCCAATCTTATTTCTGCAACCTGAGAACGAGAAAGACCATGTCCCATAATAACTCCATCAGTGAAACAACCAGACAGGCACGGTCCCAAATGCACACCTTCAACGAGACATCCAGACAGACACTGTCCCAATCTCACTCCATCATCCAGACACACAGTATCCCAATCTCACTCCATCATCCAGAAAGACACTGTCCCAATCTCATTCCATGAACCTGAGAACGAGACAGACGATGCCCAAACTAACTCCATCGATCACACAACCAAAGAGACACTGTCACAATCTCACTCCATCAGCAAGACAACCGGACAGCCACTGTCCCAAACTCACTCCATCAAACTGACAACCAGACAGACACGGTCCCAAACTCACTCCATCAACCAGATATACGGACAGACACTGTCCCAAACTAACTCCATCAACCTGACCACCTAACATTCATTGTCCCAAACTCAATCCATCAGCCAGACAACCAGTCAGAAAGAGTCCCAAGATCACTCCATCAGCCAGACAGACAGTGTCCCAAACTCACTCCATCAACCAGACAACCAGGCAGACACTGTCCCAAGCTCTCTCCACCAACCAGACAACCAGACACACACTTCTCCATACGCATTCCATCAACCAGACAACCAGGTAGACACTGTCCCAGTCTCACTCCATCAACAAGAGTGTCACTGTCACAATCTCACTCCATCAAGCAGACAACCAGACAGACATTTTCCCAAACTTTCTCCTTCATCCAGAGAGACAGTGTCCTAATTACACTCCATCATCCAGACAGAAACTGTCCCAATCTTATTTCTGCAACCTGAGAACGAGAAAGACCATGTCCCATAATAACTCCATCAGTGAAACAACCAGACAGACACGGTCCCAAATGCACTCCTTCAACGAGACATCCAGACAGACACTGTCCCAATCTCACTCCATCATCCAGACACACAGTATCCCAATCTCACTCCATCATCCAGAAAGACACTGTCCCAATCTCATTCCATCAACCTGAGAACGAGACAGACGATGCCCAAACTAACTCCATCAATCACAAAACCAAACAGACACTGTCACTATCTCACACCATCAGCAAGACAACCGGACAGCCACTGTCCCAAACTCACTCCATCAAATTGACAACCAGTCAGCCAGGGTCCCAAACTCACTCCATCAACCAGATATACGGACAGACACTGTCCCAAACTAACTCCATCAACCTGACCACCTAACATTCATTGTCCCAAACTCAATCCATCAGCCAGACAACCAGGCAGAAAGTGTCCCAAGATCACTCCATCAACCAGACAGACACTGTCCCAAACTCACTCCATCAACCAGACAACCAGGCAGACACTGTCCCAAGCTCACTCCACCAACCAGACAACCAGACACACACTTCTCCATACGCATTCCATCAACCAGACAACCAGGTAGACACTGTCCCAGTCTCACTCCATCAACAAGAGTGTCACTGTAACAATCTCACTCCATCAAGCAGACAACCAGACAGACATTTTCCCAAACTTTCTCCTTCATCCAGAGAGACAGTGTCCTAATTACACTCCATCATGCAGACAGAAACAGTCCCAATCTTATTCCGGCAACCTGAGAACGAGAAAGACCATGTCCCATAATAACTCCATCAGTGAGACAACCCGTCAGACACGGTCCCAAACTCACTCCTTCAACCACACATCCAGACAGATACTGTCCCCAGCTCACTCCATCAACCAGTCACTGTCCCAATCTCACTCCATCAAGCAGACAACCAGTCACTGTCCCAAACCCATTCCATCAGCCAGACAACCAGGCAGTCACTGTCCCAACCTCATTCCATCAACCTGATATCCAGACAGACACTGACCCAAACTCACTCCATCAACCAGACAACAATAGACACACTGTCCCAATCTTACTCCTCATCTCGACAACCTGACAGAAACTGTCCAAAACTCACTCCATTAACTAGACAACCAGACAGACACGGTCCCAAACTCACTCCATCAACCCGACATCCAGACAGACACTGTCCCAATCTCAATCCATCAACCAGACAGTCACTGTCCCAATCTCACTCCATCAACCAGTCAACCAGACAGACACTAGACCAAACTCACTCCATTAACGAGACAACCAAACACACACAGTTCCATACACACTCCAACAACCACACAACCAGACGGACATTGTCCCAAACTCACCCCATCAACCAGGCAAACTGGCAGACACTTTGCTAAAGTCACTTCATCAACCTGACGACCAGACAGACATTGTCGCAAAGTCACTCCATCAACCAGACAACGAGATAGACACTGTCCCATACTTTCTCCATCAACCAGACAACCAGACAGACACGGTTTCAAATCACTCCATCAACTCGGCAACCAGACATACACTGTCCCAAACAAAAACAGAATTACCTGGAAAAACTCAGCAGATCTGGCAGCATCGGCGGAGAAGAAAAGAGTTGATGTTTCGAGTCCTCATGACCCTTCGACAGAACTTGATTTCGAGTCCAAGAAAGAGTTGAAATATAGGCTGGTTTAAGGTGTGTGTGTGGGGGGGCGGAGATAGAGAGAGAGAGAGAGGTGTAGACATGCACCTCTCTCTCTCTCTATCTCTCCGCCCCCCCACACACACACCTTCAACCAGCCTATATTTCAACTCTTTCTTGGACTCGAAATCAAGTTCTGTCGAAGGGTCATGAGGACTCGAAACGTCAACTCTTTTCTTCTCCGCCGATGCTGCCAGACCTGCTGAGTTTTTCCAGGTAATTCTGTTTTTGTTTTGGATTTCCAGCATCTGCAGTTTTCTTTGTTTTTCTACACTGTCCCAAACTCTCTCCATCAACCAGACAACCAGGTAGACACTGTCCCAATCACACTCCATCATCCAAACAGACAGTGTCCTTATCTCACTCCATCAGCCAGACAGAAACAGTCCCAATCTCATTCCATCAACCTGAGGACGAGACAGATCCTGTCACAAAACATCTCCATCAACCAGAAAACCAGACAGACAGTCCCAAAGTCACTCCATCAACCTGACATCCAGACAGACACTCTCCCAAACTCACTCCATCAACCAGACAACAATAGAGACACTCTCCCAATCTTACTCCATCAACTAGACAACCAGACAGAAACTGTCCAAAACACACTGCATTAATTAGAAAAGCAGACAGACACAGTTCCATATACATTCCATCAACCAGACAACCAGGTAGACACTGTCCCAATCTCACTGCATCATCCAGACAGCCAATGTCCTAATCTCACTCCATCATCCATACAGGCACTGTGCCAATCTCACTCCATCAACCTGACAACCAGACAGATCTTGTCCCAAATTACTCCATCAAACAGACATCCAGGCAGACACTTTTCCAACTCATTCCATCAACCAGACAGACACTGACTCAAAATCACTCCATCAGCCAGAAAACCAGACAGACACTCTCCCAAACTCACTACATCAACCAGGCAAACAGGCAGACATTATCCCAAACTCACTCCATCAACCAGGCAAACTGGCAGACACTGTCCCAAACTCACTCCATCAACCAGACAACCAGACAGACACTGTCCAAAACTTTCACCATCAACCAAACAACCAGACAGACACTGTTCCAAATCACTCCATCAACTCGGCAACCAGACATACACTGTGCAAAACTCACTCCATCAACCACTAAACCAGGTAGACACTGCCCCATATCTCACTCCATCATCCAGACAGACAGTGTCCCAATCTCATTCCATCAACCTGAGAACGAGACAGACGATGCCCAAACTAACTCCATCGATCACACAACCAAAGAGACACTGTCACAATCTCACTCCATCAGCAAGAGAACCGGACAGCCACTGTCCCAAACTCACTCCATCAAACTGACAACCAGACAGACACGGTCCCAAACTCACTCCATCAACCAGATATACGGACAGTCACTGTCCCAAACTAACTCCATCAACCTGACCACCTAACATTCATTGTCCCAAACTCAATCCATCAGCCAGACAACCAGGCAGAAAGTGTCCCAAGATCACTCCATCAGCCAGACAGACAGTGTCCCAAACTCACTCCATCAACCAGACAACCAGGCAGACACTGTCCCAAACTTTCTCAATCAACTAGACAACCAGACAGACATTGTTTCAAATCACTCCATCAACGCGGCAACCAGACATACACTGTTACAATCTCACTCCCTCATCCAGACAGAAACTGTCCCAATCTTATTTCTGCAAACTGAGAACGAGAAAGACCCTGTCCCAGAATAACTCCAACAGTGAGACAACCAGACAGACACGGTGCCAAACTCACTCCATCAACCAGACATCCAGACAGACACTGTCCCATGCTCACTCCATCAACCAGACAGTCACTGTCCCAATCTCATTCCATCAGCCAGTCAACCAGACAGACACTAGACCAAACTCACTCCATTAACTAGACAACCAAACACACACAGTTCCATACACACTCCAACAACCGCACAACCAGACGGACACTGTCCCAAACTCACTCTATCAACCAGTCACTGTCCCAATCTCACTCCATCAAGCAACCAGACAGTCACTGTCCCAAACTCGCTCCATCAGCCAGACAACCAGGCAGTCACTGTCCCAACCTCATTCCATCAACCTGATATCCAGACAGACACAGTCCCAAACTCACTCCATCAACCAGACAACAATAGACACACTGTCCCAATCTTACTTCTCATCTAGACAACCAGACAGAAAATGTCCAAAACTCACTCTATTAACTAGACAACCAGACAGACACAGTTCCACACTCATTCCATCAACCAGACAACCAGGTAGTCACTGTCCCAATCTCACTCCATCATCCAGACAGCCAATGTCCTAATCTCACTCCATCATCCAGAAAGAAACTGTCCCAATCTCACTCCATCAACCTGACAACCAGACAGACACTGTCCCAAACTCATTCCTTCAACCTGACAACCAGACAGATCCTGCCCCAAATTAACTCCATCAACCAGACATCCAGACAGACACTGTCCAAACTCACTCCATCATCAGGCAACCAGACAGACACTGTCCCAAACTCACCCCATCAAGCGAACAGCCAGAGAGACACTGTCACAAACTCACTCCATCAACCAGACATCCAGGCAGACACTGTCCCAAACTCATTACAACAACCAGACAGACACGGTCCCAAACTCACTCCATTAACCAGACAGCCAGTCAGGCACTGTCCCTTACTTACTGCATCTAAACGGACAAACAGACAGAAACTGTCCGAAACTCATTCCATTCACTAACAAACAAGACAGACACTCTCCCAAACTCACTCCATCAACCTGACCACCAGGCAGTCACTGTCCCAAACTCACTCCATCAACCAGGCAAACGAGTAGCCGCTATGCCAAACCCACTCTATCAAGCAGACACCCAGACGGACATTGTCCCAAACTTTCTCCATGATCCAGAAAGACAGTGTCCAAAAGCCACTCCATCATCCAGACAGACACTGACCCAATCTTGAGAATGAGACAGACTCTGTCACAAACTAACTCCATCAACCAAACAGCCAAACAGACACGGTCCCAAACTCACTCCATCAACCAGACAACCAGACAGACATTGTCCCAAACTTTCTCCATCAAACAGACAACCAGACAGATCCTGTCCCAAACTCATTCCATCAACCAGATATCCAGACAGACATTGTCCCAAACTCACTACATCAACCAGCCATCCAGACAGACACTGTCCCAAACTCACTCCATCAACCTGACCACCAGGCAGTCATTGTCTCAAACTCACTCTGTCAGCCAGATAACCGGAAGGACACTGTACCAAACTCACTCCATCAACCTGACAACCAGGTAGATATTGTCCCAAACTCAATCCATCATCCAGACACCCAGGCAGAAAGTGTCTCAAGATCACTCCATCAACCAGACAGACACGGTCCCAAACTCACTCCATCAACCAGACAACCAGGCAGACACGGTCCCAAGCTCACTCCACCAACCAGACAACCAGACACACACTTCTCCATTCGCATTCCATCAACCAGACAACCAGGTAGACACTGTCCCAGTCTCACTCCATCAACAAGAGTGTCACTGTCACAATCTCACTCCATCAAGCAGACAACCAGACAGACATTTTCCCAAACTTTCTCCTTCATCCAGAGAGACAGTGTCCTAATTACACTCCATCATCTAGACAGAAACTGTCCCAATCTTATTTCTGCAACCTGAGAACGAGAAAGACCATGTCCCATAATAACTCCATCAGTGAAACAACCAGACAGGCACGGTCCCAAATGCACACCTTCAACGAGACATCCAGACAGACACTGTCCCAATCTCACTCCATCATCCAGACACACAGTATCCCAATCTCACTCCATCATCCAGAAAGACACTGTCCCAATCTCATTCCATGAACCTGAGAACGAGACAGACGATGCCCAAACTAACTCCATCGATCACACAACCAAAGAGACACTGTCACAATCTCACTCCATCAGCAAGACAACCGGACAGCCACTGTCCCAAACTCACTCCATCAAACTGACAACCAGACAGACACGGTCCCAAACTCACTCCATCAACCAGATATACGGACAGACACTGTCCCAAACTAACTCCATCAACCTGACCACCTAACATTCATTGTCCCAAACTCAATCCATCAGCCAGACAACCAGTCAGAAAGAGTCCCAAGCTCACTCCATCAGCCAGACAGACAGTGTCCCAAACTCACTCCATCAACCAGACAACCAGGCAGACACTGTCCCAAGCTCTCTCCACCAACCAGACAACCAGACACACACTTCTCCATACGCATTCCATCAACCAGACAACCAGGTAGACACTGTCCCAGTCTCACTCCATCAACAAGAGTGTCACTGTCACAATCTCACTCCATCAAGCAGACAACCAGACAGACATTTTCCCAAACTTTCTCCTTCATCCAGAGAGACAGTGTCCTAATTACACTCCATCATCCAGACAGAAACTGTCCCAATCTTATTTCTGCAACCTGAGAACGAGAAAGACCATGTCCCATAATAACTCCATCAGTGAAACAACCAGACAGACACGGTCCCAAATGCACTCCTTCAACGAGACATCCAGACAGACACTGTCCCAATCTCACTCCATCATCCAGACACACAGTATCCCAATCTCACTCCATCATCCAGAAAGACACTGTCCCAATCTCATTCCATCAACCTGAGAACGAGACAGACGATGCCCAAACTAACTCCATCAATCACAAAACCAAACAGACACTGTCACTATCTCACACCATCAGCAAGACAACCGGACAGCCACTGTCCCAAACTCACTCCATCAAATTGACAACCAGTCAGCCAGGGTCCCAAACTCACTCCATCAACCAGATATACGGACAGACACTGTCCCAAACTAACTCCATCAACCTGACCACCTAACATTCATTGTCCCAAACTCAATCCATCAGCCAGACAACCAGGCAGAAAGTGTCCCAAGATCACTCCATCAACCAGACAGACACTGTCCCAAACTCACTCCATCAACCAGACAACCAGGCAGACACTGTCCCAAGCTCACTCCACCAACCAGACAACCAGACACACACTTCTCCATACGCATTCCATCAACCAGACAACCAGGTAGACACTGTCCCAGTCTCACTCCATCAACAAGAGTGTCACTGTAACAATCTCACTCCATCAAGCAGACAACCAGACAGACATTTTCCCAAACTTTCTCCTTCATCCA
Source organism: Isurus oxyrinchus (assembly GCA_026770705.1). Lineage (NCBI taxonomy): Eukaryota > Metazoa > Chordata > Chondrichthyes > Lamniformes > Lamnidae > Isurus > Isurus oxyrinchus. The sequence continues at coordinate 368,150 of JANJGN010000580.1, read as the reverse complement.
GAGAGACAGTGTCCTAATTACACTCCATCATGCAGACAGAAACAGTCCCAATCTTATTCCGGCAACCTGAGAACGAGAAAGACCATGTCCCATAATAACTCCATCAGTGAGACAACCAGACAGACACGGTCCCAAACTCACTCCTTCAACCACACATCCAGACAGATACTGTCCCCAGCTCACTCCATCAACCAGTCACTGTCCCAATCTCACTCCATCAAGCAGACAACCAGTCACTGTCCCAAACCCATTCCATCAGCCAGACAACCAGGCAGTCACTGTCCCAACCTCATTCCATCAACCTGATATCCAGACAGACACTGACCCAAACTCACTCCATCAACCAGACAACAATAGACACACTGTCCCAATCTTACTCCTCATCTCGACAACCTGACAGAAACTGTCCAAAACTCACTCCATTAACTAGACAACCAGACAGACACGGTCCCAAACTCACTCCATCAACCCGACATCCAGACAGACACTGTCCCAATCTCAATCCATCAACCAGACAGTCACTGTCCCAATCTCACTCCATCAACCAGTCAACCAGACAGACACTAGACCAAACTCACTCCATTAACGAGACAACCAAACACACACAGTTCCATACACACTCCAACAACCACACAACCAGACGGACATTGTCCCAAACTCACCCCATCAACCAGGCAAACTGGCAGACACTTTGCTAAAGTCACTTCATCAACCTGACGACCAGACAGACATTGTCGCAAAGTCACTCCATCAACCAGACAACGAGATAGACACTGTCCCATACTTTCTCCATCAACCAGACAACCAGACAGACACGGTTTCAAATCACTCCATCAACTCGGCAACCAGACATACACTGTCCCAAACAAAAACAGAATTACCTGGAAAAACTCAGCAGATCTGGCAGCATCGGCGGAGAAGAAAAGAGTTGATGTTTCGAGTCCTCATGACCCTTCGACAGAACTTGATTTCGAGTCCAAGAAAGAGTTGAAATATAGGCTGGTTTAAGGTGTGTGTGTGGGGGGGCGGAGATAGAGAGAGAGAGAGAGGTGTAGACATGCACCTCTCTCTCTCTCTATCTCTCCGCCCCCCCACACACACACCTTCAACCAGCCTATATTTCAACTCTTTCTTGGACTCGAAATCAAGTTCTGTCGAAGGGTCATGAGGACTCGAAACGTCAACTCTTTTCTTCTCCGCCGATGCTGCCAGACCTGCTGAGTTTTTCCAGGTAATTCTGTTTTTGTTTTGGATTTCCAGCATCTGCAGTTTTCTTTGTTTTTCTACACTGTCCCAAACTCTCTCCATCAACCAGACAACCAGGTAGACACTGTCCCAATCACACTCCATCATCCAAACAGACAGTGTCCTTATCTCACTCCATCAGCCAGACAGAAACAGTCCCAATCTCATTCCATCAACCTGAGGACGAGACAGATCCTGTCACAAAACATCTCCATCAACCAGAAAACCAGACAGACAGTCCCAAAGTCACTCCATCAACCTGACATCCAGACAGACACTCTCCCAAACTCACTCCATCAACCAGACAACAATAGAGACACTCTCCCAATCTTACTCCATCAACTAGACAACCAGACAGAAACTGTCCAAAACACACTGCATTAATTAGAAAAGCAGACAGACACAGTTCCATATACATTCCATCAACCAGACAACCAGGTAGACACTGTCCCAATCTCACTGCATCATCCAGACAGCCAATGTCCTAATCTCACTCCATCATCCATACAGGCACTGTGCCAATCTCACTCCATCAACCTGACAACCAGACAGATCTTGTCCCAAATTACTCCATCAAACAGACATCCAGGCAGACACTTTTCCAACTCATTCCATCAACCAGACAGACACTGACTCAAAATCACTCCATCAGCCAGAAAACCAGACAGACACTCTCCCAAACTCACTACATCAACCAGGCAAACAGGCAGACATTATCCCAAACTCACTCCATCAACCAGGCAAACTGGCAGACACTGTCCCAAACTCACTCCATCAACCAGACAACCAGACAGACACTGTCCAAAACTTTCACCATCAACCAAACAACCAGACAGACACTGTTCCAAATCACTCCATCAACTCGGCAACCAGACATACACTGTGCAAAACTCACTCCATCAACCACTAAACCAGGTAGACACTGCCCCATATCTCACTCCATCATCCAGACAGACAGTGTCCCAATCTCATTCCATCAACCTGAGAACGAGACAGACGATGCCCAAACTAACTCCATCGATCACACAACCAAAGAGACACTGTCACAATCTCACTCCATCAGCAAGAGAACCGGACAGCCACTGTCCCAAACTCACTCCATCAAACTGACAACCAGACAGACACGGTCCCAAACTCACTCCATCAACCAGATATACGGACAGTCACTGTCCCAAACTAACTCCATCAACCTGACCACCTAACATTCATTGTCCCAAACTCAATCCATCAGCCAGACAACCAGGCAGAAAGTGTCCCAAGATCACTCCATCAGCCAGACAGACAGTGTCCCAAACTCACTCCATCAACCAGACAACCAGGCAGACACTGTCCCAAACTTTCTCAATCAACTAGACAACCAGACAGACATTGTTTCAAATCACTCCATCAACGCGGCAACCAGACATACACTGTTACAATCTCACTCCCTCATCCAGACAGAAACTGTCCCAATCTTATTTCTGCAAACTGAGAACGAGAAAGACCCTGTCCCAGAATAACTCCAACAGTGAGACAACCAGACAGACACGGTGCCAAACTCACTCCATCAACCAGACATCCAGACAGACACTGTCCCATGCTCACTCCATCAACCAGACAGTCACTGTCCCAATCTCATTCCATCAGCCAGTCAACCAGACAGACACTAGACCAAACTCACTCCATTAACTAGACAACCAAACACACACAGTTCCATACACACTCCAACAACCGCACAACCAGACGGACACTGTCCCAAACTCACTCTATCAACCAGTCACTGTCCCAATCTCACTCCATCAAGCAACCAGACAGTCACTGTCCCAAACTCGCTCCATCAGCCAGACAACCAGGCAGTCACTGTCCCAACCTCATTCCATCAACCTGATATCCAGACAGACACAGTCCCAAACTCACTCCATCAACCAGACAACAATAGACACACTGTCCCAATCTTACTTCTCATCTAGACAACCAGACAGAAAATGTCCAAAACTCACTCTATTAACTAGACAACCAGACAGACACAGTTCCACACTCATTCCATCAACCAGACAACCAGGTAGTCACTGTCCCAATCTCACTCCATCATCCAGACAGCCAATGTCCTAATCTCACTCCATCATCCAGAAAGAAACTGTCCCAATCTCACTCCATCAACCTGACAACCAGACAGACACTGTCCCAAACTCATTCCTTCAACCTGACAACCAGACAGATCCTGCCCCAAATTAACTCCATCAACCAGACATCCAGACAGACACTGTCCAAACTCACTCCATCATCAGGCAACCAGACAGACACTGTCCCAAACTCACCCCATCAAGCGAACAGCCAGAGAGACACTGTCACAAACTCACTCCATCAACCAGACATCCAGGCAGACACTGTCCCAAACTCATTACAACAACCAGACAGACACGGTCCCAAACTCACTCCATTAACCAGACAGCCAGTCAGGCACTGTCCCTTACTTACTGCATCTAAACGGACAAACAGACAGAAACTGTCCGAAACTCATTCCATTCACTAACAAACAAGACAGACACTCTCCCAAACTCACTCCATCAACCTGACCACCAGGCAGTCACTGTCCCAAACTCACTCCATCAACCAGGCAAACGAGTAGCCGCTATGCCAAACCCACTCTATCAAGCAGACACCCAGACGGACATTGTCCCAAACTTTCTCCATGATCCAGAAAGACAGTGTCCAAAAGCCACTCCATCATCCAGACAGACACTGACCCAATCTTGAGAATGAGACAGACTCTGTCACAAACTAACTCCATCAACCAAACAGCCAAACAGACACGGTCCCAAACTCACTCCATCAACCAGACAACCAGACAGACATTGTCCCAAACTTTCTCCATCAAACAGACAACCAGACAGATCCTGTCCCAAACTCATTCCATCAACCAGATATCCAGACAGACATTGTCCCAAACTCACTACATCAACCAGCCATCCAGACAGACACTGTCCCAAACTCACTCCATCAACCTGACCACCAGGCAGTCATTGTCTCAAACTCACTCTGTCAGCCAGATAACCGGAAGGACACTGTACCAAACTCACTCCATCAACCTGACAACCAGGTAGATATTGTCCCAAGCTCACTCCATCAAACAGACAACCAAATAGACACTGTCCAGAATTAACTCCATCAACCAGACAACCAGTCAGACACTCTCTCCAAACGCACTCCATCAAACAGAGACCAAACTGATGCTGTCCCAACCTCACTCCATCAACCAGACAACCAAACAGAAACTGTCCCAAACTCATTCCAGACAACCAGACAGACACAGTCCCATAGTCACTCCATCAGTCAGACAACCAGGTAGACACTTTCCCAAACTCACTCTATCAACCAGTCACAGTCCCAATCTCACTCCTTCAAGCAGACAACCAGACAGACACTTTCCCAAACACCCTCCATTATCCTGACCACCAGACAGTCACTGTCCCAAACTTACTCCATCAACCAGACAAACAGGCAGTCACTGTCCCAAGCTCACTCCATCAACCAGACAGACACTGTCCCAAACTAAGTCCATTAACCAGACAACCAGGCAGACACGGTCCCAAGCTCACTCCATCAACCAGATAGACACTGTCCCATACTAACTCCATTAACCAGACAACGAGTCAGGTATTGTCCCCAAACCCATCCATCAAACAGACAACCAGACAGAAAAAGTCCCAAACTCATTCCATTTACTAGACAACCAGACAGACGTAGTTCCATACTCACTCCATCAACCAGACAACCAGGTAGACACTGTCCCAATCTCACTCCATCAACCAAATAGTCACTGTCACAATCTCACTCCATTAACCAGACAACCAGACAGATACTGTCCCAAATTCACTCAATCAACTCGGCAACAAGACATACATTTTGCCAAACTCAATCCATTAACCAGACAACCAGACAGACACGTTCCCAAATTCACTCCATCAACCAGGCATCCAGACAAACACTGTCCCAAACTCACTCCATCAACCAGACAACCAGACAGACACTTTCCCAATCTTCCTCCATCAACTAGACAACCAGACAGAAACCGTCCCAAACTCACTCCATTAAGTTGACAACCAGATATATACTGTTCCATGCTCACTCCATCAACCAGACAACCAGGTAGGCACTGTCCTAATCTCACTTAATCAACTGGACAACCAGGTAGACACTGTACCAATCTCACTACATCATCCAGACAGCTAATGTACTAATCTCACAACATCATCCAAAGAGACAATGACCAAATCTTACTCCATCAACCTGACAACCAGACAGACACTATCCCCAACACATTGCATTAACCTGACAACCAGACAGATGCTGTCACAAATTAACTCCATCAACCAGACATCCAGACAGACAATAATCCAAACTCACTCCATCAGCCAGACAACCAGACAGACATTATCCAAAACTTTCTCCATCAACCAGAAAACCAGAAAGAAACTGTCCGAATCTCACTCCATCATCAAGACAACCATACACACACTGTCCCAAAATCACTCCATTAGACAGACAACGAGACAGACACTTTCCCAAACTCACTCCATCAACCAGGCAAAAAGGCAGAAACTGTGCCAAACTCACTTCATCAACCAGACAACCAGACAGACATTGTCCCAAACTTTCTCCATCAACCAGACAACCAGACAGACACTATCCCAAACTCACTTCATCAACCAGACAACCAGACAGACACAGTCCCAAACTTTCTTCATCCACCAGACAAAAAGACAGACATGGCTCCAAATCACTCCATCAACTCGGCAACCTGACATACACTGTGCCAACTCACTCCATCAACCAGACAACCAGGTAGACACTGTTCCAATCTCACTCCATCATCCAGACAGACAATGTCCCAATCTAACTCCATCATCCAGACAGACACTGTCACAATCTCACTCCATCAAATAGACACCCAGACAGACACTGTCCCAAACATATTCCATTAACTAGACAACCAGGCAAACACAGTTCCATACTCACTCCATCAACCAGACAACCAGGTAGACACTGTCCCGATCTCATTCCATCAACCAGAATGTCTCTGTCACAATCTCACTCCATCAACCAGACAACCAGACAGAGACTGCCTCAATTTCACTCCATCAACCTGACAACCAGAAAGTCACTGTCCCAAACTCACTCCATCAACCAGGCAAACTAGCGGGCACTGTGCCAAACTCACTCAATCAAGCAGACAACCAGACAGACATTGTCCCAAACTTTCTCCATCAACCTGACAACAATAGAGACACTCTCCCAATCTTACTCCATCAACTAGACAACCAGACAGAAACTGTCCAAAACACACTGCATTAATTAGAAAAGCAGACAGACACAGTTCCATATACATTCCATCAACCAGACAACCAGGTAGACACTGTCCCAATCTCACTGCATCATCCAGACAGCCAATGTCCTAATCTCACTCCATCATCCATACAGGCACTGTGCCAATCTCACTCCATCAACCTGACAACCAGACAGATCTTGTCCCAAATTACTCCATCAAACAGACATCCAGGCAGACACTTTTCCAACTCATTCCATCAACCAGACAGACACTGACTCAAAATCACTCCATCAGCCAGAAAACCAGACAGACACTCTCCCAAACTCACTACATCAACCAGGCAAACAGGCAGACATTATCCCAAACTCACTCCATCAACCAGGCAAACTGGCAGACACTGTCCCAAACTCACTCCATCAACCAGACAACCAGACAGACACTGTCCAAAACTTTCACCATCAACCAAACAACCAGACAGACACTGTTCCAAATCACTCCATCAACTCGGCAACCAGACATACACTGTGCAAAACTCACTCCATCAACCACTAAACCAGGTAGACACTGCCCCATATCTCACTCCATCATCCAGACAGACAGTGTCCCAATCTCATTCCATCAACCTGAGAACGAGACAGACGATGCCCAAACTAACTCCATCGATCACACAACCAAAGAGACACTGTCACAATCTCACTCCATCATCAAGACAACCATACACACACTGTCCCAAAATCACTCCATTAGACAGACAACGAGACAGACACTTTCCCAAACTCACTCCATCAACCAGGCAAAAAGGCAGAAACTGTGCCAAACTCACTCCATCAACCAGACAACCAGACAGACATTGTCCCAAACTTTCTCCATCAACCTGACATCCAGACAGACACTCTCCCAAACTCACTCCATCAACCAGACAACAATAGAGACACTCTCCCAATCTTACTCCATCAACTAGACAACCAGACAGAAACTGTCCAAAACACACTGCATTAATTAGAAAAGCAGACAGACACAGTTCCATATACATTCCATCAACCAGACAACCAGGTAGACACTGTCCCAATCTCACTGCATCATCCAGACAGCCAATGTCCTAATCTCACTCCATCATCCATACAGGCACTGTGCCAATCTCACTCCATCAACCTGACAACCAGACAGATCTTGTCCCAAATTACTCCATCAAACAGACATCCAGGCAGACACTTTTCCAACTCATTCCATCAACCAGACAGACACTGACTCAAAATCACTCCATCAGCCAGAAAACCAGACAGACACTCTCCCAAACTCACTCCATCAACCAGGCAAACGAGTAGCCGCTATGCCAAACCCACTCTATCAAGCAGACACCCAGACGGACATTGTCCCAAACTTTCTCCATGATCCAGAAAGACAGTGTCCAAAAGCCACTCCATCATCCAGACAGACACTGACCCAATCTTGAGAATGAGACAGACTCTGTCACAAACTAACTCCATCAACCAAACAGCCAAACAGACACGGTCCCAAACTCACTCCATCAACCAGACAACCAGACAGACATTGTCCCAAACTTTCTCCATCAAACAGACAACCAGACAGATCCTGTCCCAAACTCATTCCATCAACCAGATATCCAGACAGACATTGTCCCAAACTCACTACATCAACCAGCCATCCAGACAGACACTGTCCCAAACTCACTCCATCAACCTGACCACCAGGCAGTCATTGTCTCAAACTCACTCTGTCAGCCAGATAACCGGAAGGACACTGTACCAAACTCACTCCATCAACCTGACAACCAGGTAGATATTGTCCCAAGCTCACTCCATCAAACAGACAACCAAATAGACACTGTCCAGAATTAACTCCATCAACCAGACAACCAGTCAGACACTCTCTCCAAACGCACTCCATCAAACAGAGACCAAACTGATGCTGTCCCAACCTCACTCCATCAACCAGACAACCAAACAGAAACTGTCCCAAACTCATTCCAGACAACCAGACAGACACAGTCCCATAGTCACTCCATCAGTCAGACAACCAGGTAGACACTTTCCCAAACTCACTCTATCAACCAGTCACAGTCCCAATCTCACTCCTTCAAGCAGACAACCAGACAGACACTTTCCCAAACACCCTCCATTATCCTGACCACCAGACAGTCACTGTCCCAAACTTACTCCATCAACCAGACAAACAGGCAGTCACTGTCCCAAGCTCACTCCATCAACCAGACAGACACTGTCCCAAACTAAGTCCATTAACCAGACAACCAGGCAGACACGGTCCCAAGCTCACTCCATCAACCAGATAGACACTGTCCCATACTAACTCCATTAACCAGACAACGAGTCAGGTATTGTCCCCAAACCCATCCATCAAACAGACAACCAGACAGAAAAAGTCCCAAACTCATTCCATTTACTAGACAACCAGACAGACGTAGTTCCATACTCACTCCATCAACCAGACAACCAGGTAGACACTGTCCCAATCTCACTCCATCAACCAAATAGTCACTGTCACAATCTCACTCCATTAACCAGACAACCAGACAGATACTGTCCCAAATTCACTCAATCAACTCGGCAACAAGACATACATTTTGCCAAACTCAATCCATTAACCAGACAACCAGACAGACACGTTCCCAAATTCACTCCATCAACCAGGCATCCAGACAAACACTGTCCCAAACTCACTCCATCAACCAGACAACCAGACAGACACTTTCCCAATCTTCCTCCATCAACTAGACAACCAGACAGAAACCGTCCCAAACTCACTCCATTAAGTTGACAACCAGATATATACTGTTCCATGCTCACTCCATCAACCAGACAACCAGGTAGGCACTGTCCTAATCTCACTTAATCAACTGGACAACCAGGTAGACACTGTACCAATCTCACTACATCATCCAGACAGCTAATGTACTAATCTCACAACATCATCCAAAGAGACAATGACCAAATCTTACTCCATCAACCTGACAACCAGACAGACACTATCCCCAACACATTGCATTAACCTGACAACCAGACAGATGCTGTCACAAATTAACTCCATCAACCAGACATCCAGACAGACAATAATCCAAACTCACTCCATCAGCCAGACAACCAGACAGACATTATCCAAAACTTTCTCCATCAACCAGAAAACCAGAAAGAAACTGTCCGAATCTCACTCCATCATCAAGACAACCATACACACACTGTCCCAAAATCACTCCATTAGACAGACAACGAGACAGACACTTTCCCAAACTCACTCCATCAACCAGGCAAAAAGGCAGAAACTGTGCCAAACTCACTCCATCAACCAGACAACCAGACAGACATTGTCCCAAACTTTCTCCATCAACCTGACATCCAGACAGACACTATCCCAAACTCACTCCATCAACCAGACAACAATAGAGACACTCTCCCAATCTTACTCCATCAACTAGACAACCAGACAGAAACTGTCCAAAACACACTGCATTAATTAGAAAAGCAGACAGACACAGTTCCATATACATTCCATCAACCAGACAACCAGGTAGACACTGTCTCAATCTCACTGCATCATCCAGACAGCCAATGTCCTAATCTCACTCCATCATCCATACAGGCACTGTGCCAATCTCACTCCATCAACCTGACAACCAGACAGATCTTGTCCCAAATTACTCCATCAAACAGACATCCAGGCAGACACTTTTCCAACTCATTCCATCAACCAGACAGACACTGACTCAAAATCACTCCATCAGCCAGAAAACCAGACAGACACTCTCCCAAACTCACTACATCAACCAGGCAAACAGGCAGACATTATCCCAAACTCACTCCATCAACCAGGCAAACTGGCAGACACTGTCCCAAACTCACTCCATCAACCAGACAACCAGACAGACACTGTCCAAAACTTTCACCATCAACCAAACAACCAGACAGACACTGTTCCAAATCACTCCATCAACTCGGCAACCAGACATACACTGTGCAAAACTCACTCCATCAACCACTAAACCAGGTAGACACTGCCCCATATCTCACTCCATCATCCAGACAGACAGTGTCCCAATCTCATTCCATCAACCTGAGAACGAGACAGACGATGCCCAAACTAACTCCATCGATCACACAACCAAAGAGACACTGTCACAATCTCACTCCATCAGCAAGAGAACCGGACAGCCACTGTCCCAAACTCACTCCATCAAACTGACAACCAGACAGACACGGTCCCAAACTCACTCCATCAACCAGATATACGGACAGTCACTGTCCCAAACTAACTCCATCAACCTGACCACCTAACATTCATTGTCCCAAACTCAATCCATCAGCCAGACAACCAGGCAGAAAGTGTCCCAAGATCACTCCATCAGCCAGACAGACAGTGTCCCAAACTCACTCCATCAACCAGACAACCAGGCAGACACTGTCCCAAACTTTCTCAATCAACTAGACAACCAGACAGACATTGTTTCAAATCACTCCATCAACGCGGCAACCAGACATACACTGTTACAATCTCACTCCCTCATCCAGACAGAAACTGTCCCAATCTTATTTCTGCAAACTGAGAACGAGAAAGACCCTGTCCCAGAATAACTCCAACAGTGAGACAACCAGACAGACACGGTGCCAAACTCACTCCATCAACCAGACATCCAGACAGACACTGTCCCATGCTCACTCCATCAACCAGACAGTCACTGTCCCAATCTCATTCCATCAGCCAGTCAACCAGACAGACACTAGACCAAACTCACTCCATTAACTAGACAACCAAACACACACAGTTCCATACACACTCCAACAACCGCACAACCAGACGGACACTGTCCCAAACTCACTCTATCAACCAGTCACTGTCCCAATCTCACTCCATCAAGCAACCAGACAGTCACTGTCCCAAACTCGCTCCATCAGCCAGACAACCAGGCAGTCACTGTCCCAACCTCATTCCATCAACCTGATATCCAGACAGACACAGTCCCAAACTCACTCCATCAACCAGACAACAATAGACACACTGTCCCAATCTTACTTCTCATCTAGACAACCAGACAGAAAATGTCCAAAACTCACTCTATTAACTAGACAACCAGACAGACACAGTTCCACACTCATTCCATCAACCAGACAACCAGGTAGTCACTGTCCCAATCTCACTCCATCATCCAGACAGCCAATGTCCTAATCTCACTCCATCATCCAGAAAGAAACTGTCCCAATCTCACTCCATCAACCTGACAACCAGACAGACACTGTCCCAAACTCATTCCTTCAACCTGACAACCAGACAGATCCTGCCCCAAATTAACTCCATCAACCAGACATCCAGACAGACACTGTCCAAACTCACTCCATCATCAGGCAACCAGACAGACACTGTCCCAAACTCACCCCATCAAGCGAACAGCCAGAGAGACACTGTCACAAACTCACTCCATCAACCAGACATCCAGGCAGACACTGTCCCAAACTCATTACAACAACCAGACAGACACGGTCCCAAACTCACTCCATTAACCAGACAGCCAGTCAGGCACTGTCCCTTACTTACTGCATCTAAACGGACAAACAGACAGAAACTGTCCGAAACTCATTCCATTCACTAACAAACAAGACAGACACTCTCCCAAACTCACTCCATCAACCTGACCACCAGGCAGTCACTGTCCCAAACTCACTCCATCAACCAGGCAAACGAGTAGCCGCTATGCCAAACCCACTCTATCAAGCAGACACCCAGACGGACATTGTCCCAAACTTTCTCCATGATCCAGAAAGACAGTGTCCAAAAGCCACTCCATCATCCAGACAGACACTGACCCAATCTTGAGAATGAGACAGACTCTGTCACAAACTAACTCCATCAACCAAACAGCCAAACAGACACGGTCCCAAACTCACTCCATCAACCAGACAACCAGACAGACATTGTCCCAAACTTTCTCCATCAAACAGACAACCAGACAGATCCTGTCCCAAACTCATTCCATCAACCAGATATCCAGACAGACATTGTCCCAAACTCACTACATCAACCAGCCATCCAGACAGACACTGTCCCAAACTCACTCCATCAACCTGACCACCAGGCAGTCATTGTCTCAAACTCACTCTGTCAGCCAGATAACCGGAAGGACACTGTACCAAACTCACTCCATCAACCTGACAACCAGGTAGATATTGTCCCAAGCTCACTCCATCAAACAGACAACCAAATAGACACTGTCCAGAATTAACTCCATCAACCAGACAACCAGTCAGACACTCTCTCCAAACGCACTCCATCAAACAGAGACCAAACTGATGCTGTCCCAACCTCACTCCATCAACCAGACAACCAAACAGAAACTGTCCCAAACTCATTCCAGACAACCAGACAGACACAGTCCCATAGTCACTCCATCAGTCAGACAACCAGGTAGACACTTTCCCAAACTCACTCTATCAACCAGTCACAGTCCCAATCTCACTCCTTCAAGCAGACAACCAGACAGACACTTTCCCAAACACCCTCCATTATCCTGACCACCAGACAGTCACTGTCCCAAACTTACTCCATCAACCAGACAAACAGGCAGTCACTGTCCCAAGCTCACTCCATCAACCAGACAGACACTGTCCCAAACTAAGTCCATTAACCAGACAACCAGGCAGACACGGTCCCAAGCTCACTCCATCAACCAGATAGACACTGTCCCATACTAACTCCATTAACCAGACAACGAGTCAGGTATTGTCCCCAAACCCATCCATCAAACAGACAACCAGACAGAAAAAGTCCCAAACTCATTCCATTTACTAGACAACCAGACAGACGTAGTTCCATACTCACTCCATCAACCAGACAACCAGGTAGACACTGTCCCAATCTCACTCCATCAACCAAATAGTCACTGTCACAATCTCACTCCATTAACCAGACAACCAGACAGATACTGTCCCAAATTCACTCAATCAACTCGGCAACAAGACATACATTTTGCCAAACTCAATCCATTAACCAGACAACCAGACAGACACGTTCCCAAATTCACTCCATCAACCAGGCATCCAGACAAACACTGTCCCAAACTCACTCCATCAACCAGACAACCAGACAGACACTTTCCCAATCTTCCTCCATCAACTAGACAACCAGACAGAAACCGTCCCAAACTCACTCCATTAAGTTGACAACCAGATATATACTGTTCCATGCTCACTCCATCAACCAGACAACCAGGTAGGCACTGTCCTAATCTCACTTAATCAACTGGACAACCAGGTAGACACTGTACCAATCTCACTACATCATCCAGACAGCTAATGTACTAATCTCACAACATCATCCAAAGAGACAATGACCAAATCTTACTCCATCAACCTGACAACCAGACAGACACTATCCCCAACACATTGCATTAACCTGACAACCAGACAGATGCTGTCACAAATTAACTCCATCAACCAGACATCCAGACAGACAATAATCCAAACTCACTCCATCAGCCAGACAACCAGACAGACATTATCCAAAACTTTCTCCATCAACCAGAAAACCAGAAAGAAACTGTCCGAATCTCACTCCATCATCAAGACAACCATACACACACTGTCCCAAAATCACTCCATTAGACAGACAACGAGACAGACACTTTCCCAAACTCACTCCATCAACCAGGCAAAAAGGCAGAAACTGTGCCAAACTCACTCCATCAACCAGACAACCAGACAGACATTGTCCCAAACTTTCTCCATCAACCTGACAACCAGACAGACACTATCCCAAACTCACTTCATCAACCAGACAACCAGACAGACACAGTCCCAAACTTTCTTCATCCACCAGACAAAAAGACAGACATGGCTCCAAATCACTCCATCAACTCGGCAACCTGACATACACTGTTCCAACTCACTCCATCAACCAGACAACCAGGTAGACACTGTTCCAATCTCACTCCATCATCCAGACAGACAATGTCCCAATCTAACTCCATCATCCAGACAGACACTGTCACAATCTCACTCCATCAAATAGACACCCAGACAGACACTGTCCCAAACATATTCCATTAACTAGACAACCAGGCAAACACAGTTCCATACTCACTCCATCAACCAGACAACCAGGTAGACACTGTCCCGATCTCATTCCATCAACCAGAATGTCTCTGTCACAATCTCACTCCATCAACCAGACAACCAGACAGACACTGCCTCAATTTCACTCCATCAACCTGACAACCAGAAAGTCACTGTCCCAAACTCACTCCATCAACCAGGCAAACTAGCGGGCACTGTGCCAAACTCACTCAATCAAGCAGACAACCAGACAGACATTGTCACAAACTTTCTCCATCATCCAGAGAGACTGTGTCCTAAACAAACTCCATCATCCTGGCAGACACTGTCCCAATCTCATTCCATCAATCTGAGAACGAGACAGACCCTGTCCCAAACTAACTCCATCAACCAGACAACCAGACAGACACGGTCCCAAGCTCACTCCATCAACCAGACAGTCACTATCCAAATTTCACTCCATCAACCAGCCAAGCAGACAGACGCCATCACAAACTTTCTCCATCAACCAGAAAACCAAACAGACTCTGTTCCAAATCAATCGATCAACACGGCAACCAGACATAAACTGTGCAAACTCACCCCATCAACCAGACAACCAGGTAAACACTGTCCCAATCTCACTCCATCATCCAGACAGACAGTGTCCCAGTCTCACTCCATCATACAGAAAGACACTGTCCCATTTCACTCCATCAACCTGAAAACGAGACAGACCCTGTCCCAAACCATTTCCATCAACCACACAACCAAACAAACAATGTCACAATCTCACTCCATCAACTAGACAACCACACAGACACTGTTCCAAAATCACTGCATCAACATGACCACCAGATATTCACTGTCCCAAACTCAGTCCATCAACCAGACAACCAGGCAGACATTGTGCCAATCTCACTCCATCAACCAGAGAGAGACTGTCCGAAACTAACTCCATCAACCAGACAAACAGTCGGATACTGTCCCCAAACCCACTCCATCAACCAGACAACCAGGTATACACTGTCCCAATCTCTCACCATCAACCAGACATTCACTGTCACAATCTCACTCCATCAACCTGACAACCAGGAAGAAACTGCCCAATCTCAGTCCATTATCGAGACAACCAGACAGACAGTGTCCCAAAATCACTCCATCACACAGAAAACCAGACGGACAGTTTCCCAAACTCACTCCATCAACCACGCAAACAGACATACAGTGTGCCAACCCACTTCATCAAACAGAAAACCAGGTAGACACTGTTCCAAACTCACTCCATCATCCAGACAGAGAGTGTCACAATCTCACTCCATCATCCAGGCAGACAGTATCCCAATCTCACACCATTATCCAGACAGATAGTGTCACTATCTCACTCCATCATCCAGACAGACACTGTCACAATCTCACTCCATCAAATAGACAACCAGACAGACACTGTCCCAAAAACATTCCATTAACTAGACAACCAGAGAAACACAGTTCCATAATCACTCCATCACCAGACAACCAGGTAGACACTGGCCCAATCTCATTTCATCAACCAGAGTGTCACTGTCACAATCTCACTCCATCAACCTGAGAACGAGACAGACTCTGTCCCAAACTAACTCCATCAACCAAACAACCAAACAGACACGGTCCCAAACTCACTCCATCAACCAGACAACCAGACAGACATTGTCCCAAACTTTCTCCATCAAACAGACAACCAGACAGATCCTGTCCCAAACTCATTCCATCAACCAGATATCCAGACAGACATTGTCCCAAACTCACTACATCAACCAGCCATCCAGACAGACACTGTCACAAACTCACTCCATCAACCTGACCACCAGGCAGTCACTGTCTCAAACTCACTCTGTCAGCCAGATAACCGGAAGGACACTGTACCAAACTCACTCCATCAACCTGACAACCAGGTAGATATTGTCCCAAGCTCACTCCATCAAACAGACAACCAAATAGACACTGTCCAGAATTAACTCCATCAACCAGACAACCAGTCAGACACTCTCTCCAAACGCACTCCATCAAACAGAGACCAAACTGATGCTGTCCCAACCTCACTCCATCAACCAGACAACCAAACAGAAACTGTCCCAAACTCATTCCAGACAACCAGACGGACACAGTTCCATAGTCACTCCATCAGCCAGACAACCAGGTAGACACTTTCCCAAACTCACTCTATCAACCAGTCACAGTCCCAATCTCACTCCTTCAAGCAGACAACCAGACAGACACTTTCCCAAACACCCTCCATTATCCTGACCACCAGACAGTCACTGTCCCAAACTCACTCCATCAACCAGACAAACAGGCAGTCACTGTCCCAAGCTCACTCCATCAACCAGACAGACACTGTCCCAAACTAAGTCCATCAACCAGACAACCAGGCAGACACGGTCCCAAGCTCACTCCATCAACCAGATAGACACTGTCCCATACTAACTCCATTAACCAGACAACGAGTCAGGTATTATCCCCAAACCCATCCATCAAACAGACAACAGACAGAAAAAGTCCCAAACTCATTCCATTAACTAGACAACCAGACAGACGTAGTTCCATACTCACTCCATCAACCAGACAACCAGGTAGACACTGTCCCAATCTCACTCCATCAACCAGATAGTCACTGTCACAATCTCACTCTATTAACCAGACAACCAGACAGACACTGTCCCAAATTCACTCCATCAACCAGAAAACCAGACGGGCATTATCCCAAACTTATTCCATCAACCAGACAACCAGACAGACATTGTCCCAAACTTTCTCCATCAGCCAGACAACCAGACAGACACTGCTCAAAATCATTCAATCAACTCGGCAACAAGACATACATTTTGCCAAACTCAATCCATCAACCAGAGAACCTGCCAGACACTGTCCCAATCTCACTCCATCATCCAGACACACAGTGTCCTAATCTCACTCCATCATCCAGACAGACACTCTCACAATCTCATTCCATCAACCAGAGAACGAGACAGACCCTGTCCCAACACACCTCCATCAACCAGACAACCAGACAGACACGTTCCCAAATTCACTCCATCAACCAGGCATCCAGACAAACACTGTCCCAAACTCACTCCATCAACCAGAAAACCAGACAGACACTTTCCCAATCTTCCTCCATCAACTAGACAACCAGACAGAAACCGTCCCAAACTGACTCCATTAAGTTGACAACCAGATAGACACTGTTCCATACTCACTCCATCAACCAGACAACCAGGTAGGCACTGTCCTAATCTCACTTAATCAACTGGACAACCAGGTAGACAGACAATGAGTTAGACACATTCCCAAACTCACTTCATCAACCAGGCAAAAAGGTAGAAACTGTGCCAAACTCACTCCATCAACCAGACAACCAGACAGACATTGTCCCAAACTCACTTCATCCACCAGACAAAAAGACAGACACAGCTCCAAATCACTCCATCAACTCGGCAACCTGACATACACTGTGCCAACTCATTCCATCAACCAGACAACCAGATAGACACTGTTCCAAACTCACTCCATCATCCAGACAGACAGTGTCCCAATCTAACTCCATCATCCAGACAGACACTGTCCCAAATTCACTCCGTCAAACAGACAACCAGGCAAATATTGTCCCAAGCTCATTCCATCAACTAGACAACCAGACAGAGACTGTCCAAAACTCACTCCATTAAGTTGACAACCAGACAGACACAGATACATACTCATTTCATCAACCAGACAACCAGGCAGACAATGTCCCAATCTCACTCCATCAACCAGACAACCAGGAAGACACTGTCCCAATCTCACTCCATCATCCAGACATCCAATGTACTAATCTCACTCCATTATCCAAACAGGCACTGTCCAAATCTCACTCCATCAACCTGACAACCAGACAGACACGACCCCAAAATCATTCCATCAACCTGACAACCAGACAGATCCTGTCCCAAACTCATTCCATCAACCAGACATCCAGACAGACATTGTCCCAAACTCACTCCATCAAACAGACAACCAGAAAGACATTGTCCCAAACTTTCACCATCAAACAGACAACCAGACAGAAAATGTTC
Source organism: Isurus oxyrinchus (assembly GCA_026770705.1). Classification (NCBI taxonomy): domain Eukaryota; kingdom Metazoa; phylum Chordata; class Chondrichthyes; order Lamniformes; family Lamnidae; genus Isurus; species Isurus oxyrinchus. The sequence continues at coordinate 349,449 of JANJGN010000580.1, read as the reverse complement.
CAAATCCTCCATCAGCTCGTCAACCAGACATACACTGTGTCAAACTCACATCATCAACCTGACAACCAGGTAGAAACTGTCCCAATCTCACTCCATCATCCACACAGACAGTGTCCTAATCTCTCTCCATCTTCCAGACAGACACTGTCCCAATCTCATTCCATCAACCTGAGAACCAGACAGATCATTTCCAAACTAATTCCATCAACCAGACATCAAGACAGACATTGTCCCAAACTCACACAATCAACCAGACAGACACGAACACAAACTCATTATATCAACCTCACAACCAGACAGATCCTGTCCCAAACTCATTCCATCAACCAGACATCCAGACAGACATTGTACCAAACTCACTCCATCAACCAGACAACCTGCTAGAAACTGTCCCAATCTCACTCCATCATCCAGACAGACACTCTCCCAATCTCATTCCATCACCCTGTAAACGAGACAGATCCTGTCCCAAACCATCTCCATCAACCAGACAACCAGACAGACACGATCCCAAATTCACTGCATCAACCAGACAACCAGACAGACACTGTCCCAATCTTACTCCATCAACTAGACAACCAGACAGAAACTGTCCAAAACTCACTCCATTAAGTTGACAACCAGACAGACACAGTTCCATAATCACGCCATCAACCAGACAATCAGGCAGACAATGTACCAATCTCACTCCATCAACCAGACATCCAGGTAGACACTGTCCCAATCTCACTCCATCATCCAGACAGCCAAAGTCCTAATCTCACTCCATCATCCAAACAGACAAGGTCCAAATCTCACTCCATCAGCCTGACAACAAGACAGACACGAACCCAAACTCATTCCATCAAACTGACAACCAGACAGATCCTGTCCCAAACTCATTCCATCAAACTGACAACCAGACAGATCCTGTCCCAAACTAACTCCATCAACCAGACAACCAGGGAGAAACTGAGCCAATCTCACTCCATCATCCAGACAGAGAGTGTCCGAATTTACCTCCATCATCCAGACAGACACTGTCCCAATCTCATTCCATCAACCTGAGAACGAAGCAGACCCTGTCGCGAAATATCTTCATTAACCAGACAACCACACAGACATGGTCCCAAATTCAGTCCACCAACCAGCCATCCAGACAGACACTGTCCCAAACTCACTCCATCAACCAGACAACCAGACTGACACTGTCGCAATCTTACTCCATCAAATAGACAACCAGACAGAAAATGTCCTAGACAATGACCCAATTTCAATCCATCATCCAGACAGCCAATGTCCTAATCTCATTCCATCATCCAAACAGACACTGTACAAATCTCACTCCATCAACCAGACAACCAGACAGACACTGTTCCAAACTCATTCAGTCAACCTGACAACCGGACAGATCCTGTCCCAAATAAATTCCATCCACCAGACGTCCAGACAGGCACTGTCCCAATCTCACTCCATCAACTAGACAACCAGACACACACTGTCCCAATCTCACTCCATCATCAACCAACAAGACACACACTGTCCCAAATTCACTCCATCAACCAGACAACCAGGCAAATATTGCCCCAAGCTCATTCCATCAACTAGACAACCAGACAGAGACTGTCCAAAACTCGCTCCATTATGTTGACAACCAGACAGACACAGTTCCATAATCACTCCATCAACCAGACAACCAGGCAGACAATGTCCCAATCTCACACCATCAATGAGACAACCAGGAAGACACTGTCCCAATCTCACTCCAACATCCAGACAGCCAAAGTCCTAATCTCACTCCATCATCCAAACAGACACTGTCCAAATCTCACTCCATCAACCTGACAACCAGACAGGCACGAACCCAAACTCATTCCATCAACCTGACAACCAGAAAGATCCTGTGCCAAACTCATTCCATCAACCATGCATCCAGACAGACATTGACCCAAACTCACTCCATCAACCAGACAACCAGAAAGACAATGTCCCAAACTTTCTCCATCAAACAGACAACCACACAGACACTGTTCCAAATCCTCCATCATCTCGTCAACCACACATACACTCTGTCAAAATCACTCCATCAACCAGACAACCAGGTAGAAACTGTCCCAATCTCAATCCACCATCCAGACAGAAAATGTCCGAATCACACTCCATCATCCAGACAGACACTGTCCCAATCTCATTCCATCAACCTGAGAACGAAACAGACACTGTCCCAAAATATCTTCATCAACCAGACAACCAGACAGACACGGTCCCAAATTCAGTCTATCAACCAGCCATCCAGACAGACACTGTCCCAAACTCCCTCCATCAACCAGACACCCAGGGAGAAACTGAGCCAATCTCACTCCATCAACCAGACAACCAGACTGACACTATCCCAATCTTACTCCATCAAATAGACAACCAGACAGAAAATGTCCTAGACAATGACCCAATTTCAATCCATCATCCAGACAGCCAATGTCCTAATCTCATTCCATCATCCAAACAGACACTGTCCAAATCTCACTCCATCAACCAGACAACCAGACAGACACTGTCCCAAACTCATTCAGTCAACCTGACAACCAGACAGATCCTGTCCCAAATAAATTCCATCCACCAGACGTCCAGACAGGCACTGTCCCAATCTCACTCCATCAACTAGACAACCAGACACACACTGTCCCAAACTCACTCCATCATCAACCAACAAGACACGCACTGTCCCAAATTCACTCCATCAACCAGACAACCAGGCAAATATTGTCCCAAGCTCATTCCATCAACTAGACAACCAGACAGAGACTGTCCAAAACTCACTCCATTATGTTGACAACCAGACAGACACAGTTCCATAATCACTGCATCAACCAGACAACCAGGCAGACAATGTCCCAATCTCACACCATCAACCAGACAACCAGGTAGACACTGTCCCAATATCACTCCATCATCCAGACATCCAATGTACTAATCTCACTCAATTAACCAAACAGACACTGTCCAAATCTCACTCCATCAACCAGACAACCAGACAGACACGACCCCAAAATCATTCCATCAACCTGACAACCAGACAGATCCTGTCCCAAATTCATTCCATCAACCAGACTTCCAGACAGACATTGTCCCAAACTCACTCCACCAAACAGACAACCAGAAAGACATTGTCCCAAACTTTCACCATCAAACAGACAACCAGACAGAAACTGTTCCAAATCCTCCATCAGCTCGTCAACCAGACATACACTCTGTCAAACTCATATCATCAACCTAACAACCAGGTAGAAACTGTCCCAATCTCACTCCATCATCCAGACAGACAGTGTCCTAATCTCACTCCATCTTCCCGACAGACACTGTCCCAATCTCATTCCATCAACCGGAGAACCAGACAGATCATTTCCAAACTAATTCCATCAACCAGACATCAAGACAGACATTGTCCCAAACTCACTCCATCAACCAGACAGACACGAACCCAAACTCATTCCATCAACCTCACAACTTTACAGATCCTGTCCCAAACTCATTCCATCAACCAGGCATCCAGACAGACATTGTCCCAAACTCACTCCATCAACCAGACAACCTGCGAGAAACTGTCCCAATCTCACTCCATCATCCAGACAGACACACTCCCAATCTCATTATATCACCCTGTAAACGAGACAGATCCTGTCCCAAACTATCTCCATCAACCAGACAACCAGACAGACACGATCCCATATTCACTGCATCAATTAGACAACCAGACAGACACTGTCCCAATCTTACTCCATCAACTAGACAACCAGACAGAAACTGACCAAAACTCACACCGTTAAGTTCACAACCAGACAGACACAGTTCCATAATCGCGCCATCAACCAGACAACCAGGCAGACAATGTACCAATCTCACTCCATCAACCAGACATCCAGGTAGACACTGTCCCAATCTCACTCTATCATCCAGACAGTTCTGTCGAAGGGTCATGAGGACTCGAAACGTCAGCTCTTTTCTTCTCCGCCGATGCTGCCGGAACTGCTGAGCTTTTCCAGGTAATTCTCTTTTTGTTTTGGATTTACAGCATCCGCAGTTTTTTTTGTTTTTGCCAAAGTCCTAATCTCACTCCATCATCCAAACAGACAAGGTCCAAATCTCACTCCATCAGCCTGACAACAAGACAGACACGAACCCAAACTCATTCCATCAAACTGACAACCAGACAGATCCTGTCCCAAACTCATTCCATCAACCAGACATCCAGACAGACACTGTCCCAAAATCACTCCATCAACCAGACAACCAGGGAGAAACTGAGCCAATCTCACTCCATCATCCAGACAGAGAGTGTCCGAATTTCCCTCCATCATCCAGACAGACACTGTCCCAATCTCATTCCATCAACCTGAGAACAAAACAGACCCTGTCCCAAAATATCTTCATTAACCAGACAACCAGACAGACACGGTCCCAAATTCACTCCATCAACCAGACAACCAGACTGACACTGTCCCAATCTTACTCCATCAAATAGACAACCAGACAGAAAATGTCCTAGACAATGACCCAATTTCAATCCATCATCCAGACAGCCAATGTCCTAATCTCATTCCATCATCCAAACAGACATGGTCCAAATCTCACTCCATCAACCAGACAACCAGACAGACACTGTCCCAAACTCATTCAGTCAACTGACAACCAGATAGATCCTGTCCCAAATAAATTCCATCCACCAGACGTCCAGACAGGCACTGTCTCAATCTCACTCCATCAACTAGACAACCAGACACACACTGTCCCAAAATCACTCCATCATCAACCAACAAGACAGACACTGTCCCAAATTCACTCCATCAACCAGACAACCAGGCAAATATGGTCCCAAGCTCATTCCATCAACTAGACAACTAGACAGAGACTATCCAAAACTCACTCCAATATGTTGACAACCAGACAGACACAGTTCCATAATCACTCCATCAACAAGACAACCAGGCAGACAATGTCACAATCTCACTCCATCAACGAGACAACCAGGAAGACACAGTCCCAATCTCACTCCAACATCCAGACAGCCAAAGTCCTAATCTCACTCCATCATCCTAACAGACACTGTCCAAATCTCACTCCATCAACCTGACAACCAGACAGGCACGAAGCCAAACTCATTCCATCAACCTGACAACCAGACAGATGGTGTCCCAAACTCATTCCATCAACCATGCATCCAGAAAGACATTGACCTAATCTCACTCCATCAATCAGACAACCAGAAAGACAATGTCCCAAACTTTCTCCATCAAATAGACAACCACTCAGACACTGTTCCAAATCCGCCATCATCTCGTCAACCACACATACACTATGTCAAAATCACTCCATCAACCAGACAACCAGGTAGAAACTGTTCCAATCTCACTCCATCATCCAGACAGAAATTGTCCGAATCACACTCCATCATCCAGACAGACAATGTCCCAATCTCATTCCATCAGCCTGAGAACGAAACAGACCCTGTCCCAAAATATCTTCATCAACCAGGCAACCAGACAGACACGGTCCCAAATTCAGTCCATCAACCAGCCGTCCAGACAGACTCTGTCCCAAACTCACTCCATCAACCTGACAACCAGACAGATCCTGTCCCAAACTAAATTCATCAACCAGACATCCAGACAGACATTTTCCCAAACTCAGCACATTAACCAGCCATCCAGACAGACACTGTCGCAAACTCACTCCATCAACCAGACAGCCAGACAGACACTGTCCCAATCTTACTCCATCAAATAGACAACCAGACAGAAAATGTCCCAGACAATGTCCCAATCTCAATCCATCATCCAATTAGACACTGTCCTAATCTCATTCCATCATCCAAACAGACACTGTCCAAATCTCACTCCATCAACCAGACAACCAGACAGATCCTGTCCCAAAATCATTCCATCAACCAGACATCCAGACAGACATTGCCCAAACTCAGTCCATCAACTAGACAACCAGGCAGACATTGTCCCAAACTTTCTCCATCAACCAGACAACCAGAGAGAAAATGTTCCAAATCCTCCATCAGCTCGTCAACCAGACATACACTGTGTCAATCTCACATCATCAACCTGACAACCAGGTAGAAACTGTCCCAATCTCACTCCATCATCCAGACAGACAGTGTCCTAATCTCTCTCCATCTTCCAGACAGACACTGTCCCAATCTCATTCCATCAACCTGAGAACCAGACAGATCATTTCCAAACTAATTCCATCAACCAGACATCAAGACAGACATTGTCCCAAACTCACTCAATCAACCAGACAGACACGAACCCAAACTCATTCCATCAACCTCACAACCAACACATCCTGTCCCAAACTCATTCCATCAACCAGACATCCAGACAGACATTGTCCCAAACTCACTCCATCAACCAGACAACCTGCTAGAAACTGTCCCAATCTCACTCCATCATCCAGACAGACACTGTCCCAATCTCATTCCATCACCCTGTAAACGAGACAGATCCTGTCCCAAACCATCTCCATCACCCTGACAACCAGACAGACACGATCCCAAATTCACTGCATCAACCAGACAACCAGACAGACACTGTCCCAATCTTACTCCATCAACTAGACAACCAGACAGAAACTGTCCAAAACGCACTCCATTAAGTTGACAACCAGACAGACACAGTTCCATAATCACGCCATCAACCAGACAACCAAGCAGAAAATGTACCAATCTCACTCCATCAACCAGACATCCAGGTAGACACTGTCCCAATCTCACTCCATCATCCAGACAGCCAAAGTCCTAATCTCACTCCATTATCCAAACAGACAAGGTCCAAATCTCACTCCATCAGCCTGACAACAAGACAGACATGAACACAAACTCATTCCATCAAACTGACAACCAGACAGATCCGTCCCAAACTCATTCCATCAACCAGACATCCAGACAGACACTGTCCCAAAATCACTCCATCAACCAGACAACCAGGGAGAAACTGAGCCAATCTCACTCCATCATCCAGACAGAGAGTGTCCAAATTTACCTCCATCATCCAGACAGAAACTGTCCCAAGCTCATTCCATCAACTAGACAACCAGACAGAGACTATCCAAAACTCACTCCATTATGTTGACAACCAGACAGACACAGTTCCATAATCACTCCATCAACCAGACAACCAGGCAGACAATGTCACAATCTCACTCCATCAACGAGATAACCAGGAAGACACTGTCCCAATCTCACTCCAACATCCAGACAGCCAAAGTCCTAATCTCACTCCATCATCCAAACAGACACTGTCCTAATCTCACTCCATCAACCTGACAACGAGACAGGCACGAACCCAAACTCATTCCATCAACCTGACAGCCAGACAGATGGTGTCCCAAACTCATTCCATCAACCATGCATCCAGAAAGACATTGACCCAAACTCACTCCATCAACCAGACAACCAGAAAGACAATGTCCCAAACTTTCTCCATCAAACAGACAACCACACAGACACTGTTCCAAATCCTCCATCATCTCGTCAACCACACATACACTATGTCAAAATCACTCCATCAACCAGACAACCAGGTAGAAACTGTTCCAATCTCACTCCACCGTCCAGACAGAAACTGTCCTAATCACACTCCATCATCCAGATAGACACTCATTCCATCAGCCTGAGAACGAAACAGACCCTGTCCCAAAATATCTTCATCAACCAGGCAACCAGACAGACACGGTCCCAAATTCAGTCCATCAACCAGCCATCCAGACAGACACTGTCCCATACTCACTCCATCAACCAGACAACCAGGGAGAAACTGAGCCAATCTCACTCCATCATCCAGACAGACAGTGTCCCAATCTAACTCCATCATCCAGACAGAAACTGTCCCAAATTCACTCCATCAAAAAGACAACCAGGCAAATATTGTCCCAAGCTCATTCCATCAACTAGACAACCAGACAGAGACTGTCCAAAACTCACTCCATTAAGTTGACAACCAGACAGACACAGATCCATACTCATTTCATCAACCAGACAACCAGGTAAACAATGTCCCAATCTCACTCCATCAATCAGACAACCAGGTAGACACTGTCCCAATATCACTCCATCATCCAGACATCCAATGTACTAATCTCACTCCATTAACCAAACAGACACTGTCCGAATCGCACTCCATCAACCTGACAACCAGACTGACACGACCCCAAAATCATTCCATCAACCAGACAACCAGACAGATCCTGTCCCAAAATCATTCCATCAACCAGACATCCAGACAGACATTGCCCAAACTCAGTCCATCAACTGGACAACCAGGCAGACATTGTCCCAAACTTTCTCCATCAACCAGACAACCAGACAGAAACTGTTCCAAATCCTCCATCAGCTCGTCAACCAGACATACACTGTGTCAAACTCACATCATCAACCTGACAACCAGGTAGAAACTGTCCCAATCTCACTCCATCGTCCAGACAGACAGTGTCCTAATCTCTCTCCATCTTCCAGACAGACACTGTCCCAATCTCATTCCATCAACCTGAGAACCAGACAGATCATTTCCAAACTAATTCCATCAACCAGACATCAAGACAGACATTGTCCCAAACTCACTCCATCAACCACACAGACACGAACCCAAACTCATTCCATCAACCTCACAACCAGACACATCCTGTCCCAAACGCATTCCATCAACCAGACATCCAGAAAGACATTGTCCCAAATTCACTCCATCAACCAGACAACCTGCTAGAAACTGTCCCAATCTCACTCCATCATCCAGACAGACACTCTCCCAATCTCATTCCATCACCCTGTAAACGAGACAGATCCTGTCCCAAACTATCTCCATCAACCAGACAACCAGACAGGCACGGTCCCAAATTCACTGCATCAACTAGACAACCAGACAGACACTGTCCCAAACTCACTCCATCATCAACCAACCAGACAGACACTGTCCCAATCTTACTCCATCAACTAGACAACCAGACAGAAACTGTCCAAAACTCACTCCATTAAGTTCACAACCAGACAGACACAGTTCCATAATCGCGCCATCAACCAGACAACCAGGCAGACAATGTACCAATCTCACTCCATCAACCAGACACCCAGGTACACACTGTCCCAATCTCACTCCATCATCCAGACAGTCAAAGTCCTAATCTCACTCCATCATCCAAACAGACAATGTCCAAATCTCACTCCATCAGCATGACAACAAGACAGACACGAACCCAAACTCATTCCATCAAACTGACAACCAGACAGATCCTGTCCCAAACTCATTCCACCAACCAGACATCCAGACAGACACTGTCCCAAAATCACTCCATCAACCAGACAACCAGACTGACACTGTCCCAATCTTACTCCATCAAATAGACAACCAGACAGAAAATGTCCTAGACAATGATCCAAATTCAATCCATCATCCAGACAGCCAATGTCCTAATCTCATTCCATCATCCAAACAGACACTGTCCAAATCTCACTCCATCAACCAGACAACCAGACAGACACTGTCCCAAACTCATTCAGTCAACCTGACAACCAGACAGATCCTGTCCCAAATAAATTCCATCCACCAGACGTCCAGACAGGCACTGTCCCAAACTCACTCCATCAACTAGACAACCAGACACACACTGCCCCAAACTCACTCCATCATCAACCAACAAGACAGACACTGTCCCAAATTCACTCCATCAACCAGACAACCAGGCAAATATTCTCCCAAGCTCATTCCATCGACTAGACAACCAGACAGAGACTATCCAAAACTCACTCCATTATGTTGACAACCAGACAGACACAGTTCCATAATCACTCCATCAACCAGACAACCAGGCAGACAATGTCCCAATCTCACTCCATCAACCAGACAACCAGGAAGACACTGTCCCAATCTCACTCCAACATCCAGACAGCCAAAGTCCTAATCTCATTCCATCATCCAAACAGACACTGTCCAAATCTCACTCCATCAACCTGACAACCAGACAGGCACGAAGCCAAACTCATTCCATCAACCTGACAACCAGACAGATGGTGTCCCAAACTCATTCCATCAACCATGCATCCAGACAGACATTGACCCAAACTCACTCCATCAACCAGACAACCAGAAAGACAATGTCCCAAACTTTCTCCATCAAATAGACAACCACACAGACACTGTTCCAAATCCTCCAACATCTCGTCAACCACACAAACACTATGTCAAAATCACTCCATCAACCAGACAACCAGGTAGAATCTGTCCCAATCTCACTCCATCATCCAGACAGAAACTGTCCGAATCACACTCCATCATCCAGACAGACACTGTCCCAATATCATTCCATCAACCTGAGAACGAAGCAGACCCTGTCCCAAAATATCTTCATCAACCAGACAACCAGACATTCACGGTCCCAAATTCAGTACATCAACCAGCCATCCAGACAGACACTGTCCCAAACTCACTCCATCAACAAGACGACCAGACAGACATGGTCCCGAATTCAAACCATCAACCAGCCATCTAGACAGACAGTGTCCAAACTCACTCCATCAACCTGACAAGCAGACAGATCCTGTCCCAAACTAAATTCATCAACCAGACATCCAGACAGACATTGTCCCAAACTCAACACATCAACCAGCCATCCAGACAGACACTGTCACAAACTCACTCCATCAACCAGACAACCAGACAGATACTGTCCCAATTTACTCCATCAAATAGACAACCAGACAGAAAATGTCCCAGACAATATCCCAATCTCAATCCATCATCCAATTAGACACTGTCCTAATCTCATTCCATCATCCAAACAGACACTGTCCAAATCTCACTCCATCAACCAGACAACCAGACAGGTCCTGTCCCAAAATCATTCCATCAACCAGACATCCAGACAGACATTGCCCAAACTCACTCCATCATCTAGACAACCAGGCAGACATTGTCCCAAACTTTCTCCATCAACCAGACAACCAGACAGACACTGATCCAAATCCTCCATCAGCTCGTCAACCAGACATACACTGTGTCAAACTCACTCCATCAACCTGACAGACAGTGTCCTAATCTCACTCCATCATCCAGACAGACACTGTCCCAATCTCATTCCATCAAGCTGAGAACCAGACAGATCCTGTGCATAACTCATTCCATCAACCAGACATCCAGACAGACATTGTGCCAAACTCACTCCATCAACCAGACAACCAGACAGACACGAACCCAAACTCATTCCATCAACCTCACAACCAGACAGATCCTGTCCCAAACTCATTCCATCAACCAGATATCCAGACAGACATTGTCCCAAACTCACTCCATCAACCAGACAACCTGCTAGAAACTGTCCCAATCTCACTCCATCATCCAGACAGACACTGTCCCAATCTCATTCCATCAACCTGAGAACGAGATTGACCCTGTCCCAAACTATCTCCGCCAACCACACAACCAGACAGACACGAACCCAAACTCATTCCATCAAACTGACAACCAGACAGATCCTGTCCCAAACTCATTCCATCAACCACACATCCAGACAGACATTGTCCCAAAATCACTCCATCAACCAGACAACGAGGGAGAAACTGTGCCAATCTGACTCCATCATCCAGACAGAGAGTGTCCGAATTTCCCTCCATCAGCCAGACAGACACTGTCCCAATCTCATTCCATCAACCTGAGAACAAAACAGACCCTGTCCCAAAATATCTTCATTAACCAGACAACCAGACAGACACGGTCCCAAATTCAGTCCACCAACCAGCCATCCAGACAGACACTGTCCCAAACTCACTCCATCAACCAGACAACCAGACTGACACTGTCCCAATCTTACTCCATCAAATAGACAACCAGACAGAAAATGTCATAAACAATGACCCGATTTCAATCCATCATCCAGACAGCCAATGTCCTAATCTCATTCCATCATCCAAACAGACACTGTCCAAAACTCACTCCATCAACTAGACAACCAGACACACACTGTCCCAAACTCACTCCATCATCAACCAACAAGACAGACACTGTCCCAAATTCACTCCATCAACCAGACAACCAGGCAAATATTGTCCCAATCTCACTCCATCAACCAGACAACCAGGAAGACACTGTCCCAATCTCACTCCAACATCCAGACAGCCAAAGTCCTAATCTCATTCCATCATCCAAACAGACACTGTCCAAATCTCACTCCATCAACCTGACAACCAGACAGGCACGAACCCAAACTCATTCCATCAACTGGACAACCAGACAGATCCTGTCCCAAACTCATTCCATCAACCATGCATCCAGACAGACATTGACCCAAACTCACTCCCTCAACCAGACAACCAGAAAGACAATGTCCCAAACTTTCTCCATCAAACAGACAACCACACAGACACTGTTCCAAATCCTCCATCATCTCGTCAACCACACATACACTATGTCAAAATCACTCCATCAACCAGACAACCAGGTAGAATCTGTCCCAATCTCACTCCATCATCCAGACAGAAACTGTCCGAATCACACTCCATCATCCAGACAGAGACTGTCCCAATCTCATTCCATCAACCTGAGAACGAAACAGACCCTGTCCCAAAATATCTTCATCAACCAGACATTCACGGTCCCAAATTCAGTCCATCAACCAGCCATCCAGACAGACACTGTCCCAAACTCACTCCATCAACCAGACGACCAGACAGACACGGTCCCGAATTCATTCCATCAACCAGCCATCTAGACAGACAGAGTCCAAACTCACTCCATCAACCTGACAAGCAGACAGATCCTGTCCCAAATTAAATTCATCAACCAGACATCCAGACAGACATTGTCCCAAACACACCACATCAACCAGCCATCCAGACAGACACTGTCGCAAACTCACTTCCTCAACCAGACAACCAGACAGATACTGTCCCAATTTACTCCATCAAATAGACAACCAGACAGAAAATGTCCCAGACAATATCCCAATCTCAATCCATCATCCAATTAGACACTGTGCTAATCTCATTCCATCATCCAAACAGACACTGTCCAAATCTCACTCCATCAACCAGACAACCAGACAGATCTTGTCCCAAAATCATTCCATCAACGAGACATCCAGACAGACATTGCCCATACTCACTCCATCACCTAGACAACCAGGCAGACATTGTCCCAAACTTTCTCCATCAACCAGACAACCAGACAGACACTGTTCCAAATCCTCCAACAGCTCGTCAACCAGACATACACTGTGTCAAACTCACTCCATCAACCTGACAACCAGCTAGAAACTGTCCCAATCTCACTATATCATCCAGACAGACAGTGTCCTAATCTCACTCCATCATCCAGACAGACACTGTCCCAATCTCATTCCATCAAGCTGAGAACCAGACAGATCCTGTGCATAACTCATTCCATCAACCAGACATCCAGACAGACATTGTGCCAAACTCACTCCATCAACCAGACAACCAGACAGACACGAACCCAAACTCATTCCATCAACCTCACAACCAGACAGATCCTGTCCCAAACCCATTCCATCAACCAGACATCCAGACAGACATTGTCCCAAACTCACTCCATCAACCAGACAACCTGCTAGAAACTGTCCCAATCTCACTCCATCATCCAGACAGACACTGTCCCAATCTCATTCCATCAACCTGAGAACGAGATTGACCCTGTCCCAAACTATCTCCGCCAACCACACAACCAGACAGACACGAACCCAAACTCATTCCATGAAACTGACAACCAGACAGATCCTGTCCCAAACTCATTCCATCAACCAGACATCCAAACAGACACTGTCGCAAAATCACTCCATCTTCGAGACAACGAGGGAGAAACTGTGCCAACCTGACTCCATCATCCAGACAGAGAGTGTCCGAATTTCCCTCCATCATCCAGACAGATACTGTCCCAATCTCATTCCATCAACCTGAGAACAAAACAGACCCTGTCCCAAAATATCTTCATTAACCAGACAACCAGACAGACACGGTCCCAAATTCAGTCCAACAACCAGCCATCCAGACAGACACTGTCGCAAACTCACTCCATCAACCAGACAGCCAAACAGACACTGTCCCAATCTTAATCCATCAAATAGACAACCAGACAGAAAATGTCCCAGACAATGTCCCAATCTCAATCCATCATCCAATTAGACACTGTCCTAATCTCATTCCATCATCCAAACAGACACTGTCCAAATCTCACTCCATCAACCAGACAACCAGACAGATCCTGTCCCAAAATCATTCCATCAACCAGACATCCAGACAGACATTGCCCAAACTCAGTCCATCAACTAGACAACCAGGCAGACATTGTCCCAAACTTTCTCCATCAACCAGACAACCAGAGAGAAAATGTTCCAAATCCTCCATCAGCTCGTCAACCAGACATACACTGTGTCAAACTCACATCATCAACCTGACAACCAGGTAGAAACTGTCCCAATCTCACTCCATCATCCAGACAGACAGTGTCCTAATCTCTCTCCATCTTCCAGACAGACACTGTCCCAATCTCATTCCATCAACCTGAGAACCAGACAGATCATTTCCAAACTAATTCCATCAACCAGACATCAAGACAGACATTGTCCCAAACTCACTCAATCAACCAGACAGACACGAACCCAAACTCATTCCATCAACCTCACAACCAACACATCCTGTCCCAAACTCATTCCATCAACCAGACATCCAGACAGACATTGTCCCAAACTCACTCCATCAACCAGACAACCTGCTAGAAACTGTCCCAATCTCACTCCATCATCCAGACAGACACTGTCCCAATCTCATTCCATCACCCTGTAAACGAGACAAATCCTGTCCCAAACCATCTCCATCACCCTGACAACCAGACAGACACGATCCCAAATTCACTGCATCAACCAGACAACCAGACAGACACTGTCCCAATCTTACTCCATCAACTAGACAACCAGACAGAAATTGTCCAAAACGCACTCCATTAAGTTGACAACCAGACAGACACAGTTCCATAATCACGCCATCAACCAGACAACCAGGCAGAAAATGTACCAATATCACTCCATCAACCAGACATCCAGGTAGACACTGTCCCAATCTCACTCCATCATCCAGACAGCCAAAGTTCTGATCTCACTCCATCATCCAAACAGACAAGGTCCAAATCTCACTCCATCAGCCTGACAACAAGACAGACACGAACCCAAACTCATTCCATCAAACTGACAACCAGACAAATCCGTCCCAAACTCATTCCATCAACCAGACATCCAGACAGACACTGTCCCAAAATCACTCCATCAACCAGACAACCAGGGAGAAACTGAGCAAATCTCACTCCATCATCCAGACAGAGAGTGTCCAAATTTACCTCCATCATCCAGACAGAAACTGTCCCAAGCTCATTCCATCAACTAGACAACCAGACAGAGACTATCCAAAACTCACTCCATTATGTTGACAACCAGACAGACACAGTTCCATAATCACTCCATCAACCAGACAACCAGGCAGACAATGTCCCAATCTCACTCCATCAACCAGACAACCAGACAGACACGAACCCAAACTCATTCCATCAACCTCACAACCAGACAGATTCTGTCCCAAACTCATTCCATCAACCAGACAGCCAGACAGACATGGTCCCAAACTCACTCCATCAACCAGACAACCTGCTAGGAACTGACCCAATCTCACTCCATCATCCAAACAGACACTGTCCCAATCTCATTCCATCAACCTGAGAACGAGATGGACCCTGTCCCAAACTATCTCCGTCAACCACACAACCAGACAGACACTCTCCCAATCTTACTCCATCAAAAAGACAACCAGACACAAAATGTCCAAAACTCACTCCATTAAGTAGAGAACCAGACAGAGACAGTTGCATACTCACTCCAGCAACTCGGCAACAAGACATACACTGTGCCAAACTCACTTCTTCAACCAGACAACAAGGTAGACGATGTCCCAATTTAACTCCATCATCCAGAGCAGACAGTGTCCTAATCTCACTCCATCATCCAGACAGACAATCTCCCAATCTCATTCCATCACCCTGAAAACGAGACAGATCCTGTCCCAAACTATCTCCATCAACCAGACAACCAGACAAACACGATCCCAAATTCACTGCATCAAGCAGACAACCAGAAAGACAATGTCCCAAACTTTCTCCATCAAACAGACAACCACACAGACACTGTTCCAAATCCTCCATCATCTCGTCAACCACACATACACTATGTCAAAATCACTCCATCAACCAGACAACCAGGTAGAATCTGTCCCAATCTCACTCCATCATCCAGACAGAAACTGTCCGAATCACACTCCATCATCCAGACAGAGACTGTCCCAATCTCATTCCATCAACCTGAGAACGAAACAGACCCTGTCCCAAAATATCTTCATCAACCAGACATTCACGGTCCCAAATTCAGTCCATCAACCAGCCATCCAGACAGACACTGTCCCAAACTCACTCCATCAACCAGACGACCAGACAGACACGGTCCCGAATTCATTCCATCAACCAGCCATCTAGACAGACAGAGTCCAAACTCACTCCATCAACCTGACAAGCAGACAGATCCTGTCCCAAATTAAATTCATCAACCAGACATCCAGACAGACATTGTCCCAAACTCACCACATCAACCAGCCATCCAGACAGACACTGTCGCAAACTCACTTCCTCAACCAGACAACCAGACAGATACTGTCCCAATTTACTCCATCAAATAGACAACCAGACAGAAAATGTCCCAGACAATATCCCAATCTCAATCCATCATCCAATTAGACACTGTGCTAATCTCATTCCATCATCCAAACAGACACTGTCCAAATCTCACTCCATCAACCAGACAACCAGACAGATCTTGTCCCAAAATCATTCCATCAACGAGACATCCAGACAGACATTGCCCATACTCACTCCATCACCTAGACAACCAGGCAGACATTGTCCCAAACTTTCTCCATCAACCAGACAACCAGACAGACACTGTTCCAAATCCTCCAACAGCTCGTCAACCAGACATACACTGTGTCAAACTCACTCCATCAACCTGACAACCAGCTAGCAACTGTCCCAATCTCACTCCATCATCCAGACAGACAGTGTCCTAATCTCACTCCATCATCCAGACAGACACTGTCCCAATCTCATTCCATCAAGCTGAGAACCAGACAGATCCTGTGCATAACTCATTCCATCAACCAGACATCCAGACAGACATTGTGCCAAACTCACTCCATCAACCAGACAACCAGACAGACACGAACCCAAACTCATTCCATCAACCTCACAACCAGACAGATCCTGTCCCAAACCCATTCCATCAACCTCACAACCAGACAGATCCTGTCCCAAACTCATTCCATCAACCAGACATCCAAACAGACACTGTCCCAAAATCACTCCATCTTCGAGACAACGAGGGAGAAACTGTGCCAACCTGACTCCATCATCCAGACAGAGAGCGTCCGAATTTCCCTCCATCATCCAGACAGACACTGTCCCAATCTCATTCCATCAACCTGAGAACAAAACAGACCCTGTCCCAAAATATCTTCATTAACCAGACAACCAGACAGACACGGTCCCAAATTCACTCCATCAACCAGACAACCAGACTGACACTGTCCCAATCTTACTCCATCAAATAGACAACCAGACAGAAAATGTCATAGACAATGACCCAATTTCAATCCATCATCCAGACAGCCAATCTCCTAATCTCATTCCATCATCCAAACAGACACTGTCCAAAACTCACTCCATCAACTAGACAACCAGACACACACTGTCCCAAACTCACTCCATCCTCAACCAACAAGACAGACACTGTCCCAAATTCACTCCATCAACCAGACAACCAGGCAAATATTGTCCCAATCTCACTCCATCAACCAGACAACCAGGAAGATACGGTCCCAATCTCACTCCATCATCCAGACAGCCAAAGTCCTAATCTCACTCCATCATCCAAACAGACACTGTCCAAATCTCACTCCATCATCCTGACAACCAGACAGACACGAACCCAAACTCATTCCATCAACCTGACAACCAGACAGATCCTGTCACAAACTTTCTCCATCAAACAAACAACCACACAGACACAGTTCCAAATCCTCCATCATCTCGTCAACCACACATACACTATGTCAAAATCACTCCATCAACCAAACAACTAGGTAGAAACTGTCCGAATCACACTGCATCATCCAGACAGACACTGTGCCAATCTCAATCCATCAACCTGCGAACGAAACAGACCCTGTCCCAAAATATTTTCATCAACAAGACAAACAGACATTCACGGTCCCAAATTCAGTCCATCAACCAGCCATCCAGACAGACACTGTCCCAAACTCACTCCATCAACCAGACGACCAGACAGACACGGTCGAGAATTCATTCCATCAACCAGCCATCTAGACAGACACTGTCGCAAACTCACTCCATCAACCTGACAACCAGACAGACACTGTCCCAATCTTACTCCATCAAATAGACAGCCAGACAGAAAATGTCCCAGACACTGTCCTAATCTCATTCCATTATCCAAACAGAAACTGTCCAAATCTCACTCCATCAACCATAAAACCATACAGATCCTGTCCCAAAATCATTCCATCAACCAGACATCCAGACAGACATTGCCCAAACTCACTCCATCAACTAGACATCCAGGCAGTCATTGTCCCAAACTTTCTCCATCAACCAGACAACCAGACAGACACTGATCCAAATCCTCCATCAGCTCGTCAACCAGACATACACTGTGTCAAACTCACTCCATCAACCTGACAACCAGCTAGAAACTGTTCCAATCTCACTCCACCATCCAGACAGACAGTGTCCTAATCTCACTCCTTCATCCAGACAGACACTGTCCCAATCTCATTCCATCAAGCTGAGAACCAGACAGATCCTGTGCATAACTCATTCCATCAACCAGGCATCCAGACAGACATTGTGCCAAACTCACTCCATCAACCAGACAACCAGACAGACACGAACCCAAAATCATTCCATCAACGTCACAACCAGACAGATCCTGTCCCAAACTCATTCCATCAACCAGACATCCAGACAGACATTGTCCCAAACTCACTCCATCAACCAGACAACCTGCTAGAAACTGTCCCAATCTCACTCCATCATCCAGACAGACACTGTCCCAAAATCATTCCATCAACCTGAGAACGAGATCGACCCTGTCCCAAACTATCTCCGTCAACCACACAACCAGACAGACACGAACCCAAACTTATTCCATCAAACTGACAACCAGACAGATCCTGTCCCAAACTCATTCCGTCAACCAGACATCCAGACAGACACTGTCCCAAAATCACTCCATCAACCAGACAACCGAGGAGAAACTGTCCCAATCTCACTCCATCATCCAGACAGATAGTGTCCTAAACAAAAACAGAATTACCTGGAAAAACTCAGCAGCTCTGGCAGCATCGGCGGAGAAGAAAACAGTTGACGTTTCGAGTCCTCATGACCCTTCGACAGAACTTGATTTCGAGTCCAAGAAAGAGTTGAAATATAAGCTGGTTTAAGGTGTGTGTGTGTGGGGGGGCGGAGAGAGAGAGAGAGACAGAGGTGCTTGTGTAGACAAACAAGCAGTGATAGAAGCAGATCATCAAAAGATGTCAGTGACAATGGTACAAAAGAACACATAGGTGTTAAAGTTAAAGTTGGTGATATTATCTAAACGAATGTGCTAATTAAGAATGGATGGTAGGGCACTCAAGGTACAGCTCTAGTGGGGGTGGGGGGAGCATAAAAGATTTTAAAATATTTAAAAATAATGGAAATAGGTGGGAAAAGAAAAATCTATAAAATTTATAGGGAAAAAAAAGGGGAAAAAAGGGGGAAACAGAAAGGGGGTGGGGATGGGGGAGGGTGCTCACGACCTAAAGTTATTGAATTCAATATTCAGACCGGAAGGCTGTAAGGTGCCTAGTCGGAAGATGAGGTGTTGTTCCTCCAGTTTGCGTTGGGCTTCACTGGAACAATGCAGTAAGCCAAGGACAGACATGTGGGCAAGAGAGCAGGGTGGAGTGTTAAAATGGCAAGCGACAGGGAGGTTTGGGTCATTCTTGCGGACAGACCGCAGGTGTTCTGCAAAGCAGTCGCCCAGTTTACGTTTGGTCTCTCCAATGTAGAGGAGACCACATTGGGAGCAACGAATGCAGTAGACTAAGTTGGGGGAAATGCAAGTGAAATGCTGCTTCACTTGAAAGGAGTGTTTGGGCCCTTGGACGGTGAGGAGAGAGGAAGTGAAGAGGCAGGTGTTACATCTTTTGTGTGGGCATGGGGTGGTGCCATAGGAGGGGGTTGAGGAGTAGGGGGTGATGGAGGTGTGGACCAGGGTGTCCCAGAGGGAGCGATCCCTACGGAATGCCGATAAGGGGGGTGAAGGAAAGATGTGTTTGGTGGTGGCATCATGCTGGAGTTGGCGGAAATGGCGGAGGATGATCCTTTGAATGCGGAGGCTGGTGGGGTGATAAGTGAGGACAAGGGGGACCCTATCATGTTTCTGGGAGGGAGGAGAAGGCGTGAGGGCGGATGCGCGGGAGATGGGCCGGACACGGTTGAGGGCCCTGTCAACGACCGTGGGTGGAAAACCTCGGTTAAGGAAGAAGGAGGACATGTCAGAGGAACCGTTTTTGAAGGTAGCATCATCGGAATAGATGCGACGAAGGCGAAGGAACTGGGAGAATGGGATGGAGTCCTTACAGGAAGCGGGGTGTGAGGAGCTGTAGTCGAGGTAGCTGTGGGAGTCGGTGGGTTTGTAATGGATATTGGTGGACAGTCTATCACCAGAGATTGAGACAGAGAGGTCAAGGAAGGGAAGGGAAGTGTCAGAGATGGACCACGTGAAAATGATGGAGGGGTGGAGATTGGAAGCAAAATTAATAAATTTTTCCAAGTCCCGACGAGAGCATGAAGCGGCACCGAAGTAATCATCGATGTACCGGAGAAAAAGTTGTGGAAGGCGGCCGGGGTAGGACTGCAACAAGGAATGTTCCACATATCCCATAAAGAGACAGGCATAGCTGGGGCCCATGCGGGTACCCATAGCCACACCTTTTATTTTGAGAAAGTGAGAGGAGTTGAAGGAGAAATTGTTCAACGTGAGAACAAGTTCAGCCAGACGGAGGAGAGTAGTGGTGGATGGGGATTGTTCGGGCCTCTGTTTGAGGAAGAAGCTAAGGGCCCTCAGACCATCCTGGTGGGGGATGGAGGTGTAGAGGGATTGGACGTCCATGGTGAAGAGGAAGCGGTTGGAGCCAGGGAACTGGAAATTGTTGATGTGACGTAAGGTGTCAGAGGAATCACGGATGTAGGTGGGAAGGGACTGGACAAGGGGAGAGAGAAGGGAGTCAAGAAAATGAGAAATGAGTTCTGTGGGGCAGGAGCAAGTTGAGACGATCGGTCTACCAGGGCAGTTCTGCTTGTGGATTTGGGGTAGGAGATAGAAGCGGGCCGTGTCCTAATCTCACTCCATCATCCAGACAGACACTGTCCCAATCTCATTCCATCAACCTGAGAATGAGATCGACCCTGTCCCAAACTATCTCCACCAACCACACAACCAGACAGACACGAACCCAAACTCATTCCATCAAACTGACAACCAGACAGATCCTGTCCCAAACTCATTCCATCAACCAGACATCCAGACAGACACTGTCCCAAAATCACTCCATCAACCAGACAACGAGGGAGAAACTGTGCCAATCTGACTCCATCATCCAGACAGAGAGTGTCCGAATTTCCCTCCATCATCCAGACAGATACTGTCCCAATCTCATTCCATCAACCTGAGAACAAAACAGACCCTGTCCCAAAATATCTTCATTAACCAGACAACCACACAGACACGGTCCCAAATTCAGTCCACCAACCAGCCATCCAGATAGACACTGTCCCAAACTCACTCCATCAACCAGACAATCAGACTGACACTGTCCCAATCTTACTCCATCAAATAGACAACCAGACAGAAAATGTCCTAGACAATGACCCGATTTCAATCCATCATCCAGACAGCCAATGTCCTAATCTCATTCCATCATCCAAACAGACACTGTCCAAATCTCACTCCATCAACTAAACAACCAGACACACACTGTCCCAAACTCACTCCATCATCAACCAACAAGACAGACACTGTCCCAAATTCACTCCACCAACCAGACAACCAGGCAAATATTGTCCCAATCTCACTCCATCAACCAGACAACCAGGAAGACACTGTCCCAATCTCACTCCATCATCCAGACAGCCAAAGTCCTAATCTCACTCCATCATCCAAACAGACACTGTCCAAATCTCACTCCATCATCCTAACAACCAGACAGACACGAACCCAAACTCATTCCATCAACCTGACAACCAGACAGATCCTGTCACAAACTTTCTCCATCAAACAGACAACCACACAGACACTGTTCCAAATCCTCCATCATCTCGTCAACCACACATACACTATGTCAAAATCACTCCATCAACCGAACAACTAGGTAGAAACTGTCCCAATCTCTCTCCATCATCCAGACAGAAACTGTCCGAATCACACTCCATCATCCAGACAGACACTGTCGCAATCTCAATCCATCAACCTGAGAACGAAACAGACCCTGTCCCAAAATATCTTCATCAACAAGACAACCAGACAGACACGGTCCCAAATTCAGTCCATCAACCAGCCATCCAGACAGACACTGTCCCAAACTCACTCCATCAACCAGACGACCAGACAGACACGGTCCCGAATTCATTCCATCAACCAGCCATCTAGACAGACACTGTCGCAAACTCACTCCATCAACCTGACAACCAGACAGACACTGTCCCAATCTTACTCCATCAAATAGACAACCAGACAGAAAATGTCCCAGACACTGTCCTAATCTCATTCCATCATCCAAACAGACACTGTCCAAATCTCACTCCATCAACCATAAAACCAGACAGATCCTGTCCCAAAATCATTCCATCAACCAGACATCCAGACAGACATTGCCCAAACTCACTCCATCAACTAGACAACCAGGCAGACATTGTCCCAAACTTTCTCCATCAACCAGACAACCAGACAGACACTGTTCCAAATCCTCCATCAGCTCGTCAACCAGACATACACTGTGTCAAACTCATTCCATCAACCTGACAACCAGCTAGAAACTGTCCCAATCTCACTCCACCATCCAGACAGACAGTGTCCTAATCTCACTCCATCATCCAGACAGACACTGTCCCAATCTCATTCCATCAAGCTGAGAACCAGACAGATCCTGTGCATAACTCATTCCATCAACCAGACATCCAGACAGACATTGTGCCAAACTCACTCCATCAACCAGACAACCAGACAGACACGAACCCAAAATCATTCCATCAACGTCGCAACCAGACAGATCCTGTCCCAAACTCATTCCATCAACCAGACATCCAGACAGACATTGTCCCAAACTCACTCCATCAACCAGATAACCTGTTAGAAACTGTCCCAATCTCACTCCATCATCCAGACAGACTCTGTCCCAATCTCATTCCATCAACCTGAGAACAAAACAGACAAAGTCCCAAAATATCATCATCAACCACACAACCAGATTGACACGAACCCAAACTCATTCCATCAAACTGACAACCAGACAGATCCTGTCCCAAACTCATTCCATCAACCATGCATCCAGGCAGACATTGACCCAAACTCACTCCATCAACCAGACAACCAGAAAGACAATGTCCCAAACTTTCTCCATTAAACAGACAACCAGACAGACACTGTTCCAAATCCTCCATCATCTCGTCAACCACACATACACTATGTCAAAATCACTCCATCAACCAAACAACCAGGTAGAAACTGTTCCAATCTCACTCCATCATCCAGACAGAAACTCTCCGAATCACACTCCATCATCCAGACAACCAGACAGACACTGTCCCAATCTTACTCCATCAAATAGACAACCAGACACACACTGTCCCAAACTCACTCCATCATCAACCAACAAGACAGACACTGTCCCAAATTCACTCCATCAACCAGACAACCAGGCAAATATTGTTCCAAGCTCATTCCATCAACTAGACAACCAGACAGAGACTGTCCAAAACTCACTCCATTATGTTGACAACCAGACAGACACAGTTCCATAATCACTCCATCAACCAGACAACCAGGCAGACAATGTCCCAATCTCACTCCATCAACCAGACAACCAGACAGACACGAACCCAAACTCATTCCATCAACCTCACAACCAGACAGATTCTGTCCCAAACTCATTCCATCAACCAGACAGCCAGACAGACATGGTCCCAAACTCACTCCATCAACCAGACAACCTGCTAGGAACTGACCCAATCTCACTCCATCATCCAAACAGACACTGTCCCAATCTCATTCCATCAACCTGAGAACGAGATGGACCCTGTCCCAAACTATCTCCGTCAACCACACAACCAGACAGACACTCTCCCAATCTTACTCCATCAAAAAGACAACCAGACACAAAATGTCCAAAACTCACTCCATTAAGTAGAGAACCAGACAGAGACAGTTGCATACTCACTCCAGCAACTCGGCAACAAGACATACACTGTGCCAAACTCACTTCTTCAACCAGACAACAAGGTAGACGATGTCCCAATTTAACTCCATCATCCAGAGCAGACAGTGTCCTAATCTCACTCCATCATCCAGACAGACAATCTCCCAATCTCATTCCATCACCCTGAAAACGAGACAGATCCTGTCCCAAACTATCTCCATCAACCAGACAACCAGACAAACACGATCCCAAATTCACTGCATCAACCAGACAACCAGACAGACACTGTCCCAATCTTACTCCATCAACTAGACAACCAGACAGAAACTGTCCAAAACTCACTCCATTATGTTGACAACCAGACAGACACAGTTCCATAATCACGCCATCAACCAGACAACCAGGCAGACAATGTACCAATCTCACTCCATCAACCAGACATCCAGGTAGACACTGTCCCAATCTCACTCCATCATCCAGACAGCCACAGTCATAATCTCACTCCATCATCCAAACAGACATTGTCCAAATCTCATTCCATCAACCTGACAACCAGACAGACACGAACCCAACCTCATTCCATCAAACTGACAACCAGACAGATCCTGTCCCAAACTCATTCCATCAACCATGCATCCAGACAGACATTGACCCAAACTCACTCCATCAACCAGACAACCAGAAAGACATTGTCCCAAACTTTCTCCATCAAACAGACAACCACACAGACACTGTTCCAAATCCTCCATCATCTCGTCAACCACACATACACTATGTCAAAATCACTCCATCAACCGGACAACAAGATAGAATCTGTCCCAATCTCACTCCATCATCCAGAAAGAAACTGTCCGAATCACACTCCATCATCCAGACAGACACTGTCCCAATCTCATTCCATCAACCTGAGAACGAAACAGACCCTGTCCCAAAATATCTTCATCAACCAGACAACCAGAAATTCACGGTCCCAAATTCAGTCCATCAACCAGCCATCCAGACAAACACTGTCCCAAACTCACTCCATCAACCAGACGACCAGACAGACACGGTCCCGAATTCATTCCATCAACCAGCCATCTAGACAGACAGTGTCCTAACTCACTCCATCAACCTGACAACCAGACAGATCCTGTGCCAAACTCATTCCATCAACCATGCATCCAGACAGACATTGACCCAAACTCACTCCATCAACCAGACAACCAGAAAGACAATGTCCCAAACTTTCTCCATCAAACAGACAACCACACAGACACTGTTCCAAATCCTCCATCATCTCGTCAACCACACATACACTATGTCAAAATCACTCCATCAACCAGACAACCAGGTAGAATCTGTCCCAATCTCACTCCATCATCCAGACAGAAACTGTCCGAATCACACTCCATCATCCAGACAGACACTGTCCCAATCTCATTCCATCAACCTGAGAACGAAACAGACCCTGTACCAAAATATCTCCATCAACCAGACAACCAGATATTCACGGTCCCAAATTCAGTCCATCAACCAGCCATCCAGACAGACACTGTCCCAAACTCACTCCATCAACCAGACGACCAGACAGACACGGTCCCGAATTCATTCCATCAACCAGCTATCTAGACAGACAGTGTCCAAACTCACTCCATCAACCTGACAACCAGACAGATCCTGTCCCAAACTAAATTCATCAACCAGACATCCAGACAGAAATTGTCCCAAACTCACCACATCAACCAGCCATCCAGACAGACACTGTCGCAAATTCACTCCATCAACCAGACAACCAGACAGACACTGTCCCAATCTTACTCCATCAAATACTCAACCAGACAGAAAATGTCCCAGACAATGTCCCAATCTCAATCCATCATCCTTTTAGACACTGTCCTAATCTCATTCCATCATCCAAACAGACACTGTCCAAATCTCACTCCATCAACCAGACAACCAGACAGATCCTGTCCCAAAATCATTCCATCAACCAGACTTCCAGACAGACATTGCCCATACTCACTCCATCATCTAGACAATCAGGCAGACATTGTCCCAAACTTTCTCCATCAACCAGACAACCAGACAGACACTGTTCCAAATCCTCCATCAGCTCGTCAACCAGACATACACTGTGTCAAACTCACTCCATCAACCTGACAACCAGCTAGAAACTGTCCCAATCTCACTCCATCATCCAGACAGATAGTGTCCTAAACAAAAACAGAATTACCTGGAAAAACTCAGCAGCTCTGGCAGCATCGGCGGAGAAGAAAACAGTTGACGTTTCGAGTCCTCATGACCCTTCGACAGAACTTGATTTCGAGTCCAAGAAAGAGTTGAAATATAAGCTGGTTTAAGGTGTGTGTGTGGGGGGGGGCGGAGAGAGAGAGAGAGACAGAGGTGCTTGTGTAGACAAACAAGCAGTGATAGAAGCAGATCATCAAAAGATGTCAGTGACAATGGTACAAAAGAACACATAGGTGTTAAAGTTAAAGTTGGTGATATTATCTAAACGAATGTGCTAATTAAGAATGGATGGTAGGGCACTCAAGGTACAGCTCTAGTGGGGGTGGGGGGAGCATAAAAGATTTTAAAATATTTAAAAATAATGGAAATAGGTGGGAAAAGAAAAATCTATAAAATTTATAGGGAAAAAAAAGGGGAAAAAAGGGGGAAACAGAAAGGGGGTGGGGATGGGGGAGGGTGCTCACGACCTAAAGTTATTGAATTCAATATTCAGACCGGAAGGCTGTAAGGTGCCTAGTCGGAAGATGAGGTGTTGTTCCTCCAGTTTGCGTTGGGCTTCACTGGAACAATGCAGTAAGCCAAGGACAGACATGTGGGCAAGAGAGCAGGGTGGAGTGTTAAAATGGCAAGCGACAGGGAGGTTTGGGTCATTCTTGCGGACAGACCGCAGGTGTTCTGCAAAGCAGTCGCCCAGTTTACGTTTGGTCTCTCCAATGTAGAGGAGACCACATTGGGAGCAACGAATGCAGTAGACTAAGTTGGGGGAAATGCAAGTGAAATGCTGCTTCACTTGAAAGGAGTGTTTGGGCCCTTGGACGGTGAGGAGAGAGGAAGTGAAGAGGCAGGTGTTACATCTTTTGTGTGGGCATGGGGTGGTGCCATAGGAGGGGGTTGAGGAGTAGGGGGTGATGGAGGTGTGGACCAGGGTGTCCCAGAGGGAGCGATCCCTACGGAATGCCGATAAGGGGGGTGAAGGAAAGATGTGTTTGGTGGTGGCATCATGCTGGAGTTGGCGGAAATGGCGGAGGATGATCCTTTGAATGCGGAGGCTGGTGGGGTGATAAGTGAGGACAAGGGGGACCCTATCATGTTTCTGGGAGGGAGGAGAAGGCGTGAGGGCGGATGCGCGGGAGATGGGCCGGACACGGTTGAGGGCCCTGTCAACGACCGTGGGTGGAAAACCTCGGTTAAGGAAGAAGGAGGACATGTCAGAGGAACCATTTTTGAAGGTAGCATCATCGGAACAGATGCGACGAAGGCGAAGGAACTGGGAGAATGGGATGGAGTCCTTACAGGAAGCGGGGTGTGAGGAGCTGTAGTCGAGGTAGCTGTGGGAGTCGGTGGGTTTGTAATGGATATTGGTGGACAGTCTATCACCAGAGATTGAGACAGAGAGGTCAAGGAAGGGAAGGGAAGTGTCAGAGATGGACCACGTGAAAATGATGGAGGGGTGGAGATTGGAAGCAAAATTAATAAATTTTTCCAAGTCCCGACGAGAGCATGAAGCGGCACCGAAGTAATCATCGATGTACCGGAGAAAAAGTTGTGGAAGGCGGCCGGGGTAGGACTGCAACAAGGAATGTTCCACATATCCCATAAAGAGACAGGCATAGCTGGGGCCCATGCGGGTACCCATAGCCACACCTTTTATTTGGAGAAAGTGAGAGGAGTTGAAGGAGAAATTGTTCAACGTGAGAACAAGTTCAGCCAGACGGAGGAGAGTAGTGGTGGATGGGGATTGTTCGGGCCTCTGTTTGAGGAAGAAGCTAAGGGCCCTCAGACCATCCTGGTGGGGGATGGAGGTGTAGAGGGATTGGACGTCCATGGTGAAGAGGAAGCGGTTGGAGCCAGGGAACTGGAAATTGTTGATGTGACGTAAGGTGTCAGAGGAATCACGGATGTAGGTGGGAAGGGACTGGACAAGGGGAGAGAGAAGGGAGTCAAGAAAATGAGAAATGAGTTCTGTGGGGCAGGAGCAAGTTGAGACGATCGGTCTACCAGGGCAGTTCTGCTTGTGGATTTGGGGTAGGAGATAGAAGCGGGCCGTGTCCTAATCTCACTCCATCATCCAGACAGACACTGTCCCAATCTCATTCCATCAACCTGAGAATGAGATCGACCCTGTCCCAAACTATCTCCACCAACCACACAACCAGACAGACACGAACCCAAACTCATTCCATCAAACTGACAACCAGACAGATCCTGTCCCAAACTCATTCCATCAACCAGACATCCAGACAGACACTGTCCCAAAATCACTCCATCAACCAGACAACGAGGGAGAAACTGTGCCAATCTGACTCCATCATCCAGACAGAGAGTGTCCGAATTTCCCTCCATCATCCAGACAGATACTGTCCCAATCTCATTCCATCAACCTGAGAACAAAACAGACCCTGTCCCAAAATATCTTCATTAACCAGACAACCACACAGACACGGTCCCAAATTCAGTCCACCAACCAGCCATCCAGATAGACACTGTCCCAAACTCACTCCATCAACCAGACAATCAGACTGACACTGTCCCAATCTTACTCCATCAAATAGACAACCAGACAGAAAATGTCCTAGACAATGACCCGATTTCAATCCATCATCCAGACAGCCAATGTCCTAATCTCATTCCATCATCCAAACAGACACTGTCCAAATCTCACTCCATCAACTAAACAACCAGACACACACTGTCCCAAACTCACTCCATCATCAACCAACAAGACAGACACTGTCCCAAATTCACTCCATCAACCAGACAACCAGGCAAATATTGTCCCAATCTCACTCCATCAACCAGACAACCAGGAAGACACTGTCCCAATCTCACTCCATCATCCAGACAGCCAAAGTCCTAATCTCACTCCATCATCCAAACAGACACTGTCCAAATCTCACTCCATCATCCTAACAACCAGACAGACACGAACCCAAACTCATTCCATCAACCTGACAACCAGACAGATCCTGTCACAAACTTTCTCCATCAAACAGACAACCACACAGACACTGTTCCAAATCCTCCATCATCTCGTCAACCACACATACACTATGTCAAAATCACTCCATCAACCGAACAACTAGGTAGAAACTGTCCCAATCTCTCTCCATCATCCAGACAGAAACTGTCCGAATCACACTCCATCATCCAGACAGACACTGTCGCAATCTCAATCCATCAACCTGAGAACGAAACAGACCCTGTCCCAAAATATCTTCATCAACAAGACAACCAGACAGACACGGTCCCAAATTCAGTCCATCAACCAGCCATCCAGACAGACACTGTCCCAAACTCACTCCATCAACCAGACGACCAGACAGACACGGTCGAGAATTCATTCCATCAACCAGCCATCTAGACAGACACTGTCGCAAACTCACTCCATCAACCTGACAACCAGACAGACACTGTCCCAATCTTACTCCATCAAATAGACAACCAGACAGAAAATGTCCCAGACACTGTCCTAATCTCATTCCATCATCCAAACAGACACTGTCCAAATCTCACTCCATCAACCATAAAACCAGACAGATCCTGTCCCAAAATCATTCCATCAACCAGACATCCAGACAGACATTGCCCAAACTCACTCCATCAACTAGACAACCAGGCAGACATTGTCCCAAACTTTCTCCATCAACCAGACAACCAGACAGACACTGATCCAAATCCTCCATCAGCTCGTCAACCAGACATACACTGTGTCAAACTCATTCCATCAACCTGACAACCAGCTAGAAACTGTCCCAATCTCACTCCACCATCCAGACAGACAGTGTCCTAATCTCACTCCATCATCCAGACAGACACTGTCCCAATCTCATTCAATCAAGCTGAGAACCAGACAGATCCTGTGCATAACTCATTCCATCAACCAGACATCCAGACAGACATTGTGCCAAACTCACTCCATCAACCAGACAACCAGACAGACACGAACCCAAAATCATTCCATCAACGTCACAACCAGACAGATCCTGTCCCAAACTCATTCCATCAACCAGACATCCAGACAGACATTGTCCCAAACTCATTCCATCAACCAGATAACCTGTTAGAAACTGTCCCAATCTCACTCCATCATCCAGACAGACTCTGTCCCAATCTCATTCCATCAACCTGAGAACAAAACAGACAAAGTCCCAAAATATCTTCATCAACCACACAACCAGATTGACACGAACCCAAACTCATTCCATCAAACTGACAACCAGACAGATCCTGTCCCAAACTCATTCCATCAACCATGCATCCAGGCAGACATTGACCCAAACTCACTCCATCAACCAGACAACCAGAAAGACAATGTCCCAAACTTTCTCCATTAAACAGACAACCAGACAGACACTGTTCCAAATCCTCCATCATCTCGTCAACCACACATACACTATGTCAAAATCACTCCATCAACCAAACAACCAGGTAGAAACTGTTCCAATCTCACTCCATCATCAAGACAGAAACTCTCCGAATCACACTCCATCATCCAGACAACCAGACAGACACTGTCCCAATCTTACTCCATCAAATAGACAACCAGACACACACTGTCCCAAACTCACTCCATCATCAACCAACAAGACAGACACTGTCCCAAATTCACTCCATCAACCAGACAACCAGGCAAATATTGTTCCAAGCTCATTCCATCAACTAGACAACCAGACAGAGACTGTCCAAAACTCACTCCATTATGTTGACAACCAGACAGACACAGTTCCATAATCACTCCATCAACCAGACAACCAGGCAGACAATGTCCCAATCTCACTCCATCAACCAGACAACCAGACAGACACGAACCCAAACTCATTCCATCAACCTCACAACCAGACAGATTCTGTCCCAAACTCATTCCATCAACCAGACAGCCAGACAGACATGGTCCCAAACTCACTCCATCAACCAGACAACCTGCTAGGAACTGACCCAATCCCACTCCATCATCCAAACAGACACTGTCCCAATCTCATTCCATCAACCTGAGAACGAGATGGACCCTGTCCCAAACTATCTCCGTCAACCACACAACCAGACAGACACTCTCCCAATCTTACTCCATCAAAAAGACAACCAGACACAAAATGTCCAAAACTCACTCCATTAAGTAGAGAACCAGACAGAGACAGTTGCATACTCACTCCAGCAACTCGGCAACAAGACATACACTGTGCCAAACTCACTTCTTCAACCAGACAACAAGGTAGACGATGTCCCAATTTAACTCCATCATCCAGAGCAGACAGTGTCCTAATCTCACTCCATCATCCAGACAGACAATCTCCCAATCTCATTCCATCACCCTGGAAACGAGACAGATCCTGTCCCAAACTATCTCCATCAACCAGACAACCAGACAAACACGATCCCAAATTCACTGCATCAACCAGACAACCAGACAGACACTGTCCCAATCTTACTCCATCAACTAGACAACCAGACAGAAACTGTCCAAAACTCACTCCATTATGTTGACAACCAGACAGACACAGTTCCATAATCACGCCATCAACCAGACAACCAGGCAGACAATGTACCAATCTCACTCCATCAACCAGACATCCAGGTAGACACTGTCCCAATCTCACTCCATCATCCAGACAGCCACAGTCATAATCTCACTCCATCATCCAAACAGACATTGTCCAAATCTCATTCCATCAACCTGACAACCAGACAGACACGAACCCAAACTCATTCCATCAAACTGACAACCAGACAGATCCTGTCCCAAACTCATTCCATCAACCAGACATCCAGACAGACACTGTCCCAAAATCACTCCATCAACCAGACAACCAGGGAGAAACTGTACCAATCTCACTCCATCATCCAGACAGAGAGTGTCCGAATTTCACTCCATCATCCAGACAGACACGGTCCAAATCTCACTCCATCAACCAGACAACCAGACAGGTCCTGTCCCAAAATCATTCCATCAACCAGACATCCAGACAGACATTGCCCAAACTCACTCCATCATCTAGACAACCAGGCAGACATTGTCCCAAACTTTCTCCATCAACCAGACAACCAGACAGACACTGATCCAAATCCTCCATCAGCTCGTCAACCAGACATACACTGTGTCAAACTCACTCCATCAACCTGACAGACAGTGTCCTAATCTCACTCCATCATCCAGACAGACACTGTCCCAATCTCATTCCATCAAGCTGAGAACCAGACAGATCCTGTGCATAACTCATTCCATCAACCAGACATCCAGACAGACATTGTGCCAAACTCACTCCATCAACCAGACAACCAGACAGACACGAACCCAAAATCATTCCATCAACGTCGCAACCAGACAGATCCTGTCCCAAACTCATTCCATCAACCAGACATCCAGACAGACACTGTCCCAAAATCACTCCATCAACCAGACAACCAGGGAGAAACTGTACCAATCTCACTCCATCATCCAGACAGAGAGTGTCCGAATTTCACTCCATCATCCAGACAGACACGGTCCAAATCTCACTCCATCAACCAGACAACCAGACAGACACTGTCCCAAATTCATTCAGTCAATCTGACAACCAGACAGATCCTGTCCCAAATAAATTCTATCCACCAGACGTCCAGACAGGCACTGTCCCAATCTCACTCCATCAACTAGACAGCCAGACACACACTGTCCCAAGGTCACTCCATCATCAACCAACAAGACAGACACTGTCCCAAATTCACTCCATCAACCAGACAACCAGGCAAATATTGTCCCAAGCTCATTCCATCAACTAGACAACCAGACAAAGACTGTCCAAAACTCATTCCATTATGTTGACAACCAGACAGACACAGTTCCATAATCACTCCATCAACCAGACAACCAGGCAGACAATGTCCCAATCTCACTCCATCAACGAGACACCCAGGAAGACACTGTCCCAATCTCACTCCATCATCCAGACAGCCAAAGTCCTAATCTCACTCCATCATCCAAACAGACACTGTCCAAATCTCACTCCATCATCCTGACAACCAGACAGGCACGAACCCAAACTCATTCCATCAACCTGACAACCAGACAGATCCTGTCCCAAACTCATTCCATCAACCAGACATCCAGACAGACATTGTCCCAAACTCACTCCATCAACCAGATAACCTGTTAGAAACTGTCCCAATCTCACTCCATCATCCAGACAGACTCTGTCCCAATCTCATTCCATCAACCTGAGAACAAAACAGACAAAGTCCCAAAATATCATCATCAACCACACAACCAGATTGACACGAACCCAAACTCATTCCATCAAACTGACAACCAGACAGATCCTGTCCCAAACTCATTCCATCAACCATGCATCCAGGCAGACATTGACCCAAACTCACTCCATCAACCAGACAACCAGAAAGACAATGTCCCAAACTTTCTCCATTAAACAGACAACCAGACAGACACTGTTCCAAATCCTCCATCATCTCGTCAACCACACATACACTATGTCAAAATCACTCCATCAACCAAACAACCAGGTAGAAACTGTTCCAATCTCACTCCATCATCAAGACAGAAACTCTCCGAATCACACTCCATCATCCAGACAACCAGACAGACACTGTCCCAATCTTACTCCATCAAATAGACAACCAGACACACACTGTCCCAAACTCACTCCATCATCAACCAACAAGACAGACACTGTCCCAAATTCACTCCATCAACCAGACAACCAGGCAAATATTGTTCCAAGCTCATTCCATCAACTAGACAACCAGACAGAGACTGTCCAAAACTCACTCCATTATGTTGACAACCAGACAGACACAGTTCCATAATCACTCCATCAACCAGACAACCAGGCAGACAATGTCCCAATCTCACTCCATCAACCAGACAACCAGACAGACACGAACCCAAACTCATTCCATCAACCTCACAACCAGACAGATTCTGTCCCAAACTCATTCCATCAACCAGACAGCCAGACAGACATGGTCCCAAACTCACTCCATCAACCAGACAACCTGCTAGGAACTGACCCAATCCCACTCCATCATCCAAACAGACACTGTCCCAATCTCATTCCATCAACCTGAGAACGAGATGGACCCTGTCCCAAACTATCTCCGTCAACCACACAACCAGACAGACACTCTCCCAATCTTACTCCATCAAAAAGACAACCAGACACAAAATGTCCAAAACTCACTCCATTAAGTAGAGAACCAGACAGAGACAGTTGCATACTCACTCCAGCAACTCGGCAACAAGACATACACTGTGCCAAACTCACTTCTTCAACCAGACAACAAGGTAGACGATGTCCCAATTTAACTCCATCATCCAGAGCAGACAGTGTCCTAATCTCACTCCATCATCCAGACAGACAATCTCCCAATCTCATTCCATCACCCTGGAAACGAGACAGATCCTGTCCCAAACTATCTCCATCAACCAGACAACCAGACAAACACGATCCCAAATTCACTGCATCAACCAGACAACCAGACAGACACTGTCCCAATCTTACTCCATCAACTAGACAACCAGACAGAAACTGTCCAAAACTCACTCCATTATGTTGACAACCAGACAGACACAGTTCCATAATCACGCCATCAACCAGACAACCAGGCAGACAATGTACCAATCTCACTCCATCAACCAGACATCCAGGTAGACACTGTCCCAATCTCACTCCATCATCCAGACAGCCACAGTCATAATCTCACTCCATCATCCAAACAGACATTGTCCAAATCTCATTCCATCAACCTGACAACCAGACAGACACGAACCCAAACTCATTCCATCAAACTGACAACCAGACAGATCCTGTCCCAAACTCATTCCATCAACCAGACATCCAGACAGACACTGTCCCAAAATCACTCCATCAACCAGACAACCAGGGAGAAACTGTACCAATCTCACTCCATCATCCAGACAGAGAGTGTCCGAATTTCACTCCATCATCCAGACAGACACGGTCCAAATCTCACTCCATCAACCAGACAACCAGACAGGTCCTGTCCCAAAATCATTCCATCAACCAGACATCCAGACAGACATTGCCCAAACTCACTCCATCATCTAGACAACCAGGCAGACATTGTCCCAAACTTTCTCCATCAACCAGACAACCAGACAGACACTGATCCAAATCCTCCATCAGCTCGTCAACCAGACATACACTGTGTCAAACTCACTCCATCAACCTGACAGACAGTGTCCTAATCTCACTCCATCATCCAGACAGACACTGTCCCAATCTCATTCCATCAAGCTGAGAACCAGACAGATCCTGTGCATAACTCATTCCATCAACCAGACATCCAGACAGACATTGTGCCAAACTCACTCCATCAACCAGACAACCAGACAGACACGAACCCAAAATCATTCCATCAACGTCGCAACCAGACAGATCCTGTCCCAAACTCATTCCATCAACCAGACATCCAGACAGACACTGTCCCAAAATCACTCCATCAACCAGACAACCAGGGAGAAACTGTACCAATCTCACTCCATCATCCAGACAGAGAGTGTCCGAATTTCACTCCATCATCCAGACAGACACGGTCCAAATCTCACTCCATCAACCAGACAACCAGACAGACACTGTCCCAAATTCATTCAGTCAATCTGACAACCAGACAGATCCTGTCCCAAATAAATTCTATCCACCAGACGTCCAGACAGGCACTGTCCCAATCTCACTCCATCAACTAGACAGCCAGACACACACTGTCCCAAGGTCACTCCATCATCAACCAACAAGACAGACACTGTCCCAAATTCACTCCATCAACCAGACAACCAGGCAAATATTGTCCCAAGCTCATTCCATCAACTAGACAACCAGACAAAGACTGTCCAAAACTCATTCCATTATGTTGACAACCAGACAGACACAGTTCCATAATCACTCCATCAACCAGACAACCAGGCAAGACAATGTCCCAATCTCACTCCATCAACGAGACACCCAGGAAGACACTGTCCCAATCTCACTCCATCATCCAGACAGCCAAAGTCCTAATCTCACTCCATCATCCAAACAGACACTGTCCAAATCTCACTCCATCATCCTGACAACCAGACAGGCACGAACCCAAACTCATTCCATCAACCTGACAACCAGACAGATCCTGTCCCAAACTCATTCCATCAACCATGCATCCAGACAGACATTGACCGAAACTCACTTCATCAACCAGACAACCAGAAACACTATGTCCCAAACTTTCTCCATCAAACAGACAACCACACAGACACTGTTCCAAATCCTCCATCATCTCGTCAACCACACATACACTATGTCAAAATCACTCCATCAACCAAACAACCAGGTAGAAACTTTCCCAATGTCACTCCAACATCAAGACAGAAACTGTTCGAATCACACTCCATCATCCAGACAACCAGACAGACACTGTCCCAATCTTACTCCATCAAATAGACAACCAGACTGAAAATGTCCCAGACAATGTCCCAATCTCAGTCCATCATCCAAACAGACACTGTCCTAATCTCATTCCATAATCGAAACAGACACTCTCCAAATCTCACTCCATAAACCAGAAAACCAGACAGATCCTGTCCCAAAATCATTCCATCAACAAGACATCCAGTCAGACATTGCCCAAACTCACTCCATCAACTAGACAACCAGGCAGACATTGTCCCAAACTTTCTCCATCAACCAGACAACCAGACAGACACTGTTCCAAATCCTCCATCAGCTCGTCAACCAGACATACACAGTGTCAAACTCACTCCATCAACCTGACAACCAGCTAGAAACTGTCCCAATCTCACTCCATCATCCAGACAGACAGTGTCCTAATCTCACTCCATCATCCAGACAGACACTGTCCCAAACTCACTCCATCAACCAGACAACCAGACAGACACTGTTCCAATCTTACTCCATCAAATACTCAACCAGTAAGAAAATGTCCCAATGTCCCAATCTCAGTCCATCATCCAAACAGACACTGTCCTAATCTCATTCCATAATCCAAACAGACACTGTCCAAATCTCACTCCATCAACCAGACAACCAGACAGATACTGTCCCAAAATCATTCCATCAACCAGACATCCAGTCAGACATTGCCCAAACTCACTCCATCAACTAGACAACCAGGCAGACATTCTCCCAAGCTTTCTCCATCAACCAGACAACCAGACAGACACTGTTCCAAATCCTCCATCAGCTCGTCAACCAGACATACACTGTGTCAAACTCACTCCATCAACCTGACAACCAGCTAGAAACTGTCCCAATCTCACTCCATCATCCAGACAGACAGTGTCCTAATCTCACTCCATCATCAAGACAGACACTGTCCCAATCTCATTCCATCAACCTGAGAACCAGACAGATCCTGTCCATAACTCATTCCATCAACCAGACATCCAGACAGACATTGTGCCTAACTCACTCCATCAACCAGACAACCAGACAGACACGAACCCAAACTCATTCCATCAACCTCACAACCAGACAGATCCTGTCCCAAACTCATTCCATCAACCAGACAGCCAGACAGACATGGTCCCAAACTCACTCCATCAACCAGACAACCTGCTAGGAACTGACCCAATCTCATTCCATCATCCAGACAGACACTGTCCCAATCTCATTCCATCAACCTGAGAACGAGATGGACCCTGTCCCAAACTATCTCCGTCAACCACACAACCAGACAGACACTCTCCCAATCTTACTCCATCAAAAAGACAACCAGACACAAAATGTCCAAAACTCACTCCATTAAGTAGACAACCAAACAAAGACAGTTCCATACTCACTCCAGCAACACGGCAACAAGACATACACTGTGCCAAACTCACTTCTTCAACCAGACAACAAGGTAGACGATGTCCCAATTTAACTCCATCACCCAGACAGACAGTGATCTAATCTCACTCCATCATCCAGACAGACAATCTCCCAATCTCATTCCATCACCCTGAAAACGAGACAGATCCTGTCCCAAACTATCTCCATCAACCAGACAACCAGACAAACACGATCCCGAATTCACTGCTTCAACCAGACAACCAGACAGACACTGTCCCAATCCTACTCCATCAACTAGACAACCAGACAGAAACTGTCCAAAACTCACTCCATTATGTTGACAACCAGACAGACACAGTTCCATAATCACGCCATCAACCAGACAACCAGGCAGACACTGATCCAAATCCTCCATCAGCTCGTCAACCAGACATACACTGTGTCAAACTCACTCCATCAACCTGACAGACAGTGTCCTAATCTCACTCCATCATCCAGACAGACACTGTCCCAATCTCATTCCATCAAGCTGAGAACCAGACAGATCCTGTGCATAACTCATTCCATCAACCAGACATCCAGACAGACATTGTGCCAAACTCACTCCATCAACCAGACAACCAGACAGACACGAACCCAAACTCATTCCATCAACCTCACAACCAGACAGATCCTGTCCCAAACTCATTCCATCAACCAGATATCCAGACAGACATTGTCCCAAACTCACTCCATCAACCAGACAACCTGCTAGAAACTGTCCCAATCTCACTCCATCATCCAGACAGACACTGTCCCAATCTCATTCCATCAACCTGAGAACGAGATTGACCCTGTCCCAAACTATCTCCGCCAACCACACAACCAGACAGACACGAACCCAAACTCATTCCATCAAACTGACAACCAGACAGATCCTGTCCCAAACTCATTCCATCAACCACACATCCAGACAGACATTGTCCCAAAATCACTCCATCAACCAGACAACGAGGGAGAAACTGTGCCAATCTGACTCCATCATCCAGACAGAGAGTGTCCGAATTTCCCTCCATCAGCCAGACAGACACTGTCCCAATCTCATTCCATCAACCTGAGAACAAAACAGACCCTGTCCCAAAATATCTTCATTAACCAGACAACCAGACAGACACGGTCCCAAATTCAGTCCACCAACCAGCCATCCAGACAGACACTGTCCCAAACTCACTCCATCAACCAGACAACCAGACTGACACTGTCCCAATCTTACTCCATCAAATAGACAACCAGACAGAAAATGTCATAAACAATGACCCGATTTCAATCCATCATCCAGACAGCCAATGTCCTAATCTCATTCCATCATCCAAACAGACACTGTCCAAAACTCACTCCATCAACTAGACAACCAGACACACACTGTCCCAAACTCACTCCATCATCAACCAACAAGACAGACACTGTCCCAAATTCACTCCATCAACCAGACAACCAGGCAAATATTGTCCCAATCTCACTCCATCAACCAGACAACCAGGAAGACACTGTCCCAATCTCACTCCAACATCCAGACAGCCAAAGTCCTAATCTCATTCCATCATCCAAACAGACACTGTCCAAATCTCACTCCATCAACCTGACAACCAGACAGGCACGAACCCAAACTCATTCCATCAACCTGACAACCAGACAGATCCTGTCCCAAACTCATTCCATCAACCATGCATCCAGACAGACATTGACCCAAACTCACTCCCTCAACCAGACAACCAGAAAGACAATGTCCCAAACTTTCTCCATCAAACAGACAACCACACAGACACTGTTCCAAATCCTCCATCATCTCGTCAACCACACATACACTATGTCAAAATCACTCCATCAACCAGACAACCAGGTAGAATCTGTCCCAATCTCACTCCATCATCCAGACAGAAACTGTCCGAATCACACTCCATCATCCAGACAGAGACTGTCCCAATCTCATTCCATCAACCTGAGAACGAAACAGACCCTGTCCCAAAATATCTTCATCAACCAGACATTCACGGTCCCAAATTCAGTCCATCAACCAGCCATCCAGACAGACACTGTCCCAAACTCACTCCATCAACCAGACGACCAGACAGACACGGTCCCGAATTCATTCCATCAACCAGCCATCTAGACAGACAGAGTCCAAACTCACTCCATCAACCTGACAAGCAGACAGATCCTGTCCCAAATTAAATTCATCAACCAGACATCCAGACAGACATTGTCCCAAACACACCACATCAACCAGCCATCCAGACAGACACTGTCGCAAACTCACTTCCTCAACCAGACAACCAGACAGATACTGTCCCAATTTACTCCATCAAATAGACAACCAGACAGAAAATGTCCCAGACAATATCCCAATCTCAATCCATCATCCAATTAGACACTGTGCTAATCTCATTCCATCATCCAAACAGACACTATCCAAATCTCACTCCATCAACCAGACAACCAGACAGATCTTGTCCCAAAATCATTCCATCAACGAGACATCCAGACAGACATTGCCCATACTCACTCCATCACCTAGACAACCAGGCAGACATTGTCCCAAACTTTCTCCATCAACCAGACAACCAGACAGACACTGTTCCAAATCCTCCAACAGCTCGTCAACCAGACATACACTGTGTCAAACTCACTCCATCAACCTGACAACCAGCTAGAAACTGTCCCAATCTCACTATATCATCCAGACAGACAGTGTCCTAATCTCACTCCATCATCCAGACAGACACTGTCCCAATCTCATTCCATCAAGCTGAGAACCAGACAGATCCTGTGCATAACTCATTCCATCAACCAGACATCCAGACAGACATTGTGCCAAACTCACTCCATCAACCAGACAACCAGACAGACACGAACCCAAACTCATTCCATCAACCTCACAACCAGACAGATCCTGTCCCAAACCCATTCCATCAACCAGACATCCAGACAGACATTGTCCCAAACTCACTCCATCAACCAGACAACCTGCTAGAAACTGTCCCAATCTCACTCCATCATCCAGACAGACACTGTCCCAATCTCATTCCATCAACCTGAGAACGAGATTGACCCTGTCCCAAACTATCTCCGCCAACCACACAACCAGACAGACACGAACCCAAACTCATTCCATGAAACTGACAACCAGACAGATCCTGTCCCAAACTCATTCCATCAACCAGACATCCAAACAGACACTGTCGCAAAATCACTCCATCTTCGAGACAACGAGGGAGAAACTGTGCCAACCTGACTCCATCATCCAGACAGAGAGTGTCCGAATTTCCCTCCATCATCCAGACAGATACTGTCCCAATCTGATTCCATCAACCTGAGAACAAAACAGACCCTGTCCCAAAATATCTTCATTAACCAGACAACCAGACAGACACGGTCCCAAATTCAGTCCAACAACCAGCCATCCAGACAGACACTGTCGCAAACTCACTCCATCAACCAGACAGCCAGACAGACACTGTCCCAATCTTACTCCATCAAATAGACAACCAGACAGAAAATGTCCCAGACAATGTCCCAATCTCAATCCATCATCCAATTAGACACTGTCCTAATCTCATTCCATCATCCAAACAGACACTGTCCAAATCTCACTCCATCAACCAGACAACCAGACAGATCCTGTCCCAAAATCATTCCATCAACCAGACATCCAGACAGACATTGCCCAAACTCAGTCCATCAACTAGACAACCAGGCAGACATTGTCCCAAACTTTCTCCATCAACCAGACAACCAGAGAGAAAATGTTCCAAATCCTCCATCAGCTCGTCAACCAGACATACACTGTGTCAAACTCACATCATCAACCTGACAACCAGGTAGAAACTGTCCCAATCTCACTCCATCATCCAGACAGACAGTGTCCTAATCTCTCTCCATCTTCCAGACAGACACTGTCCCAATCTCATTCCATCAACCTGAGAACCAGACAGATCATTTCCAAACTAATTCCATCAACCAGACATCAAGACAGACATTGTCCCAAACTCACTCAATCAACCAGACAGACACGAACCCAAACTCATTCCATCAACCTCACAACCAACACATCCTGTCCCAAACTCATTCCATCAACCAGACATCCAGACAGACATTGTCCCAAACTCACTCCATCAACCAGACAACCTGCTAGAAACTGTCCCAATCTCACTCCATCATCCAGACAGACACTGTCCCAATCTCATTCCATCACCCTGTAAACGAGACAAATCCTGTCCCAAACCATCTCCATCACCCTGACAACCAGACAGACACGATCCCAAATTCACTGCATCAACCAGACAACCAGACAGACACTGTCCCAATCTTACTCCATCAACTAGACAACCAGACAGAAATTGTCCAAAACGCACTCCATTAAGTTGACAACCAGACAGACACAGTTCCATAATCACGCCATCAACCAGACAACCAGGCAGAAAATGTACCAATATCACTCCATCAACCAGACATCCAGGTAGACACTGTCCCAATCTCACTCCATCATCCAGACAGCCAAAGTTCTGATCTCACTCCATCATCCAAACAGACAAGGTCCAAATCTCACTCCATCAGCCTGACAACAAGACAGACACGAACCCAAACTCATTCCATCAAACTGACAACCAGACAAATCCGTCCCAAACTCATTCCATCAACCAGACATCCAGACAGACACTGTCCCAAAATCACTCCATCAACCAGACAACCAGGGAGAAACTGAGCCAATCTCACTCCATCATCCAGACAGAGAGTGTCCAAATTTACCTCCATCATCCAGACAGAAACTGTCCCAAGCTCATTCCATCAACTAGACAACCAGACAGAGACTATCCAAAACTCACTCCATTATGTTGACAACCAGACAGACACAGTTCCATAATCACTCCATCAACCAGACAACCAGGCAGACAATGTCCCAATCTCACTCCATCAACCAGACAACCAGACAGACACGAACCCAAACTCATTCCATCAACCTCACAACCAGACAGATTCTGTCCCAAACTCATTCCATCAACCAGACAGCCAGACAGACATGGTCCCAAACTCACTCCATCAACCAGACAACCTGCTAGGAACTGACCCAATCTCACTCCATCATCCAAACAGACACTGTCCCAATCTCATTCCATCAACCTGAGAACGAGATGGACCCTGTCCCAAACTATCTCCGTCAACCACACAACCAGACAGACACTCTCCCAATCTTACTCCATCAAAAAGACAACCAGACACAAAATGTCCAAAACTCACTCCATTAAGTAGAGAACCAGACAGAGACAGTTGCATACTCACTCCAGCAACTCGGCAACAAGACATACACTGTGCCAAACTCACTTCTTCAACCAGACAACAAGGTAGACGATGTCCCAATTTAACTCCATCATCCAGAGCAGACAGTGTCCTAATCTCACTCCATCATCCAGACAGACAATCTCCCAATCTCATTCCATCACCCTGAAAACGAGACAGATCCTGTCCCAAACTATCTCCATCAACCAGACAACCAGACAAACACGATCCCAAATTCACTGCATCAACCAGACAACCAGAAAGACAATGTCCCAAACTTTCTCCATCAAACAGACAACCACACAGACACTGTTCCAAATCCTCCATCATCTCGTCAACCACACATACACTATGTCAAAATCACTCCATCAACCAGACAACCAGGTAGAATCTGTCCCAATCTCACTCCATCATCCAGACAGAAACTGTCCGAATCACACTCCATCATCCAGACAGAGACTGTCCCAATCTCATTCCATCAACCTGAGAACGAAACAGACCCTGTCCCAAAATATCTTCATCAACCAGACATTCACGGTCCCAAATTCAGTCCATCAACCAGCCATCCAGACAGACACTGTCCCAAACTCACTCCATCAACCAGACGACCAGACAGACACGGTCCCGAATTCATTCCATCAACCAGCCATCCAGACAGACATTGTCCCAAACTCACCACATCAACCAGCCATCC
Organism: Isurus oxyrinchus; assembly: GCA_026770705.1. Taxonomy (NCBI): domain Eukaryota; kingdom Metazoa; phylum Chordata; class Chondrichthyes; order Lamniformes; family Lamnidae; genus Isurus; species Isurus oxyrinchus. The sequence continues at coordinate 304,823 of JANJGN010000580.1, read as the reverse complement.
AGACAGACACTGTCGCAAACTCACTTCCTCAACCAGACAACCAGACAGATACTGTCCCAATTTACTCCATCAAATAGACAACCAGACAGAAAATGTCCCAGACAATATCCCAATCTCAATCCATCATCCAATTAGACACTGTGCTAATCTCATTCCATCATCCAAACAGACACTGTCCAAATCTCACTCCATCAACCAGACAACCAGACAGATCTTGTCCCAAAATCATTCCATCAACGAGACATCCAGACAGACATTGCCCATACTCACTCCATCACCTAGACAACCAGGCAGACATTGACCCAAACTTTCTCCATCAACCAGACAACCAGACAGACACTGTTCCAAATCCTCCAACAGCTCGTCAACCAGACATACACTGTGTCAAACTCACTCCATCAACCTGACAACCAGCTAGAAACTGTCCCAATCTCACTCCATCATCCAGACAGACAGTGTCCTAATCTCACTCCATCATCCAGACAGACACTGTCCCAATCTCATTCCATCAAGCTGAGAACCAGACAGATCCTGTGCATAACTCATTCCATCAACCAGACATCCAGACAGACATTGTGCCAAACTCACTCCATCAACCAGACAACCAGACAGACACGAACCCAAACTCATTCCATCAACCTCACAACCAGACAGATCCTGTCCCAAACCCATTCCATCAACCTCACAACCAGACAGATCCTGTCCCAAACTCATTCCATCAACCAGACATCCAAACAGACACTGTCCCAAAATCACTCCATCTTCGAGACAACGAGGGAGAAACTGTGCCAACCTGACTCCATCATCCAGACAGAGAGCGTCCGAATTTCCCTCCATCATCCAGACAGACACTGTCCCAATCTCATTCCATCAACCTGAGAACAAAACAGACCCTGTCCCAAAATATCTTCATTAACCAGACAACCAGACAGACACGGTCCCAAATTCAGTCCACCAACCAGCCATCCAGACAGACACTGTCCCAAACTCACTCCATCAACCAGACAACCAGACTGACACTGTCCCAATCTTACTCCATCAAATAGACAACCAGACAGAAAATGTCATAGACAATGACCCAATTTCAATCCATCATCCAGACAGCCAATCTCCTAATCTCATTCCATCATCCAAACAGACACTGTCCAAAACTCACTCCATCAACTAGACAACCAGACACACACTGTCCCAAACTCACTCCATCCTCAACCAACAAGACAGACACTGTCCCAAATTCACTCCATCAACCAGACAACCAGGCAAATATTGTCCCAATCTCACTCCATCAACCAGACAACCAGGAAGATACGGTCCCAATCTCACTCCATCATCCAGACAGCCAAAGTCCTAATCTCACTCCATCATCCAAACAGACACTGTCCAAATCTCACTCCATCATCCTGACAACCAGACAGACACGAACCCAAACTCATTCCATCAACCTGACAACCAGACAGATCCTGTCACAAACTTTCTCCATCAAACAGACAACCACACAGACACGGTTCCAAATCCTCCATCATCTCGTCAACCACACATACACTATGTCAAAATCACTCCATCAACCAAACAACTAGGTAGAAACTGTCCGAATCACACTGCATCATCCAGACAGACACTGTGCCAATCTCAATCCATCAACCTGCGAACGAAACAGACCCTGTCCCAAAATATTTTCATCAACAAGACAAACAGACATTCACGGTCCCAAATTCAGTCCATCAACCAGCCATCCAGACAGACACTGTCCCAAACTCACTCCATCAACCAGACGACCAGACAGACACGGTCGAGAATTCATTCCATCAACCAGCCATCTAGACAGACACTGTCGCAAACTCACTCCATCAACCTGACAACCAGACAGACACTGTCCCAATCTTACTCCATCAAATAGACAGCCAGACAGAAAATGTCCCAGACACTGTCCTAATCTCATTCCATTATCCAAACAGAAACTGTCCAAATCTCACTCCATCAACCATAAAACCATACAGATCCTGTCCCAAAATCATTCCATCAACCAGACATCCAGACAGACATTGCCCAAACTCACTCCATCAACTAGACATCCAGGCAGTCATTGTCCCAAACTTTCTCCATCAACCAGACAACCAGACAGACACTGATCCAAATCCTCCATCAGCTCGTCAACCAGACATACACTGTGTCAAACTCACTCCATCAACCTGACAACCAGCTAGAAACTGTTCCAATCTCACTCCACCATCCAGACAGACAGTGTCCTAATCTCACGCCTTCATCCAGACAGACACTGTCCCAATCTCATTCCATCAAGCTGAGAACCAGACAGATCCTGTGCATAACTCATTCCATCAACCAGGCATCCAGACAGACATTGTGCCAAACTCACTCCATCAACCAGTCAACCAGACAGACACGAACCCAAAATCATTCCATCAACGTCACAACCAGACAGATCCTGTCCCAAACTCATTCCATCAACCAGACATCCAGACAGACATTGTCCCAAACTCACTCCATCAACCAGACAACCTGCTAGAAACTGTCCCAATCTCACTCCATCATCCAGACAGACACTGTCCCAATCTCATTCCATCAACCTGAGAACGAGATCGACCCTGTCCCAAACTATCTCCGTCAACCACACAACCAGACAGACACGAACCCAAACTTATTCCATCAAACTGACAACCAGACAGATCCTGTCCCAAACTCATTCCGTCAACCAGACATCCAGACAGACACTGTCCCAAAATCACTCCATCAACCAGACAACCGAGGAGAAACTGTCCCAATCTCACTCCATCATCCAGACAGATAGTGTCCTAAACAAAAACAGAATTACCTGGAAAAACTCAGCAGCTCTGGCAGCATCGGCGGAGAAGAAAACAGTTGACGTTTCGAGTCCTCATGACCCTTCGACAGAACTTGATTTCGAGTCCAAGAAAGAGTTGAAATATAAGCTGGTTTAAGGTGTGTGTGTGTGGGGGGGCGGAGAGAGAGAGAGAGACAGAGGTGCTTGTGTAGACAAACAAGCAGTGATAGAAGCAGATCATCAAAAGATGTCAGTGACAATGGTACAAAAGAACACATAGGTGTTAAAGTTAAAGTTGGTGATATTATCTAAACGAATGTGCTAATTAAGAATGGATGGTAGGGCACTCAAGGTACAGCTCTAGTGGGGGTGGGGGGAGCATAAAAGATTTTAAAATATTTAAAAATAATGGAAATAGGTGGGAAAAGAAAAATCTATAAAATTTATAGGGAAAAAAAAGGGGAAAAAAAGGGGGAAACAGAAAGGGGGTGGGGATGGGGGAGGGTGCTCACGACCTAAAGTTATTGAATTCAATATTCAGACCGGAAGGCTGTAAGGTGCCTAGTCGGAAGATGAGGTGTTGTTCCTCCAGTTTGCGTTGGGCTTCACTGGAACAATGCAGTAAGCCAAGGACAGACATGTGGGCAAGAGAGCAGGGTGGAGTGTTAAAATGGCAAGCGACAGGGAGGTTTGGGTCATTCTTGCGGACAGACCGCAGGTGTTCTGCAAAGCAGTCGCCCAGTTTACGTTTGGTCTCTCCAATGTAGAGGAGACCACATTGGGAGCAACGAATGCAGTAGACTAAGTTGGGGGAAATGCAAGTGAAATGCTGCTTCACTTGAAAGGAGTGTTTGGGCCCTTGGACGGTGAGGAGAGAGGAAGTGAAGAGGCAGGTGTTACATCTTTTGTGTGGGCATGGGGTGGTGCCATAGGAGGGGGTTGAGGAGCAGGGGGTGATGGAGGTGTGGACCAGGGTGTCCCAGAGGGAGCGATCCCTACGGAATGCCGATAAGGGGGGTGAAGGAAAGATGTGTTTGGTGGTGGCATCATGCTGGAGTTGGCGGAAATGGCGGAGGATGATCCTTTGAATGCGGAGGCTGGTGGGGTGATAAGTGAGGACAAGGGGGACCCTATCATGTTTCTGGGAGGGAGGAGAAGGCGTGAGGGCGGATGCGCGGGAGATGGGCCGGACACGGTTGAGGGCCCTGTCAACGACCGTGGGTGGAAAACCTCGGTTAAGGAAGAAGGAGGACATGTCAGAGGAACCATTTTTGAAGGTAGCATCATCGGAACAGATGCGACGAAGGCGAAGGAACTGGGAGAATGGGATGGAGTCCTTACAGGAAGCGGGGTGTGAGGAGCTGTAGTCAAGGTAGCTGTGGGAGTCGGTGGGTTTGTAATGGATATTGGTGGACAGTCTATCACCAGAGATTGAGACAGAGAGGTCAAGGAAGGGAAGGGAAGTGTCAGAGATGGACCACGTGAAAATGATGGAGGGGTGGAGATTGGAAGCAAAATTAATAAATTTTTCCAAGTCCCGACGAGAGCATGAAGCGGCACCGAAGTAATCATCGATGTACCGGAGAAAAAGTTGTGGAAGGCGGCCGGGGTAGGACTGCAACAAGGAATGTTCCACATATCCCATAAAGAGACAGGCATAGCTGGGGCCCATGCGGGTACCCATAGCCACACCTTTTATTTGGAGAAAGTGAGAGGAGTTGAAGGAGAAATTGTTCAACGTGAGAACAAGTTCAGCCAGACGGAGGAGAGTAGTGGTGGATGGGGATTGTTCGGGCCTCTGTTTGAGGAAGAAGCTAAGGGCCCTCAGACCATCCTGGTGGGGGATGGAGGTGTAGAGGGATTGGACGTCCATGGTGAAGAGGAAGCGGTTGGAGCCAGGGAACTGGAAATTGTTGATGTGACGTAAGGTGTCAGAGGAATCACGGATGTAGGTGGGAAGGGACTGGACAAGGGGAGAGAGAAGGGAGTCAAGAAAATGAGAAATGAGTTCTGTGGGGCAGGAGCAAGTTGAGACGATCGGTCTACCAGGGCAGTTCTGCTTGTGGATTTGGGGTAGGAGATAGAAGCGGGCCGTGTCCTAATCTCACTCCATCATCCAGACAGACACTGTCCCAATCTCATTCCATCAACCTGAGAATGAGATCGACCCTGTCCCAAACTATCTCCACCAACCACACAACCAGACAGACACGAACCCAAACTCATTCCATCAAACTGACAACCAGACAGATCCTGTCCCAAACTCATTCCATCAACCAGACATCCAGACAGACACTGTCCCAAAATCACTCCATCAACCAGACAACGAGGGAGAAACTGTGCCAATCTGACTCCATCATCCAGACAGAGAGTGTCCGAATTTCCCTCCATCATCCAGACAGATACTGTCCCAATCTCATTCCATCAACCTGAGAACAAAACAGACCCTGTCCCAAAATATCTTCATTAACCAGACAACCACACAGACACGGTCCCAAATTCAGTCCACCAACCAGCCATCCAGATAGACACTGTCCCAAACTCACTCCATCAACCAGACAATCAGACTGACACTGTCCCAATCTTACTCCATCAAATAGACAACCAGACAGAAAATGTCCTAGACAATGACCCGATTTCAATCCATCATCCAGACAGCCAATGTCCTAATCTCATTCCATCATCCAAACAGACACTGTCCAAATCTCACTCCATCAACTAAACAACCAGACACACACTGTCCCAAACTCACTCCATCATCAACCAACAAGACAGACACTGTCCTAAATTCACTCCACCAACCAGACAACCAGGCAAATATTGTCCCAATCTCACTCCATCAACCAGACAACCAGGAAGACACTGTCCCAATCTCACTCCATCATCCAGACAGCCAAAGTCCTAATCTCACTCCATCATCCAAACAGACACTGTCCAAATCTCACTCCATCATCCTAACAACCAGACAGACACGAACCCAAACTCATTCCATCAACCTGACAACCAGACAGATCCTGTCACAAACTTTCTCCATCAAACAGACAACCACACAGACACTGTTCCAAATCCTCCATCATCTCGTCAACCACACATACACTATGTCAAAATCACTCCATCAACCGAACAACTAGGTAGAAACTGTCCCAATCTCTCTCCATCATCCAGACAGAAACTGTCCGAATCACACTCCATCATCCAGACAGACACTGTCGCAATCTCAATCCATCAACCTGAGAACGAAACAGACCCTGTCCCAAAATATCTTCATCAACAAGACAACCAGACAGACACGGTCCCAAATTCAGTCCATCAACCAGCCATCCAGACAGACACTGTCCCAAACTCACTCCATCAACCAGACGACCAGACAGACACGGTCCCGAATTCATTCCATCAACCAGCCATCTAGACAGACACTGTCGCAAACTCACTCCATCAACCTGACAACCAGACAGACACTGTCCCAATCTTACTCCATCAAATAGACAACCAGACAGAAAATGTCCCAGACACTGTCCTAATCTCATTCCATCATCCAAACAGACACTGTCCAAATCTCACTCCATCAACCATAAAACCAGACAGATCCTGTCCCAAAATCATTCCATCAACCAGACATCCAGACAGACATTGCCCAAACTCACTCCATCAACTAGACAACCAGGCAGACATTGTCCCAAACTTTCTCCATCAACCAGACAACCAGACAGACACTGTTCCAAATCCTCCATCAGCTCGTCAACCAGACATACACTGTGTCAAACTCATTCCATCAACCTGACAACCAGCTAGAAACTGTCCCAATCTCACTCCACCATCCAGACAGACAGTGTCCTAATCTCACTCCATCATCCAGACAGACACTGTCCCAATCTCATTCCATCAAGCTGAGAACCAGACAGATCCTGTGCATAACTCATTCCATCAACCAGACATCCAGACAGACATTGTGCCAAACTCACTCCATCAACCAGACAACCAGACAGACACGAACCCAAAATCATTCCATCAACGTCGCAACCAGACAGATCCTGTCCCAAACTCATTCCATCAACCAGACATCCAGACAGACATTGTCCCAAACTCACTCCATCAACCAGATAACCTGTTAGAAACTGTCCCAATCTCACTCCATCATCCAGACAGACTCTGTCCCAATCTCATTCCATCAACCTGAGAACAAAACAGACAAAGTCCCAAAATATCATCATCAACCACACAACCAGATTGACACGAACCCAAACTCATTCCATCAAACTGACAACCAGACAGATCCTGTCCCAAACTCATTCCATCAACCATGCATCCAGGCAGACATTGACCCAAACTCACTCCATCAACCAGACAACCAGAAAGACAATGTCCCAAACTTTCTCCATTAAACAGACAACCAGACAGACACTGTTCCAAATCCTCCATCATCTCGTCAACCACACATACACTATGTCAAAATCACTCCATCAACCAAACAACCAGGTAGAAACTGTTCCAATCTCACTCCATCATCCAGACAGAAACTCTCCGAATCACACTCCATCATCCAGACAACCAGACAGACACTGTCCCAATCTTACTCCATCAAATAGACAACCAGACACACACTGTCCCAAACTCACTCCATCATCAACCAACAAGACAGACACTGTCCCAAATTCACTCCATCAACCAGACAACCAGGCAAATATTGTTCCAAGCTCATTCCATCAACTAGACAACCAGACAGAGACTGTCCAAAACTCACTCCATTATGTTGACAACCAGACAGACACAGTTCCATAATCACTCCATCAACCAGACAACCAGGCAGACAATGTCCCAATCTCACTCCATCAACCAGACAACCAGACAGACACGAACCCAAACTCATTCCATCAACCTCACAACCAGACAGATTCTGTCCCAAACTCATTCCATCAACCAGACAGCCAGACAGACATGGTCCCAAACTCACTCCATCAACCAGACAACCTGCTAGGAACTGACCCAATCTCACTCCATCATCCAAACAGACAGTGTCCCAATCTCATTCCATCAACCTGAGAACGAGATGGACCCTGTCCCAAACTATCTCCGTCAACCACACAACCAGACAGACACTCTCCCAATCTTACTCCATCAAAAAGACAACCAGACACAAAATGTCCAAAACTCACTCCATTAAGTAGAGAACCAGACAGAGACAGTTGCATACTCACTCCAGCAACTCGGCAACAAGACATACACTGTGCCAAACTCACTTCTTCAACCAGACAACAAGGTAGACGATGTCCCAATTTAACTCCATCATCCAGAGCAGACAGTGTCCTAATCTCACTCCATCATCCAGACAGACAATCTCCCAATCTCATTCCATCACCCTGAAAACGAGACAGATCCTGTCCCAAACTATCTCCATCAACCAGACAACCAGACAAACACGATCCCAAATTCACTGCATCAACCAGACAACCAGACAGACACTGTCCCAATCTTACTCCATCAACTAGACAACCAGACAGAAACTGTCCAAAACTCACTCCATTATGTTGACAACCAGACAGACACAGTTCCATAATCACGCCATCAACCAGACAACCAGGCAGACAATGTACCAATCTCACTCCATCAACCAGACATCCAGGTAGACACTGTCCCAATCTCACTCCATCATCCAGACAGCCACAGTCATAATCTCACTCCATCATCCAAACAGACATTGTCCAAATCTCATTCCATCAACCTGACAACCAGACAGACACGAACCCAAACTCATTCCATCAAACTGACAACCAGACAGATCCTGTCCCAAACTCATTCCATCAACCAGACATCCAGACAGACACTGACCCAAAATCACTCCATCAACCAGACAACCAGGGAGAAACTGTACCAATCTCACTCCATCATCCAGACAGAGAGTGTCCGAATTTCACTCCAACATCCAGACAGACACGGTCCAAATCTCACTCCATCAACCAGACAACCAGACAGACACTGTCCCAAACTCATTCAGTCAATCTGACAACCAGACAGATCCTGTCCCAAATAAATTCTATCCACCAGACGTCCAGACAGGCACTGTCCCAATCTCACTCCATCAACTAGACAGCCAGACACACACTGTCCCAAGGTCACTCCATCATCAACCAACAAGACAGACACTGTCCCAAATTCACTCCATCAACCAGACAACCAGGCAAATATTGTCCCAAGCTCATTCCATCAACTAGACAACCAGACAAAGACTGTCCAAAACTCACTCCATTATGTTGACAACCAGACAGACACAGTTCCATAATCACTCCATCAACCAGACAACCAGGCAGACAATGTCCCAATCTCACTCCATCAACGAGACACCCAGGAAGACACTGTCCCAATCTCACTCCATCATCCAGACAGCCAAAGTCCTAATCTCACTCCATCATCCAAACAGACACTGTCCAAATCTCACTCCATCATCCTGACAACCAGACAGGCACGAACCCAAACTCATTCCATCAACCTGACAACCAGACAGATCCTGTCCCAAACTCATTCCATCAACCATGCATCCAGACAGACATTGACCGAAACTCACTTCATCAACCAGACAACCAGAAACACTATGTCCCAAACTTTCTCCATCAAACAGACAACCACACAGACACTGTTCCAAATCCTCCATCATCTCGTCAACCACACATACACTATGTCAAAATCACTCCATCAACCAAACAACCAGGTAGAAACTTTCCCAATGTCACTCCAACATCAAGACAGAAACTGTTCGAATCACACTCCATCATCCAGACAACCAGACAGACACTGTCCCAATCTTACTCCATCAAATAGACAACCAGACTGAAAATGTCCCAGACAATGTCCCAATCTCAGTCCATCATCCAAACAGACACTGTCCTAATCTCATTCCATAATCGAAACAGACACTCTCCAAATCTCACTCCATAAACCAGAAAACCAGACAGATCCTGTCCCAAAATCATTCCATCAACAAGACATCCAGTCAGACATTGCCCAAACTCACTCCATCAACTAGACAACCAGGCAGACATTGTCCCAAACTTTCTCCATCAACCAGACAACCAGACAGACACTGTTCCAAATCCTCCATCAGCTCGTCAACCAGACATACACAGTGTCAAACTCACTCCATCAACCTGACAACCAGCTAGAAACTGTCCCAATCTCACTCCATCATCCAGACAGACAGTTTCCTAATCTCACTCCATCATCCAGACAGACACTGTCCCAAACTCACTCCATCAACCAGACAACCAGACAGACACGATCCCAAACTCATTCCATCAACCTCACAACCAGACAGATCCTGTCCCAAACTCATTCCATCAACTAGACATCCAGACAGACATGGTCCCAAACTCACTCCATCAACCTGACAACCTGCTAGGAACTGACCCAATCTCATTCCATCATCCAGACAGACACTGTCCCAATCTCATTCCATCAACCTGAGAACGAGATGGACCCTGTCCCAAACTATCTCCGTCAACCACGCAACCAGACAGACACTCTCCCAATCTTACTCCATCAAAAAGACAACCAGACACAAAATGTCCAAAACTCACTCCATTAAGTAGACAACCAGACAGAGACAGTTCCATACTCACTCCATCAACTCGGCAACAAGACATACACTGTGCCAAACTCATTCCATCAACCAGACAACAAGGTAGACGATGTCCCAATTTAACTCCATCATCCAGACAGACAGTGTCCTAATCTCACTCCATCATCCAGACAAACAATCTCCCAATCTCATTCCATCACCCTGAAAACGAGACAGATCCTGTCCCAAACTATCTCCATCAAGCAGACAACCAGACAAACACGATCCCAAATTCACTACATCAACCAGACGACCAGAGAGACACTGTCCCAATCTTACTCCATCAACTAGACAACCAGACAGAAACTGCCCAAAACTCACTCCATTATGTTGACAACCAGACAGACACAGTTCCATAATCACGCCATCAACCAGACAACCAGGCAGACAATGTACCAATCTCACTCCATCAACCAGACATCCAGGTAGACACTGTCCCAATCTCACTCCATCATCCAGACAGCCACAGTCCTAATCTCACTCCATCATCCAAACAGACAAGGTCCAAATCTCACTCCATCAGCCTGACAACAAGACAGGCACGAACCCAAACTCATTCCATCAAACTGACAACCAGACAGATCCTGTCCCAAACTCATTCCATCAACCAGACATCCAGACAGACACTGTCCCAAAATCACTCCATCAACCAGACAACCAGGGAGAAACTGTGCCAATCTCACTCCATCATCCAGACAGAGAGTGTCCGAATTTCATTCCATCATCCAGACAGACGCTGTCCCAATCTCAATCCTTCAAACTGAGAACGAAACAGACACTGTCCCAAAATATCTTCATTAAACAGACAACCAGACAGACACGGTCCCAAATTCAGTCCACCAACCAGCCATCCAGACAGACACTGTCCCAAACTCATTCCATCAACCAGACAACCGGACTGACACTGTCCCAATCTTACTCCATCAAATAGACAACCAGACAGAAAATGTCCCAATTTCAATCCATCAGCCAATGTCCTAATCTCATTCCATCATCCAAACAGACACTGTCCAAATCTCACTGCATCAACCAGATAACCAGACAGACACTGTCCCAAACTCATTCAGTCAACCTGACAACCAGACAGATCCTGTCCCAAATAAATTCCATCCACCAGACGTCCAGACAGGCACTGTCCCAATCTCACTCCATCAACTAGACAACCAGACACACACTGTCCCAAAATCACTCCATCATCAACCAACAAGACAGACACTGTCCCAAATTCACTCCATCAACCAGACAACCAGGCAAATATTGTCCCAAGCTCATTCCATCAACTAGACAAACAGGCAGAGACTGTCCAAAACTCACTCCATTATGTTGACAACCAGACAGACACAGTTCCATAATCACTCCATCAACCAGACAACCAGGCAGAAAGTGTCCCAATCTCACTCCATCATCCGGACAGCCAAACTCCTAATCTCACTCCATCATCCAAACAGACACTGTCCAAATCTCACTCCATCAACCTGACAACCAGACAGACATGAACCCAAACTCATTCAATCAACCTGACAACCAGACAGATCCTGTCCCAAACTCATTCCATCAACCATGCATCCTGACAGACATTGACCCAAACTCACTCCATCAACCAGACAAACAGACAGACAATGTCCCAAACTTTCTCCATCAAACAGACAGCCACACAGACACTGTTCCAAATCCTCCATCAGCTCGTCAATCACACATACACTATGTCAAAATCACACCATCAACCAGACAACCAGGTAGAAACTGTTCCAATCTCACTCCATCAACTAGACAACCAGATACACACTGTCCCAAACTCACTCCATTATCAACCAACAAGACAGACACTGTCCCAAATTCACTCCATCAACCAGACAACCAGGCAAATATTGTCCCAAGCTCATTCCATCAACTAGACAACCAGACAGAGACTGTCCAAAAATCACTCCATTATGTTGACAACCAGACAGACACAGTTCCATAATCACTCCATCAACCAGACAACCAGGCAGACAATGTCCCAATCTCATTCCATCAACCAGACAACCAGGAAGACACTGTCCCAATCTCACACCATCATCCAGACAGCCAAAGTCCTAATCTCACTCCATCATCCAAACTGAAACTGTCCAAATCTCAATCCATCAACCTGACAACCAGACAGATACGAACCCAAACTAATTCCATCAACCTGACAACCAGACAGATCCTGTCCCAAACTCATTCCATCAACCATGCATCCTGACAGACATTGACACAAACTCACTCCATCAACCAGACAACTAGAGAGACAATGTGCCAAACTTTCTCCATCAAACAGACAACCACACAGACACTGTTCCAAATCCTCCATCATCTCGTCAACCACAAATACACCATGTCAAAATCACTCCATCAACCAAACAACCAGGTAGAAACTGTCCCAATCTCACTCCATCATCCAGACAGAAACTGTCCGAATCACACTCCATCATCCAGACAGACACTGTCCCAATCTCATTCCATCAACCTGAAAACGAAATAGACCCTGTCCCAAAATATCTTCATCAACCAGACAACCAGAAGACACGGTCCCAAATTCAGTCCATCAACCAGCCATCCAGACAGACACTGTCCCAAACTCACTCCATCAACCAGACAACCAGACAGACACGGTCCCGAATTCACTCTATCAACCAGCCATCCAGACAGACACTGTCCAAACTCACTCCATCAACCTGACAACCAGACAGATCCTGTCCCAAACTAACTCCATCAACCAGACATCCAGATAGACATTGTCCCAAACTCACTACATCAACCAGCCATCCAGGCAGCCACAGTTCCAAGCTCCCTCCATCAACCAGACAACCAGACAGACACTGTCCCAATCTAACTCCATCAAATAGACAACCAGACAGAAAATGTCCCAGACAATGTCCTAATCTCAATCCATCATCCAAACAGACACTGTCCTAATCTCATTCCATCATCCAAACAGACACTGTCCAAATCTCACTCCATCAACCAGACAGCCAGACAGATCCTGTCCCAAAATCATTCCATCAACCAGACATCCAGACAGACATTTCCCAAACTCAAACCATCAACTAGACAACCAGACAGACACTGTTCCAAATCCTCCATCAGCTCGTCAACCAGACATCCACTGTGTCAAACGCAATCCATCAACCTGACAACCAGATAGAAACTGCTCCAATCTCACTCCATCATCCAGACAGACAGTGTTCTAATCTCACTCCATCATCCAGACAGACGTTGTCCTAATCTCACTCCATCAACCAGACAGACACTGTCCAAATCGCATTCCAAAAACCTGAGAACGAGACAGACCCTGTCCCAAACTATCTCCATCAACGAGAAACCAGACAGACACGGTCCCTATCTCGCTCCATCAACCAGTCAACCAGGTAGACCCTGTTCCAATCTCACTCCATCATCCAGACATCCAATGTCCCAATGTCACTCCATCATCCAAACAGACACTGTCCAAATCTCACTCCATCAACCAAACAACCAGACATACACTGCCACAATCTTACTCCATCAAATATACAACCAGACAGAAAATGTCCAAAACTCACTCAATTAAGTTGACAACCAGACAGACAAACATCCATACTCAATTCATCAACCAGACAACCAGGAAGACACTGTCCCAATCTCACTCCATCATCCAGACAACCAAAGTCCTAATCTCACTCCATCATCCAAACAAACACTGTCCAAATCTCACTCCATCAACCTGACAACCAGACAGACACGAACCCAAACTCATTCCATCAACCTGACAACCAGACAGATCCTGTCCCAAACTCATTCCATCAACCATGCATCCTGACAGACCTTGACCCAAACTCACTCCATCAACCAGACAACCAGACAGAAAATGTCCCAAACTTTCCCAATCAAACGGACAGCCACACAGACACTGTTCCAAATCCTCCATCAGCTCGTCAATCACACATACACTATGTCAAAATCACACCATCAACAAGACAACCAGGTAGAAACTGTCCCAATCTCACTCCATCAACTAGACAACCAGATACACACTGTCCCAAACTCACTCCATCATCCAGACAGACAGTGTCCTAATCTCACTCCATCATCCACACAGACACTGTCCCAATCACATTCCATCAACCTGAGAACCAGACAGATCCTGTCCCAAACACATTCCATCAACCAGAAATCCAAACACAACATTGTGCCATACTCACTCCATCAACCAGACAACCAGACAGACACGAACCCAAACTCATTCCATCAACCTGACAACCAGATACATCCTGTCCCAAACTCATTCCATCAAACGGACATCCAGACAGATATTGTCCCAAACTCTTTGCATCAACCAGACAGGCTGGTAGAAACTGTCCCAATCTCACTCCATCTTCCAGACAGACGGTGTCCTAATCTCACTCCATCAACCAGACAGAAACTGTCCAAATCGCATTCCAAAAACCTGAGAACGAGACAGACCCTGTCCCAAACTATCTCCATCAACGAGAAACCAGACAGACACGGTCCCAATCTCGCTCCATCAACCAATCAACCAGGTAGACCCTGTTCCAATCTCACTCCATCATCCAGACATCCAATGTCCCAATGTCACTCCATCATCCAAACAGACAGTGTCCAAATCTCACTCCATCAACCAGACAACCAGACATACACTGCCACAATCTTACTCCATCAAATATACAACCAGACAGAAAATGTCCAAAACTCACTCCATTAAGTTGACAACCAGACAGACAAACATCCATACTCAATCCATCAACCAGACAACCAGGAAGACACTGTCCCAATCTCACTCCATCATCCAGACAGCCAAAGTCCTAATCTCACTCCATCATCCAAACAGACACTGTCCAAATCTCACTCCTTCAACCTGACAACCAGACAGACACGAACCCAAACTCATTCTATCAAAATGACAACCAGACAGATCCTGTGCCAAACTCATTCCATCAACCATGCATCCTGACAGACATTGACCGAAACTCACTCCATCAAACAGACAACCACACAGACACTCTTTAAATCCTCCATCAGCTCGACAACCACACACACACTATGTCAAAATCACTCCATCAACCAGACAACCAGGTAGAAACTGTCCCAATCTCACTCCATCATCCAGACAGAAACTGTCCGAATCACACTCCATCATCCAGACAGACACTGTCCCAATCTCATTCCATCAACCTGAGAACGAAACAGACCCTGTCCCAAAATATCTTCATCAACCAGACAACCAGACAGACACGGTCCCAAATTCAGTCCATCAACCAGCCATCCAGAGAGACACGGTCCAAAACTCACTCCATCAATCAGACGACCAGACAGACATGGTCCCGAATTCACTCCATCAACCAGCCATCCAGACAGACACGGTCCAAACTCACTCCATCAACCTGGCAACCAGACAGATCCTGTCCCAAACTAACTCCATCAACCAGACATCCAGATAGACATTGTCCCAAACTCACTACATCGACCAGTCAACCAGACAGACACTGTCTCAATCTTACTGCATCAAATAGACAACCAGACTGAAAATGTCCCAGACAAAGTCCTAATCTCAATCCATCATCCAAACAGACACTGTCCTAATCTCATTCCATCATCCAAACAGACACTGTCCAAATCTCACTCCATCAACCAGACAGCCAGACAGATCCTGTCAAAAAATCATTCCATCAACCAGACATCCAGACAGACATTGTCCAAACTCACTCCATCAACTAGACAACCAGACAGACACTGTTCCAAATCCTCCATCAGCTCGTCAACCAGACATACACTGCGTCAAACGCACTCCATCAACCTGACAACCAGACAGACACTGTTCCAAATCCTCCATCAGCTCGTCAACCAGACATACACTGTGTCAAACGCACACCATCAACCTGACAACCAGCTAGAAACTGCCCCAATCTAACTCCATCATCCAGACAGACAGTGTCCTAATCTCACTCCATCATCCACACAGACACTGTCCCAATCACATTCCATCAACCTGAGAACCAGACAGATCCTGTCCCAAACTCATTCCATCAACCAGACATCCAGACAGACATTGTGCCAAACTCCCTGCATCAACCAGACAACCAGACAGACACGAACCCAAACTCATTCCATCAACCTGACAACCAGATACATCCTGTCCCAAACTCATTCCATCAAACAGACATCCAGACAGACATTGTCCCAAACTCATTGCATCAACCAGACAGGCTGGTAGAAACTGTCCCAATCTCACTCCATCATCCAGACAGACGTTGTCCTAATCTCATTCCATCAACCAGACAGACACTGTCCAAATCGCATTCCAAAAACCTGAGAACGAGACAGACCCTGTCTCAAACTATCTCCATCAACGAGAAACCAGACAGACACGGTCCCAATCTCGCTCCATCAACCAGACAACCAGGTAGACCCTGTTCCAATCTCACTCCATCATCCAGACATCCAATGTCCCAATGTCACTCCATCATCCAAACAGACACTGTCCAAATCTCACTCCATCAACCAGACAACCAGACATACACTGTCACAATCTTACTCCATCAAACATACAACCAGACAGAAAATGTCCAAAACTCACTCCATTAAGTTGACAACCAGACAGACACAGATACATACTCAATCCATCAACCAGACAACCGGGCAGACAATGTCCCAATCCCACTCCATCATCCAGACAGCCAAAGTCCTAATCTCACTCCATCATCCAAACAGACACTGTCCAAATCTCACTCCTTCAACCTGACAACCAGACAGACACGAACCCAAACTCATTCCATCAACCTGACAACCAGACAGATCCTGTGCCAAACTCATTCCATCAACCATGCATCCAGACAGACATTGACCGAAACTCACTCCATCAACCAGACAACCAGAGAGACAATGTGCCAAACTTTCTCCATCAAACAGACAACCACACAGACACTCTTTAAATCCTCCATCAGCTCGACAACCACACATACACTATGTCAAAATCACTCCATCAACCAGACAACCAGGTAGAAACTGTCCCAATCTCACTCCATCATCCAGACAGAAACTGTCCGAATCACACTCCATCATCCAGACAGACACTGTCCCAATCTCATTCCATCAACCTGAGAACGAAACAGACCCTGTCCCAAAATATCTTCATCAACCAGACAACCAGACAGACACGGTCCCAAATTCAGTCCATCAACCAGCCATCCAGAGAGACACGGTCCAAAACTCACTCCATCAATCAGACGACCAGACAGACACGGTCCCGAATTCACTCCATCAACCAGCCATCCAGACAGACACGGTCCAAACTCACTCCATCAACCTGGCAACCAGACAGATCCTGTCCCAAACTAACTCCATCAACCAGACAACCAGTTACACACTGTCCCAAACTCACTCCGTCATCCTGACAGCCAATGTCCTAATCTCACTCTATCATCTAAATAGACACTGTCCAAATCTGAGTCCATCAACCTGACAACCAGACAGATACGACCCCAAACTCATTCCATCAACCTGACAATCAGACAGACACGAACCCAAACTCATTCCATCAACCTGACAATCAGGCAGATCCTGTCCCAAGCTCATTTCATTAAACACACATCCAGACAGACGTTGTCCTAATCTCATTCCATCAACCAGACAGACACTGTCCAAATCGCATTCCAAAAACCTGAGAACGAGACAGACCCTGTCTCAAACTATCTCCATCAACGAGAAACCAGACAGACACGGTCCCAATCTCGCTCCATCAACCAGACAACCAGGTAGACCCTGTTCCAATCTCACTCCATCATCCAGACATCCAATGTCCCAATGTCACTCCATCATCCAAACAGACACTGTCCAAATCTCACTCCATCAACCAGACAACCAGACATACACTGTCACAATCTTACTCCATCAAATATACAACCAGACAGAAAATGTCCAAAACTCACTCCATTAAGTTGACAAACAGACAGACACACATCCATACTCAATCCATCAACCAGACAACCAGGCAGACAATGTCCCAAACCCACTCCATTAATCAGACAACCAGGTAGACACTGTCCCAAATTCAATCCATCATCTTGACAGCCAATGTCCTAATCACACTACATCATCCAAACAGACACTGTCCAAATCTCAGTCCATCAACCTGACAATCAGACAGAGACGAGCCCAAACTCATTCCAACAACCTGACAACCAGGCAGATCCTGTCCCAAACTCATTTCATTAACCAGACAACCAGACAGACATTGTCCCAAACTTTCTCCATCAAACAGACAACCAGACAGACACTGTTCCAAATCCTCCATCAGCTCGTCAACCAGACAAACACTGTGTCAAACTCACTCCATCAAAAAGACAACCAGGTAGAAACTGTCCAAATATCACTCCATCATCCACACAGTGTCCTAGTCTCACTCCATCATCCAGACTGACACTGTCCCAATCTCATTCCATCAACCTGAGAACCAGACAGATCCTGTCCATAACTCATTCCATCAACAAGACATCCAGACAGACATTGTGCCAAACTCACTCCATCAACCAGACAGAAACGAACCCAAACTCATTCCATTAACCTGACAACCAGACAGATCCTGTCCCAAATTCATTCCATCAAACTGACATCCAGACAGACATTGTCACAAACTCTTTGCATCAACCAGACAGGCTGGTAGAAACTGTCCCAATCTCACTCCATCATCCAGACAGACAGTGTCCTAATCTCACTCCAACAACCAGACAGACACTGTCCCAGTCACATTCCAAAAACCTGAGAACGAGATAGACCCTGTACCAAACTATCTCCATCAACGAGAAAACGGACAGACACGGTCCCAAATTCACTCCATCAACCAGCCATCCAGACAGACACTGTCTCAAACTCACTCCATCAACCAGACAACCAGACATACACTGTCACAATCTTACTCCATCAAATATACAACCAGACAGAAAATGTCCAAAACTCACTCCATTAAGTACAACCAGAGAGACACAGTTCCATACTCAATCCATCAACCAGACAACCAGGCAGACACTGTCCAAATCTCACTCCATCAACCTGACAACCAGACAGACACAAACCCACACTCATTCCATCAAACTGACAACTAGACAGATCCTGTCCCAAAATAATTCCATCAACCAGACATCCAGACAGACATTGTCCCAAACTCACTACATCAACCAGCCATCCAGACAGACACTGTTCCATACTCAATCCATCAAACAGACAACCAGGCAGACACTGTCCAAATCTCACTCCATCAACATGACAACCAGACAGACAAGATCCCACACTCATTCCATCAAACTGGCAACTAGACAGATCCCGTCCGAAACTAATTCCATCAACCAGACAACCAGACAGATCCTGTCCCAAAATCATTCCATCAACCAGACATCCAGACAGACATTGTCCCAAACTCACACCATCAACCAGACAAACAGTCATACACTGTCACAATCTTACTCTATAAAATATACAACAAGATAGAAAATGTCCAAAACTCACTCCATTAAGTACAGCCAGACAGACACAATTCCATACTCAATCCATCAACCAGACAACCAGGCAGACAATGTCCCAATCTCACTCCATCAACCAGACAACCAGGTAGATACTGTCCCAATCTCACTCCATCAACCAGACAACCAGGTAGACTCTGTCCCAATCTCACTCCATCATCCAGACATCCAATGTCCTAATGTCACTCCATCATCCAAACAGACACTGTCCAAATCTCACTCCATCAACTTGACAACCAGACAGACACGAACCCACACTCATTCCATCAAACTGACAACCAGACAGATCCTGTCCCAAACTCATTCCATCAACCAGACATCCAGACAGACATTGTCCCAAACTCACTACATCATCCAGCCATCCAGACAGACACTTTCCAATACTCACTCCTGCAACCAGACAACCAGACAGGCACTGTCCCAATCTTACTCCATCAAATAGAGAACCAGACAGAAAATGTCCCAGACAATGTCCCAATCTCAGTCCATCATCCAGACAGCCAATGTCCTAATCTCATTCCATCATCCAAACAGAAACTGTCCAAATCTCACTCCATCAGCCAGACAACCAGACAGATCCTGTCCCAAAATCATTCCATCAACCAGACATCCAGACAGACATTGCCCAAACTTACTCCATCAACTAGACAACCAGACAGACACTGTTCCAAATCCTCCATCAGCTCGTCAACCAGACATACACTGTGTCAAACGCATTCCATCAACCTGACAACCAGCTAGAAACTGCCCCAATCTCACTCCATCATCCAGACAGACAGTGTCCTAATCTCACTCCATCATCAAAACAGACACTGTCCCAATCACATTCCATCAACCAGACAACCAAACATACACTGTCACAATCTTACTCCATCAAATATACAACCAGACAGAAAATGTCCAAAACTCACTCCATTAAGTACAACCAGAGAGACACAGTTCCATACTCAATCCATCAACCAGACAACCAGGCAGACACTGTCCAAACCTCACTCCATCAACCTGACAACCAGACAGACACGAACCCACACTCATTCCATCAAACTGACAACTAGACAGATCCTGTCCCAAAATAATTCCATCAACCAGACATCCAGACAGACATTGTCCCAAACTCACTACATCAACCAGCCATCCAGACAGAGACAGTTCCATACTCAATTCATCAAACAGACAACCAGGCAGACACTGTCCAAATCTCACTCCATCAACATGACAACCAGACAGACACGATCCCACACTCATTCCATCAAACTGGCAACTAGACAGATCCTGTCCCAAACTCATTCCATCAACCAGACATCCTGACAGACATTGTCCCAAACTCTTTGCGTCAACCAGACAGGCAGGTAGAAACTGTCCCAATCTCACTCCATCATCCAGAGAGACAGTGTCCTTATCTCACTCCATCAACCAGACAGACACTGTCCCAATCGCATTCCAAAAACCTGAGAACGAGACAGACCCTGTCCCAAACTATCTCCATCAACGAGAAACCAGACAGACACGATCCCAAATTCACTCCATCAACCAGCCATCCAGACAGACACTGTCCCAAACTCACTCCATCAACCAGACAACCAGACATACACTGTACCAATCTTACTCCATCAAATAGACAAACAGACAGAAAATGTCCCAGACAATGTCCCAATCTCAATCCATCACCCAGACAGCCAATGTCCTAATTTCATTCCATCATCCAAACAGACACTGTCCACATCTCACTCCATCAACCTGAGAACCAGACAGATCCTGTCCTTAACTCATTCCATCAACAAGACTTCCAGACAGACATTGTGCCAAACTCACTCCATCAACCAGACAACCAGAGAGACACGAACCCAAACTCATTCCATCAACCTGACAACCAGACAGACACTGTCCCAAATTCACACCATCAACCAGACAAACAGTCATACACTGTCACAAGCTTACTCTATAAAATATACAACAAGAAAGAAAATGTCCAAAACTCATTCCATTAAGTACAACCAGACAGACACAATTCCATATTCAATCCAACAACCAGACAACCAGGCAGACAATGTCCCAATCTCACTCCATCAACCAGACAATCAAGTAGACACTGTCCCAATCCCACTCCATCAACCAGACAACCAGGTAGACTCTGTCCCAATCTCACTCCATCATCCAGACATCCAATGTCCTAATGTCACTCCATCATCCAAACAGACACTGTCCAAATCTCACTCCATCAACTTGACAACCAGACAGACACGAACCCACACTCATTCCATCAAACTGACAACCAGACAGATCCTGTCCCAAACTCATTCCATCAACCCGACATCCAGACAAACAGTGCCCCAAACTCACTACATCATCCAGCCATCCAGACAGACACTGTCCCAAACTCACTCCTTCAACCAGACAACCAGACAGGCACTGTCCCAATCTTACTCCATCAAATAGAGAACCAGACAGAAAATGTCCCAGACAATGTCCCAATCTCAGTCCATCATCCAGACAGCCAATGTCCTAATCTCATTCCATCATCCAAACAGACACTGTCCAAATCTCACTCCATCAACCAGACAACCAGACAGACATTTTGCCAAACTCACTCCATCAAACAGACAGAAACGAACCCAAACTCAATCCATAAACCTGACAACCAGACAGATCCTGTCCCAAACTCATTCCATCAACCAGACATCCAGACAGACATTGTGGCAAACTCACTACATCAACCAGGTATCCAGACAGACACTGTCCCAAACTCACTCCATCATCCAGACAACCAGACAGACATTGTCCCAATCTTACTCCATCGAATAGACAAACAGACAGAAAATGACCCAGATAATGTCCCAATCTGATAATGTCCAATCATCCAGACAGACACTGTCCGAATCTTATTCCATCATCCAAACAGACACTGTGCAAATCTCACTCCATCAACCAGACAACCAGACAGATCCTGTCCCAAACTCATTCCATCAACCAGACATCCAGACAGACATTGTCCCAAACTTTCTCTATCAACCAGACAACCAGACAGACACTGTTCCAAATCCTCCATCAGCTCGTCAACCAGACCTACACTGTGTCAAACTCACTCCATCAACCTGACAACCAGCTGGAAACTGTCCCAATCTCACTCCATCATCCAGACAGACAGTATCCTAATCTCACTCCATCATCCAGACAGGCACAGTCCCAATCTTATTCCATCAATCTGAGAACCAGACAGATCCTGTCCATAACTCATTCCATCAACCAGACATCCAGACAGACATTGTGCCAAATTCACTCCATCAACCAGACAACCAGACAGACACGAACCCAAACTCATCCAATCAACCTGACAACCAGACAGATCCTGTCCCAAACTCATTCCATCAACCAGACATCCAGACAGACATTGTCCCAAACTCTTTGCATCAACCAGACAGGCTGGTAGAAACTGTACCAATCTCACTCCATCATCATGACAGACTGTGTCCTAATCTCACTCCATCAACCAGACAGACACTGTCCCAATCGCATTCCAAAAACCTGAGAACGAGACAGACCCTGTCCCCAAACTATCTCCATCAACGAGAAACCAGATAGACACGGTCCCCAATTTCACTCCATAAACCAGCCATCCAGACAGACACTGTCCCAAATTCACTCCGTCAACCAGACAACCAGACATACACTGTCACAATCTAACTCCATCAAATATACAACCAGACAGAAAATGTCCAAAACTCACTCCTTTAAGATGACAACCAGACAGACACACATCCATACTCAATCCATCAACCAGTCAACCAGGCAGACAATGTCCCAAACCCACTCCATTAATCAGACAACCAGGTAGACACTGTCCCAAATTCAATCCATCATCTTGACAGCCAATGTCCTAATCACACTACATCATCCAAACAGACACTGTCCAAATCTCAGTCCATCAACCTGACAATCAGACAGAGACGAGCCCAAACTCATTCCAACAACCTGACAACCAGGCAGATCCTGTCCCAAACTCATTTCATTAACCAGACAACCAGACAGACATTGTCCCAAACTTTCTCCATCAAACAGACAACCAGACAGACACTGTTCCAAATCCTCCATCAGCTCGTCAACCAGACAAACACTGTGTCAAACTCACTCCATCAAAAAGACAACCAGGTAGAAACTGTCCAAATATCACTCCATCATCCACACAGTGTCCTAGTCTCACTCCATCATCCAGACTGACACTGTCCCAATCTCATTCCATCAACCTGAGAACCAGACAGATCCTGTCCATAACTCATTCCATCAACAAGACATCCAGACAGACATTGTGCCAAACTCACTCCATCAACCAGACAGAAACGAACCCAAACTCATTCCATTAACCTGACAACCAGACAGATCCTGTCCCAAATTCATTCCATCAAACTGACATCCAGACAGACATTGTCACAAACTCTTTGCATCAACCAGACAGGCTGGTAGAAACTGTCCCAATCTCACTCCATCATCCAGACAGACAGTGTCCTAATCTCACTCCAACAACCAGACAGACACTGTCCCAGTCACATTCCAAAAACCTGAGAACGAGATAGACCCTGTACCAAACTATCTCCATCAACGAGAAAACGGACAGACACGGTCCCAAATTCACTCCATCAACCAGCCATCCAGACAGACACTGTCTCAAACTCACTCCATCAACCAGACAACCAGACATACACTGTCACAATCTTACTCCATCAAATATACAACCAGACAGAAAATGTCCAAAACTCACTCCATTAAGTACAACCAGAGAGACACAGTTCCATACTCAATCCATCAACCAGACAACCAGGCAGACACTGTCCAAATCTCACTCCATCAACCTGACAACCAGACAGACACAAACCCACACTCATTCCATCAAACTGACAACTAGACAGATCCTGTCCCAAAATAATTCCATCAACCAGACATCCAGACAGACATTGTCCCAAACTCACTACATCAACCAGCCATCCAGACAGACACTGTTCCATACTCAATCCATCAAACAGACAACCAGGCAGACAATGTCCCAAACCCACTCCATTAATCAGACAACCAGGTAGACACTGTCCCAAATTCAATCCATCATCTTGACAGCCAATGTCCTAATCACACTACATCATCCAAACAGACACTGTCCAAATCTCAGTCCATCAACCTGACAATCAGACAGAGACGAGCCCAAACTCATTCCAACAACCTGACAACCAGGCAGATCCTGTCCCAAACTCATTTCATTAACCAGACAACCAGACAGACATTGTCCCAAACTTTCTCCATCAAACAGACAACCAGACAGACACTGTTCCAAATCCTCCATCAGCTCGTCAACCAGACAAACACTGTGTCAAACTCACTCCATCAAAAAGACAACCAGGTAGAAACTGTCCAAATTTAACTCCATCATCCACACAGTGTCCTAGTCTCACTCCATCATCCAGACTGACACTGTCCCAATCTCATTCCATCAACCTGAGAACCAGACAGATCCTGTCCATAACTCATTCCATCAACAAGACATCCAGACAGACATTGTGCCAAACTCACTCCATCAACCAGACAGAAACGAACCCAAACTCATTCCATTAACCTGACAACCAGACAGATCCTGTCCCAAATTCATTCCATCAAACTGACATCCAGACAGACATTGTCACAAACTCTTTGCATCAACCAGACAGGCTGGTAGAAACTGTCCCAATCTCACTCCATCATCCAGACAGACAGTGTCCTAATCTCACTCCAACAACCAGACAGACACTGTCCCAGTCACATTCCAAAAACCTGAGAACGAGATAGACCCTGTACCAAACTATCTCCATCAACGAGAAAACGGACAGACACGGTCCCAAATTCACTCCATCAACCAGCCATCCAGACAGACACTGTCTCAAACTCACTCCATCAACCAGACAACCAGATATACACTGTCACAATCTTACTCCATCAAATATACAACCAGACAGAAAATGTCCAAAACTCACTCCATTAAGTACAACCAGAGAGACACAGTTCCATACTCAATCCATCAACCAGACAACCAGGCAGACACTGTCCAAATCTCACTCCATCAACCTGACAACCAGACAGACACAAACCCACATTCATTCCATCAAACTGACAACTAGACAGATCCTGTCCCAAAATAATTCCATCAACCAGACATCCAGACAGACATTGTCCCAAACTCACTACATCAACCAGCCATCCAGACAGACACTGTTCCATACTCAATCCATCAAACAGACAACCAGGCAGACACTGTCCAAATCTCACTCCATCAACATGACAACCAGACAGACAAGATCCCACACTCATTCCATCAAACTGGCAACTAGACAGATCCCGTCCGAAACTAATTCCATCAACCAGACAACCAGACAGATCCTGTCCCAAAATCATTCCATCAACCAGACATCCAGACAGACATTGTCCCAAACTCACACCATCAACCAGACAAACAGTCATACACTGTCACAATCTTACTCTATAAAATATACAACAAGACAGAAAATGTCCAAAACTCACTCCATTAAGTACAGCCAGACAGACACAATTCCATACTCAATCCATCAACCAGACAACCAGGCAGACAATGTCCCAATCTCACTCCATCAACCAGACAACCAGGTAGATACTGTCCCAATCTCACTCCATCAACCAGACAACCAGGTAGACTCTGTCCCAATCTCACTCCATCATCCAGACATCCAATGTCCTAATGTCACTCCATCATCCAAACAGACACTGTCCAAATCTCACTCCATCAACTTGACAACCAGACAGACACGAACCCACACTCATTCCATCAAACTGACAACCAGACAGATCCTGTCCCAAACTCACTACATCGACCAGTCAACCAAACAGACACTGTCTCAATCTTACTCCATCAAATAGACAACCAGACTGAAAATGTCCCAGACAATGTCCTAATCTCAATCCATCATCCAAACAGACACTGTCCTAATCTCATTCCATCATCCAAACAGACACTGTCCAAATCTCACTCCATCAACCAGACAGCCAGACAGATCCTGTCAAAAAATCATTCCATCAACCAGACATCCAGACAGACATTGTCCAAACTCACTCCATCAACTAGACAACCAGACAGACACTGTTCCAAATCCTCCATCAGCTCGTCAACCAGACATACACTTTGTCAAACGCACTCCATCAACCTGACAACCAGACAGACACTGTTCCAAATCCTCCATCAGCTCGTCAACCAGACATACACTGTGTCAAACGCACACCATCAACCTGACAACCAGCTAGAAACTGCCCCAATCTAACTCCATCATCCAGACAGACAGTGTCCTAATCTCACTCCATCATCCACACAGACACTGTCCCAATCACATTCCATCAACCTGAGAACCAGACAGATCCTGTCCCAAACTCATTCCATCAACCAGACATCCAGACAGACATTGTGCCAAACTCCCTGCATCAAACAGACAACCAGACAGACACGAACCCAAACTCATTCCATCAACCTGACAACCAGATACATCCTGTCCCAAACTCATTCCATCAAACAGACATCCAGACAGACATTGTCCCAAACTCATTGCATCAACCAGACAGGCTGGTAGAAACTGTCCCAATCTCACTCCATCATCCAGACAGACGTTGTCCTAATCTCATTCCATCAACCAGACAGACACTGTCCAAATCGCATTCCAAAAACCTGAGAACGAGACAGACCCTGTCTCAAACTATCTCCATCAGCGAGAAACCAGACAGACACGGTCCCAATCTCGCTCCATCAACCAGACAACCAGGTAGACCCTGTTCCAATCTCACTCCATCATCCAGACATCCAATGTCCCAATGTCACTCCAACATCCAAACAGACACTGTCCAAATCTCACTCCATCAACCAGACAACCAGACATACACTGTCACAATCTTACTCCATCAAATATACAACCAGACAGAAAATGTCCAAAACTCACTCCATTAAGTTGACAAACAGACAGACACACATCCATACTCAATCCATCAACCAGACAACTAGGCAGACAATGTCCCAAACCCACTCCATTAATCAGACAACCAGGTAGACACTGTCCCAAATTCAATCCATCATCCTGACAGCCAATGTCCTAATCACACTATATCATCCAAACAGACACTGTCCAAATCTCAGTCCATCAACCTGACAACCAGACAGAGACGAGCCCAAACTCATTCCAACAACCTGACAACCAGGCAGATCCTGTCCCAAACTCATTTCATTAACCAGACAACCAGACAGACATTGTCCCAAACTTTCTCCATCCAACAGACAACCAGACAGACACTGTTCCAAATCCTCCATCAGCTCGTCAACCAGACAAACACTGTGTCAAACTCACTCCATCAAAAAGACAACCAGGTAGAAACTGTCCAAATATCACTCCAACATCCACACAGTGTCCTAGTCTCACTCCATCATCCAGACTGACACTGTCCCAATCTCATTCCATCAACCTGAGAACCAGACAGATCCTGTCCATAACTCATTCCATCAACAAGACATCCAGACAGACATTGTGCCAAACTCACTCCATCAACCAGACAGAAACGAATCCAAACTCATTCCATTAACCTGACAACCAGACAGATCCTGTCCCAAATTCATTCCATCAAACTGACATCCAGACAGACATTGTCCCAAACTCTTTGCATCAACCAGACAGGCTGGTAGAAACTGTCCCAATCTCACTCCATCATCCAGACAAACAGTGTCCTAAACTCACTCCAACAACCAGACAGACACTGTCCCAATCACATTCCAAAAACCTGAGAACGAGATAGACCCTGTACCAAACTATCTCCATCAACGAGAAAACGGACAGACACGGTCCCAAATTCACTCCATCAACCAGCCATCCAGACAGACACTGTCTCAAACTCACTCCATCAACCAGACAACCAGACATACACTGTCACAATCTTACTCCATCAAATATACAACCAGACAGAAAATGTCCAAAACTCACTCCATTAAGTACAACCAGAGAGACACAGTTCCATACTCAATCCATCAACCAGACAACCAGGCAGACACTGTCCAAATCTCACTCCATCAACCTGACAACCAGACAGACACAAACCCACACTCATTCCATCAAACTGACAACTAGACAGATCCTGTCCCAAAATAATTCCATCAACCAGACATCCAGACAGACATTGTCCCAAACTCACTACATCAACCAGCCATCCAGACAGACACTGTTCCATACTCAATCCACCAAGCAGACAACCAGGCAGAAACTGTCCAAATCTCACTCCATCAACCTGACAACCAGACAGATCCTGTCCCAAACTAACTCCATCAACCAGACATCCAGATAGACATTGTCCCAAACTCACTACATCAACCAGAAATCCGGACAGACACTGTCCCAAGCTCACTCCATCAACCAGTCAACCAGACAGACACTGTCCCAATCTTACTCCATCAAATAGACAACCAGACTGAAAATGTCCCAGACAATGTCCTAATCTCAATCCATCATCCAAACAGACACTGTCCTAATCTCATTCCATCATCCAAACAGACACTGTCCAAATCTCACTCCATCAACCAGACAGCCAGACAGATCCTGTCAAAAAATCATTCCATCAACCAGACATCCAGACAGACATTGTCCAAACTCACTCCATCAACTAGACAACCAGACAGACACTATTCCAAATCCTCCATCAGCTCGTCAACCAGACATACACTGTGTCAAACGCACTCCATCAACCTGACAACCAGACAGACACTGTTCCAAATCCTCCATCAGCTCGTCAACCAGACATACACTGTGTCAAACGCACACCATCAACCTGACAACCAGCTAGAAACTGCCCCAATCTAACTCCATCATCCAGACAGACAGTGTCCTAATCTCACTCCATCATCCACACAGACACTGTCCCAATCACATTCCATCAACCTGAGAACCAGACAGATCCTGTCCCAAACTCATTCCATCAACCAGACATCCAGACAGACATTGTGCCAAACTCCCTCCATCAACCAGACAACCAGACAGACACGAACCCAAACTCATTCCATCAACCTGACAACCAGATACATCCTGTCCCAAACTCATTCCATCAAACAGACATCCAGACAGACATTGTCCCAAACTCATTGCATCAACCAGACAGGCTGGTAGAAACTGTCCCAATCTCACTCCATCATCCAGACAGACGTTGTCCTAATCTCATTCCATCAACCAGACAGACACTGTCCAAATCGCATTCCAAAAACCTGAGAACGAGACAGACCCTGTCTCAAACTATCTCCATCAACGAGAAACCAGACAGACACGGTCCCAATCTCGCTCCATCAACCAGACAACCAGGTAGACCCTGTTCCAATCTCACTCCATCATCCAGACATCCAATGTCCCAATGTCACTCCATCATCCAAACAGACACTGTCCAAATCTCACTCCATCAACCAGACAACCAGACATACACTGTCACAATCTTACTCCATCAAATATACAACCAGACAGAAAATGTCCAAAACTCACTCCATTAAGTTGACAAACAGACAGACACACATCCATACTCAATCCATCAACCAGACAACCAGGCAGACAATGTCCCAAACCCACTCCATTAATCAGACAACCAGGTAGACACTGTCCCAAATTCAATCCATCATCTTGACAGCCAATGTCCTAATCACACTACATCATCCAAACAGACACTGTCCAAATCTCAGTCCATCAACCTGACAATCAGACAGAGACGAGCCCAAACTCATTCCAACAACCTGACAACCAGGCAGATCCTGTCCCAAACTCATTTCATTAACCAGACAACCAGACAGACATTGTCCCAAACTTTCTCCATCAAACAGACAACCAGACAGACACTGTTCCAAATCCTCCATCAGCTCGTCAACCAGACAAACACTGTGTCAAACTCACTCCATCAAAAAGACAACCAGGTAGAAACTGTCCAAATATCACTCCATCATCCACACAGTGTCCTAGTCTCACTCCATCATCCAGACTGACACTGTCCCAATCTCATTCCATCAACCTGAGAACCAGACAGATCCTGTCCATAACTCATTCCATCAACAAGACATCCAGACAGACATTGTGCCAAACTCACTCCATCAACCAGACAGAAACGAACCCAAACTCATTCCATTAACCTGACAACCAGACAGATCCTGTCCCAAATTCATTCCATCAAACTGACATCCAGACAGACATTGTCACAAACTCTTTGCATCAACCAGACAGGCTGGTAGAAACTGTCCCAATCTCACTCCATCATCCAGACAGACAGTGTCCTAATCTCACTCCAACAACCAGACAGACACTGTCCCAGTCACATTCCAAAAACCTGAGAACGAGATAGACCCTGTACCAAACTATCTCCATCAACGAGAAAACGGACAGACACGGTCCCAAATTCACTCCATCAACCAGCCATCCAGACAGACACTGTCTCAAACTCACTCCATCAACCAGACAACCAGACATACACTGTCACAATCTTACTCCATCAAATATACAACCAGACAGAAAATGTCCAAAACTCACTCCATTAAGTACAACCAGAGAGACACAGTTCCATACTCAATCCATCAACCAGACAACCAGGCAGACACTGTCCAAATCTCACTCCATCAACCTGACAACCAGACAGACACAAACCCACACTCATTCCATCAAACTGACAACTAGACAGATCCTGTCCCAAAATAATTCCATCAACCAGACATCCAGACAGACATTGTCCCAAACTCACTACATCAACCAGCCATCCAGACAGACACTGTTCCATACTCAATCCATCAAACAGACAACCAGGCAGACACTGTCCAAATCTCACTCCATCAACATGACAACCAGACAGACAAGATCCCACACTCATTCCATCAAACTGGCAACTAGACAGATCCCGTCCGAAACTAATTCCATCAACCAGACAACCAGACAGATCCTGTCCCAAAATCATTCCATCAACCAGACATCCAGACAGACATTGTCCCAAACTCACACCATCAACCAGACAAACAGTCATACACTGTCACAATCTTACTCTATAAAATATACAACAAGATAGAAAATGTCCAAAACTCACTCCATTAAGTACAGCCAGACAGACACAATTCCATACTCAATCCATCAACCAGACAACCAGGCAGATAATGTCCCAATCTCACTCCATCAACCAGACAACCAGGTAGATACTGTCCCAATCTCACTCCATCAACCAGACAACCAGGTAGACTCTGTCCCAATCTCACTCCATCATCCAGACATCCAATGTCCTAATGTCACTCCATCATCCAAACAGACACTGTCCAAATCTCACTCCATCAACTTGACAACCAGACAGACACGAACCCACACTCATTCCATCAAACTGACAACCAGACAGATCCTGTCCCAAACTCATTCCATCAACCAGACATCCAGACAGACATTGTCCCAAACTCACTACATCATCCAGCCATCCAGACAGACACTTTCCAATACTCACTCCTGCAACCAGACAACCAGACAGGCACTGTCCCAATCTTACTCCATCAAATAGAGAACCAGACAGAAAATGTCCCAGACAATGTCCCAATCTCAGTCCATCATCCAGACAGCCAATGTCCTAATCTCATTCCATCATCCAAACAGAAACTGTCCAAATCTCACTCCATCAGCCAGACAACCAGACAGATCCTGTCCCAAAATCATTCCATCAACCAGACATCCAGACAGACATTGCCCAAACTTACTCCATCAACTAGACAACCAGACAGACACTGTTCCAAATCCTCCATCAGCTCGTCAACCAGACATACACTGTGTCAAACGCATTCCATCAACCTGACAACCAGCTAGAAACTGCCCCAATCTCACTCCATCATCCAGACAGACAGTGTCCTAATCTCACTCCATCATCAAAACAGACACTGTCCCAATCACATTCCATCAACCAGACAACCAAACATACACTGTCACAATCTTACTCCATCAAATATACAACCAGACAGAAAATGTCCAAAACTCACTCCATTAAGTACAACCAGAGAGACACAGTTCCATACTCAATCCATCAACCAGACAACCAGGCAGACACTGTCCAAACCTCACTCCATCAACCTGACAACCAGACAGACACGAACCCACACTCATTCCATCAAACTGACAACTAGACAGATCCTGTCCCAAAATAATTCCATCAACCAGACATCCAGACAGACATTGTCCCAAACTCACTACATCAACCAGCCATCCAGACAGAGACAGTTCCATACTCAATTCATCAAACAGACAACCAGGCAGACACTGTCCAAATCTCACTCCATCAACATGACAACCAGACAGACACGATCCCACACTCATTCCATCAAACTGGCAACTAGACAGATCCTGTCCCAAACTCATTCCATCAACCAGACATCCTGACAGACATTGTCCCAAACTCTTTGCGTCAACCAGACAGGCAGGTAGAAACTGTCCCAATCTCACTCCATCATCCAGAGAGACAGTGTCCTTATCTCACTCCATCAACCAGACAGACACTGTCCCAATCGCATTCCAAAAACCTGAGAACGAGACAGACCCTGTCCCAAACTATCTCCATCAACGAGAAACCAGACAGACACGATCCCAAATTCACTCCATCAACCAGCCATCCAGACAGACACTGTCCCAAACTCACTCCATCAACCAGACAACCAGACATACACTGTACCAATCTTACTCCATCAAATAGACAAACAGACAGAAAATGTCCCAGACAATGTCCCAATCTCAATCCATCACCCAGACAGCCAATGTCCTAATTTCATTCCATCATCCAAACAGACACTGTCCACATCTCACTCCATCAACCTGAGAACCAGACAGATCCTGTCCTTAACTCATTCCATCAACAAGACTTCCAGACAGACATTGTGCCAAACTCACTCCATCAACCAGACAACCAGAGAGACACGAACCCAAACTCATTCCATCAACCTGACAACCAGACAGACACTGTCCCAAATTCACACCATCAACCAGACAAACAGTCATACACTGTCACAAGCTTACTCTATAAAATATACAACAAGAAAGAAAATGTCCAAAACTCATTCCATTAAGTACAACCAGACAGACACAATTCCATATTCAATCCAACAACCAGACAACCAGGCAGACAATGTCCCAATCTCACTCCATCAACCAGACAATCAAGTAGACACTGTCCCAATCCCACTCCATCAACCAGACAACCAGGTAGACTCTGTCCCAATCTCACTCCATCATCCAGACATCCAATGTCCTAATGTCACTCCATCATCCAAACAGACACTGTCCAAATCTCACTCCATCAACTTGACAACCAGACAGACACGAACCCACACTCATTCCATCAAACTGACAACCAGACAGATCCTGTCCCAAACTCATTCCATCAACCCGACATCCAGACAAACAGTGCCCCAAACTCACTACATCATCCAGCCATCCAGACAGACACTGTCCCAAACTCACTCCTTCAACCAGACAACCAGACAGGCACTGTCCCAATCTTACTCCATCAAATAGAGAACCAGACAGAAAATGTCCCAGACAATGTCCCAATCTCAGTCCATCATCCAGACAGCCAATGTCCTAATCTCATTCCATCATCCAAACAGACACTGTCCAAATCTCACTCCATCAACCAGACAACCAGACAGACATTTTGCCAAACTCACTCCATCAAACAGACAGAAACGAACCCAAACTCAATCCATAAACCTGACAACCAGACAGATCCTGTCCCAAACTCATTCCATCAACCAGACATCCAGACAGACATTGTGGCAAACTCACTACATCAACCAGGTATCCAGACAGACACTGTCCCAAACTCACTCCATCATCCAGACAACCAGACAGACATTGTCCCAATCTTACTCCATCGAATAGACAAACAGACAGAAAATGACCCAGATAATGTCCCAATCTGATAATGTCCAATCATCCAGACAGACACTGTCCGAATCTTATTCCATCATCCAAACAGACACTGTGCAAATCTCACTCCATCAACCAGACAACCAGACAGATCCTGTCCCAAACTCATTCCATCAACCAGACATCCAGACAGACATTGTCCCAAACTTTCTCTATCAACCAGACAACCAGACAGACACTGTTCCAAATCCTCCATCAGCTCGTCAACCAGACCTACACTGTGTCAAACTCACTCCATCAACCTGACAACCAGCTGGAAACTGTCCCAATCTCACTCCATCATCCAGACAGACAGTATCCTAATCTCACTCCATCATCCAGACAGGCACAGTCCCAATCTTATTCCATCAATCTGAGAACCAGACAGATCCTGTCCATAACTCATTCCATCAACCAGACATCCAGACAGACATTGTGCCAAATTCACTCCATCAACCAGACAACCAGACAGACACGAACCCAAACTCATCCAATCAACCTGACAACCAGACAGATCCTGTCCCAAACTCATTCCATCAACCAGACATCCAGACAGACATTGTCCCAAACTCTTTGCATCAACCAGACAGGCTGGTAGAAACTGTACCAATCTCACTCCATCATCATGACAGACTGTGTCCTAATCTCACTCCATCAACCAGACAGACACTGTCCCAATCGCATTCCAAAAACCTGAGAACGAGACAGACCCTGTCCCCAAACTATCTCCATCAACGAGAAACCAGATAGACACGGTCCCCAATTTCACTCCATAAACCAGCCATCCAGACAGACACTGTCCCAAATTCACTCCGTCAACCAGACAACCAGACATACACTGTCACAATCTAACTCCATCAAATATACAACCAGACAGAAAATGTCCAAAACTCACTCCTTTAAGATGACAACCAGACAGACACACATCCATACTCAATCCATCAACCAGTCAACCAGGCAGACAATGTCCCAATCCCACTCCATCAACCAGACAACCAGTTACACACTGTCCCAAACTCACTCCGTCATCCTGACAGCCAATGTCCTAATCTCACTCTATCATCTAAATAGACACTGTCCAAATCTGAGTCCATCAACCTGACAACCAGACAGATACGACCCCAAACTCATTCCATCAACCTGACAATCAGACAGACACGAACCCAAACTCATTCCATCAACCTGACAATCAGGCAGATCCTGTCCCAAGCTCATTTCATTAAACACACATCCAGACAGACGTTGTCCTAATCTCATTCCATCAACCAGACAGACACTGTCCAAATCGCATTCCAAAAACCTGAGAACGAGACAGACCCTGTCTCAAACTATCTCCATCAACGAGAAACCAGACAGACACGGTCCCAATCTCGCTCCATCAACCAGACAACCAGGTAGACCCTGTTCCAATCTCACTCCATCATCCAGACATCCAATGTCCCAATGTCACTCCATCATCCAAACAGACACTGTCCAAATCTCACTCCATCAACCAGACAACCAGACATACACTGTCACAATCTTACTCCATCAAATATACAACCAGACAGAAAATGTCCAAAACTCACTCCATTAAGTTGACAAACAGACAGACACACATCCATACTCAATCCATCAACCAGACAACCAGGCAGACAATGTCCCAAACCCACTCCATTAATCAGACAACCAGGTAGACACTGTCCCAAATTCAATCCATCATCTTGACAGCCAATGTCCTAATCACACTACATCATCCAAACAGACACTGTCCAAATCTCAGTCCATCAACCTGACAATCAGACAGAGACGAGCCCAAACTCATTCCAACAACCTGACAACCAGGCAGATCCTGTCCCAAACTCATTTCATTAACCAGACAACCAGACAGACATTGTCCCAAACTTTCTCCATCAAACAGACAACCAGACAGACACTGTTCCAAATCCTCCATCAGCTCGTCAACCAGACAAACACTGTGTCAAACTCACTCCATCAAAAAGACAACCAGGTAGAAACTGTCCAAATATCACTCCATCATCCACACAGTGTCCTAGTCTCACTCCATCATCCAGACTGACACTGTCCCAATCTCATTCCATCAACCTGAGAACCAGACAGATCCTGTCCATAACTCATTCCATCAACAAGACATCCAGACAGACATTGTGCCAAACTCACTCCATCAACCAGACAGAAACGAACCCAAACTCATTCCATTAACCTGACAACCAGACAGATCCTGTCCCAAATTCATTCCATCAAACTGACATCCAGACAGACATTGTCACAAACTCTTTGCATCAACCAGACAGGCTGGTAGAAACTGTCCCAATCTCACTCCATCATCCAGACAGACAGTGTCCTAATCTCACTCCAACAACCAGACAGACACTGTCCCAGTCACATTCCAAAAACCTGAGAACGAGATAGACCCTGTACCAAACTATCTCCATCAACGAGAAAACGGACAGACACGGTCCCAAATTCACTCCATCAACCAGCCATCCAGACAGACACTGTCTCAAACTCACTCCATCAACCAGACAACCAGACATACACTGTCACAATCTTACTCCATCAAATATACAACCAGACAGAAAATGTCCAAAACTCACTCCATTAAGTACAACCAGAGAGACACAGTTCCATACTCAATCCATCAACCAGACAACCAGGCAGACACTGTCCAAATCTCACTCCATCAACCTGACAACCAGACAGACACAAACCCACACTCATTCCATCAAACTGACAACTAGACAGATCCTGTCCCAAAATAATTCCATCAACCAGACATCCAGACAGACATTGTCCCAAACTCACTACATCAACCAGCCATCCAGACAGACACTGTTCCATACTCAATCCATCAAACAGACAACCAGGCAGACACTGTCCAAATCTCACTCCATCAACATGACAACCAGACAGACAAGATCCCACACTCATTCCATCAAACTGGCAACTAGACAGATCCCGTCCGAAACTAATTCCATCAACCAGACAACCAGACAGATCCTGTCCCAAAATCATTCCATCAACCAGACATCCAGACAGACATTGTCCCAAACTCACACCATCAACCAGACAAACAGTCATACACTGTCACAATCTTACTCTATAAAATATACAACAAGATAGAAAATGTCCAAAACTCACTCCATTAAGTACAGCCAGACAGACACAATTCCATACTCAATCCATCAACCAGACAACCAGGCAGACAATGTCCCAATCTCACTCCATCAACCAGACAACCAGGTAGATACTGTCCCAATCTCACTCCATCAACCAGACAACCAGGTAGACTCTGTCCCAATCTCACTCCATCATCCAGACATCCAATGTCCTAATGTCACTCCATCATCCAAACAGACACTGTCCAAATCTCACTCCATCAACTTGACAACCAGACAGACACGAACCCACACTCATTCCATCAAACTGACAACCAGACAGATCCTGTCCCAAACTCATTCCATCAACCAGACATCCAGACAGACATTGTCCCAAACTCACTACATCATCCAGCCATCCAGACAGACACTTTCCAATACTCACTCCTGCAACCAGACAACCAGACAGGCACTGTCCCAATCTTACTCCATCAAATAGAGAACCAGACAGAAAATGTCCCAGACAATGTCCCAATCTCAGTCCATCATCCAGACAGCCAATGTCCTAATCTCATTCCATCATCCAAACAGAAACTGTCCAAATCTCACTCCATCAGCCAGACAACCAGACAGATCCTGTCCCAAAATCATTCCATCAACCAGACATCCAGACAGACATTGCCCAAACTTACTCCATCAACTAGACAACCAGACAGACACTGTTCCAAATCCTCCATCAGCTCGTCAACCAGACATACACTGTGTCAAACGCATTCCATCAACCTGACAACCAGCTAGAAACTGCCCCAATCTCACTCCATCATCCAGACAGACAGTGTCCTAATCTCACTCCATCATCAAAACAGACACTGTCCCAATCACATTCCATCAACCAGACAACCAAACATACACTGTCACAATCTTACTCCATCAAATATACAACCAGACAGAAAATGTCCAAAACTCACTCCATTAAGTACAACCAGAGAGACACAGTTCCATACTCAATCCATCAACCAGACAACCAGGCAGACACTGTCCAAACCTCACTCCATCAACCTGACAACCAGACAGACACGAACCCACACTCATTCCATCAAACTGACAACTAGACAGATCCTGTCCCAAAATAATTCCATCAACCAGACATCCAGACAGACATTGTCCCAAACTCACTACATCAACCAGCCATCCAGACAGAGACAGTTCCATACTCAATTCATCAAACAGACAACCAGGCAGACACTGTCCAAATCTCACTCCATCAACATGACAACCAGACAGACACGATCCCACACTCATTCCATCAAACTGGCAACTAGACAGATCCTGTCCCAAACTCATTCCATCAACCAGACATCCTGACAGACATTGTCCCAAACTCTTTGCGTCAACCAGACAGGCAGGTAGAAACTGTCCCAATCTCACTCCATCATCCAGAGAGACAGTGTCCTTATCTCACTCCATCAACCAGACAGACACTGTCCCAATCGCATTCCAAAAACCTGAGAACGAGACAGACCCTGTCCCAAACTATCTCCATCAACGAGAAACCAGACAGACACGATCCCAAATTCACTCCATCAACCAGCCATCCAGACAGACACTGTCCCAAACTCACTCCATCAACCAGACAACCAGACATACACTGTACCAATCTTACTCCATCAAATAGACAAACAGACAGAAAATGTCCCAGACAATGTCCCAATCTCAATCCATCACCCAGACAGCCAATGTCCTAATTTCATTCCATCATCCAAACAGACACTGTCCACATCTCACTCCATCAACCTGAGAACCAGACAGATCCTGTCCTTAACTCATTCCATCAACAAGACTTCCAGACAGACATTGCCCATACTCACTCCATCACCTAGACAACCAGGCAGACATTGACCCAAACTTTCTCCATCAACCAGACAACCAGACAGACACTGTTCCAAATCCTCCAACAGCTCGTCAACCAGACATACACTGTGTCAAACTCACTCCATCAACCTGACAACCAGCTAGAAACTGTCCCAATCTCACTCCATCATCCAGACAACCAGAGAGACACGAACCCAAACTCATTCCATCAACCTGACAACCAGACAGACACTGTCCCAAATTCACACCATCAACCAGACAAACAGTCATACACTGTCACAAGCTTACTCTATAAAATATACAACAAGAAAGAAAATGTCCAAAACTCATTCCATTAAGTACAACCAGACAGACACAATTCCATATTCAATCCAACAACCAGACAACCAGGCAGACAATGTCCCAATCTCACTCCATCAACCAGACAATCAAGTAGACACTGTCCCAATCCCACTCCATCAACCAGACAACCAGGTAGACTCTGTCCCAATCTCACTCCATCATCCAGACATCCAATGTCCTAATGTCACTCCATCATCCAAACAGACACTGTCCAAATCTCACTCCATCAACTTGACAACCAGACAGACACGAACCCACACTCATTCCATCAAACTGACAACCAGACAGATCCTGTCCCAAACTCATTCCATCAACCCGACATCCAGACAAACAGTGCCCCAAACTCACTACATCATCCAGCCATCCAGACAGACACTGTCCCAAACTCACTCCTTCAACCAGACAACCAGACAGGCACTGTCCCAATCTTACTCCATCAAATAGAGAACCAGACAGAAAATGTCCCAGACAATGTCCCAATCTCAGTCCATCATCCAGACAGCCAATGTCCTAATCTCATTCCATCATCCAAACAGACACTGTCCAAATCTCACTCCATCAACCAGACAACCAGACAGACATTTTGCCAAACTCACTCCATCAAACAGACAGAAACGAACCCAAACTCAATCCATAAACCTGACAACCAGACAGATCCTGTCCCAAACTCATTCCATCAACCAGACATCCAGACAGACATTGTGGCAAACTCACTACATCAACCAGGTATCCAGACAGACACTGTCCCAAACTCACTCCATCATCCAGACAACCAGACAGACATTGTCCCAATCTTACTCCATCGAATAGACAAACAGACAGAAAATGACCCAGATAATGTCCCAATCTGATAATGTCCAATCATCCAGACAGACACTGTCCGAATCTTATTCCATCATCCAAACAGACACTGTGCAAATCTCACTCCATCAACCAGACAACCAGACAGATCCTGTCCCAAACTCATTCCATCAACCAGACATCCAGACAGACATTGTCCCAAACTTTCTCTATCAACCAGACAACCAGACAGACACTGTTCCAAATCCTCCATCAGCTCGTCAACCAGACCTACACTGTGTCAAACTCACTCCATCAACCTGACAACCAGCTGGAAACTGTCCCAATCTCACTCCATCATCCAGACAGACAGTATCCTAATCTCACTCCATCATCCAGACAGGCACAGTCCCAATCTTATTCCATCAATCTGAGAACCAGACAGATCCTGTCCATAACTCATTCCATCAACCAGACATCCAGACAGACATTGTGCCAAATTCACTCCATCAACCAGACAACCAGACAGACACGAACCCAAACTCATCCAATCAACCTGACAACCAGACAGATCCTGTCCCAAACTCATTCCATCAACCAGACATCCAGACAGACATTGTCCCAAACTCTTTGCATCAACCAGACAGGCTGGTAGAAACTGTACCAATCTCACTCCATCATCATGACAGACTGTGTCCTAATCTCACTCCATCAACCAGACAGACACTGTCCCAATCGCATTCCAAAAACCTGAGAACGAGACAGACCCTGTCCCCAAACTATCTCCATCAACGAGAAACCAGATAGACACGGTCCCCAATTTCACTCCATAAACCAGCCATCCAGACAGACACTGTCCCAAATTCACTCCGTCAACCAGACAACCAGACATACACTGTCACAATCTAACTCCATCAAATATACAACCAGACAGAAAATGTCCAAAACTCACTCCTTTAAGATGACAACCAGACAGACACACATCCATACTCAATCCATCAACCAGTCAACCAGGCAGACAATGTCCCAATCCCACTCCATCAACCAGACAACCAGTTACACACTGTCCCAAACTCACTCCGTCATCCTGACAGCCAATGTCCTAATCTCACTCTATCATCTAAATAGACACTGTCCAAATCTGAGTCCATCAACCTGACAACCAGACAGATACGACCCCAAACTCATTCCATCAACCTGACAATCAGACAGACACGAACCCAAACTCATTCCATCAACCTGACAATCAGGCAGATCCTGTCCCAAGCTCATTTCATTAAACACACATCCAGACAGACATTGTCTCAAACTCACTCCATCAACCAGACAACCAGACAGACATTGTCCCAAACTTTCTCCATCCAACAGACAGCCAGACAGATACTGTTCCAAATCCTCCATCAGCTCTTCAACCAGACATACACTGTGTCAAACTCACTCCATGAAACAGACAACCACGTAGAAACTGTCCCAATCTCAGTCCATCATCCACACAGTGTCCTAATCTCACTCCATCATCCAGAGAGACATTGTCCAAATCTCATTCCATCAACCTGAGAACCAGACAGATCCTGTCCATAACTCATTCCATCAACCAGACATCCAGACAGACATTGTGCCAAACTCACTCCATCAACCAGACAGAATCGAACCCAAACTCAATCCATCAACCTGACAACCAGACAGATCCTGTCCCAAACTCATTCCATCAACGAGACATCCTGACAGACATTGTGGCAAACTCACTACATCAACCAGGTATCCAGACAGACACTGTCACAAACTCACTCCATCATCCAGACAACCAGACAGACATTGTCCCAAGCTTATTCCATCGAATACACAGACAGAAAATGACCCAGATAATGTCCCAATCTGAATCCATCCTCCAGACAGACACTGTCCGAATCTTATTCCATCATCCAAACAGACACTGTCCAAATCTCACTCCATCAGCCAGACAACCAGACAGATCCTGTCCCAAACTCATTCCATCAACCAGACATCCAGACAGACATTGTCCCAAACGTTCTCCATCAACCAGACAACCAGACAGACACTGTTCCAAATCCTCCATCAGCTTGTCAACCAGACATACACTGTGTCAAACTCACTCCATCAACCTGACAACCAGCTGGAAACTGTCCCAATCTCACTCCATCATCCAGACAGACAGTGTCTTAATCTCACTCCATCATCCAGACAGGCACAGTCCCAATCTCATTCCATCAATCTGCGAACAAGACAAATACTGTCCATAACTCATTCCATCAACCAGACATCCAGACAGACATTGTGCCAAACTCACTCCATCAACCAGACAACCAGACAGACACGAACCCAAACTCATTCCATCAACCTGACAAC
This sequence comes from Isurus oxyrinchus, assembly GCA_026770705.1. NCBI lineage: Eukaryota > Metazoa > Chordata > Chondrichthyes > Lamniformes > Lamnidae > Isurus > Isurus oxyrinchus. The sequence continues at coordinate 261,471 of JANJGN010000580.1, read as the reverse complement.
CAGACAGATCCTGTCACAAACTCATTCCATCAACCAGACATCCAGACAGACATTGTCCCAAACTCACTGCATCAACCAGACAGGCTGGTAGAAACTGTCCCAATCTCACTCCATCATCCAGACAGACTGTGTCCTAATCTCACTCCATCAACCAGACAGACACTGTCCCAATCGCATTCCAAAAACATGAGAACGAGACAGACCCTGTCCCAAACTATCTCCATCAACGAGAAACCAGACAGACACTGTCCCAAATTCACTCCATCAACCAGCCATCCAGACAGACACTGTCCAACACTCACTCCATCAACCAGACAACCAGACATACACTGTCACAATCTTACTCCAACAAATATACAACCAGACAGAAAATGTCCAAAACTCATTCTATTAAGTACAACCAGACAGACACAGTTCCATACTCAATCCATCAACCAGGCAACCCGGCAGACAATGTCCCAATCTCACTCCATCAGTCAGACAACCAGGTAGACACTGTCCCAATCTCACTCCATCATGCAGACAGTGTCCTAATGTCACTCCATCATCCAGACAGACACTTTCCCAATCTCAGTCCATCAACCTGAGAACCAGACAGATCCTGGCCATAACTCAATCCATCAACAAGATATCCAGACAGACATTGTGCCAAACACACTCCATCAACCAGAAAGAAACGAACCAAAACTCATTCCAGCAACCTGAAAACCAGACAGTTCCTGTCCCAAACTCATTCCATGAACCAGCCATCCAGACACTTTCCTAAACTCACTGCATCAACCAGACAGGCTGGTAGAAATTGTCCCAAACTCACTCCATCATCAGGACACACAGGACATCAACCAGACAACCAGACAGACACTGTCCCAATCTTACTCCATCAAATATACAACCAGACAGAAAATGTCCAAAACTCACTCTATTAAGTACAACCAGAAAGACACAGCTCATACTCAATCCATCAACCAGACAACCAGGAAGACAATGTCCCAATCTCACTCCATCAACCAGACAACCAGGTAGACACTGTCCCAAACTCACTCCATCAACCAGACAGAATCGAACCCAAACTCAATCCATCAACTTGACAACCAGACAGATCCTGTCCCCAACTCATTCCATCAACCAGACATCCTGACAGACATTGTGGCAAACTCATTACATCAACCAGGTATCCAGACAGACACTGTCACAAACTCACTCCATCATCCAGACAACCAGACAGACATTGTCCCAATCTTATTCCATCGAATACACAAACAGACAGAAAATGACGCAGATAATGTCCCAATCTGAATCCATCCTCCAGACAGACACTGTCCGAATCTTATTCCATCATCCAAACAGACACTGTGCAAATCTCACTCCATCAGCCAGACAACCAGACAGATCCTGTCCCAAACTCATTCCATCAACCAGACATCCAGACAGACATTGTCCCAAACTTTCTCCATCAACCAGACAACCAGACAGATGCTGTTCCAAATCCTCCATCAGCTCATCAACCAGACATACAATGTGTCAAACTCACTCCATCAACCTGACAACCAGCTGGAAACTGTCCCAATCTCACTTCATCATCCAGACAGAGAGTGTCCTAATCTCATTCCATCATCCAGACAGGCACAGTCCCAATCTCATTCCATCAATCTGAGAACCAGACAGATCCTGTCCATAACTCATTCCATCAACCAGACATCCAGACAGACATTGTGCCAAACTCACTCCATCAACCAGACAACCAGACAGACACGAACCCAAACTCATTTAATCAACCAGACATCCAGACAGACATTGTCCCAAACTCACTGCATCAACCAGACAGGCTGGTAGAAACTGTCCCAATCTCACTCCATCATCCAGACAGACTGTGTCCTAATTTCACTCCATCAACCAGACAGACACTGTCCCAATCGCATTCCAAAAACATGAGAACGCGACAGACCCTGTCCCAAACTATCTCCATCAACGAGAAACCAGACAGACACTGTCCCAAATTCACTCCATCAACCAGCCATCCAGACAGACACTGTCCAACACTCACTCCATCAACCAGACAACCAGACATACACTGTCACAATCTTACTCCATCAAATATACAACCAGACAGAAAATGTCCAAAACTCATTCTATTAAGTACAACCAGACAGACACAGTTCCATACTCAATCCATCAACCAGGCAACCCGGCAGACAATGTCCCAATCTCACTCCATCCGTCAGACAACCAGGTAGACACTGTCCCAATCTCACTCCATCATGCAGACAGTGTCCTAATGTCACTCCATCATCCAGACAGACACTTTCCCAATCTCAGTCCATCAACCTGAGAACCAGACAGATCCTGGCCATAACTCAATCCATCAACAAGATATCCAGACAGACATTGTGCCAAACACACTCCATCAACCAGAAAGAAACGAACCAAAACTCATTCCAGCAACCTGAAAACCAGACAGTTCCTGTCCCAAACTCATTCCATGAACCAGCCATCCAGACACTTTCCTAAACTCACTGCATCAACCAGACAGGCAGGTAGAAACAGTCCCAAACTCACTCCATCATCAGGACACACAGTGTCCTAATCTAACTCCATCAACCAGACAACCAGACAGACACTGTCCCAATCTTACTCCATCAAGTATACAACTAGACAGAAAATGTCCAAAACTCACTCTATTAAGTACAACCAGAAAGACACAGCTCATACTCAATCCATCAACCAGACAACCAGGCAGACAATGTCCCAATCTCACTCCATCAACCAGACAACCAGGTAGAAACTGTCCCAATCTCATTCCATCATCCAGACAGTACCATAATCTCACTCCATCATCCAGACAGACACTGTCCCAATTTCATTCCATCAACCTGAGAACCAGACAGATCCTTTCCATAACTCATTCCATCAACAAGACAACCAGACAGACACTGTCACAATCTTACTCCATCAAATATACAACCAGACAGAAAATGTCCAAAACTCACTCCATTAAGTACAACCAGATAGACACAGTTCCATACTCAATCCATCAACCAGACAACCAGGCAGACCATGTCCCAATCTCACTCCATCAACCAGACAACCAGGTAGACACTGCCCCAATCTCACTCCATCATCCAGACATCCAATGTCCTAATGTCACTCCATCATCCAAACAGACACTGTCCAAATCTCACTCCATCAATCTGACAACCAGACAGACACGAACCCACACTCATTCCATCAACCTGACAACCAGACAGATCCTGACCCAAACTCATTCCATCAAACTGAGAACCAGACAGATGCTCTCCATAACTCATTCCATCAACCAGACATCCAGACAGACATTTTGCCAAACTCACTCCATCAACCTGACAGAAACGAACCCAAACTCATTCCATCAACCTGACAACCAGACAGATGCTGTCCCAAACTCATTCCATCAACCAGACGACCAGACAGACAATATCCCAAACTCACTGCATCAACCAGACAGGCTGGTAGAAACTGTCCCAATCTCACTCCATCATCCATTCAGACTGTGTCCTAATCTCACTCCATCAACCAGACAGACACTGTCCCAATCGCATTCCAAAAGACTGAGAACGAGACAGACCCTGTCCCAAACTATCTCCATCAACGGGAAACCAGACAGACACGGTCCCAAATTCACTCCATCAACCAGCCATCCAGACAGACACTGTCCCAAACTGACTCCATCAACCAGACAACCAGACATACACTGTCACAATCTTACTCCATCAAATATACAACCAGACAGAAAATGTCAAAACTCACTCCATTAAGTACAACCAGACAGACACAGTTCCATACTCAATCCATCAACCAGACAACCAGGCAGACAATGTCCCAATCTTACTCCATCAGTCAGACAACCAGGTAGACACTGTCCCAATCTCACTCCATCATCCAGACATCCAATATCCTAATGTCACTCCATCATCTAAACAGGCACTGTCCAAATCTCACTCCATCAACCTGACAACCAGACAGACATGAACCCACACTCATTCCATCAAACTGACAACCAGACAGATCCTGTCCCAAACTAATTCCATCAACCAGACATCCAGACAGACACTGTCCCAAACTAACTACATCAACCAGCCATCCAGACAGACACTGTCCCAATCCTACCTCATCAAATAGACAACCAGACTGAAAATGACCCAGACAATGTCCCAATCTCAATCCATCATCCAGACAGCCAATGTCATAATCTCATTCCGTCATCCAAACAGACACTGTCAAAATCTCACTCCATCAAACAGACAACCAGACAGAGCCTGTCCCAAAATCATTTCATCAACCAGACATCCAGACAGACATTGTCCCAAATTCACTCCATCAACTAGACAACCAGACAGACATTATCCCAAACTTTCTCCATCAACCAGGCAACCAGACAGACACTGTTCCAAATTCTCCATCAGCTCGTCAACCAGACATACACTGTGTCAAACTCAATCCATCAACCTGACAACCAGGTAGCAACTGTCCCAATCTCATTCCATCATCCAGACAGACAGTGTCCTAATCTCACTCCATCATCCAGACAGACACTGTCCCAATCTCATTCCATCAACCTGAGAACCAGACAGATCTTGTCCATAACTCATTCCATCAACAAGACATCCAGACAGACATTGTGCCAAACTTACTCCATCAACCTGACAACCAGACAGACACGAACCCAAACTCATTCCATCAACCTGACAACCAGACAGATCCTGACCCAAACTCATTCCATCAACCAGACATCCAGACAGACATTGTCCCAAACTCTTTGCATCAACCAGACAGGCTGGTAGAAACTGTCCCAATCTCACTCCATCATCCAGACAGACAGTGTCCTAATCTCACTCCAACAACCAGACAGACACAGTCCCAATCGCATTCCAAAAATCTGAGAACGAGACAGACCCTGTCCGAAACAGACATGAACCCACACTCATTCCATCAAACTGAAAACCAGACAGATGCTGTCCCAAACTAATTCCATCAACCTGTAAACCAGACAGACATTGTCCAAACTTTCTACATCAAACAGACAACCAGACAGACACTCTTCCAAATCCTCCATCAGCTCGTCAACCAGACATACACTGTGTCAAACTCACTCCATCAAACAGACAACCAGGTAGAAACTATTCCAATCTCACTCAATCATCCACACAGTGACCTAATCTCACTCCATCGTCCAGACAGACACTGTCCCAATCATATTCCATCAACCTGAGAACCAGACATATCCTGTCCATAACTCATTCCATCAACCAGACATCCAGACAGACACTGTGCCAAACTCACTCCATCAACCAGACAGAAACGACCCCAAACTCATTCCATCAACCTGACAACCAGACAGATCCTGTCCCAAACTCATTCCATCAACCAGACGTCCAGACAGACATTGTCCCAAACTCACTGCATCAACCGGACATCAGATGTCCTAATGTCACTCCATCATCCAAAATGACACTGTCTAAATCTCACTCCATCAATCTGACAGACACTGTCTCAATCGCATTCCAAAAACCTGAGAACGAGATAGACCCTGTCCCAAACTATCTCCACCAACGAGAAACCAGACAGACACGCTCCCAAATTCATTCCGTCCACCAGCCATCCAGACAGACACTGTCCCAAACTCACTCCATCAACCAGACAACCAGACATACACTGTCACAATCTTACTCCATCAAATATACAACCAGACAGAAAATGTCCAAAACTCACTCCATTAAGTACAACCAGATAGACACAGTTCCATACTCAATCCATCAACCAGACAACCAGGCAGACCATGTCCCAATCTCACTCCATCAACCAGACTACCAGGTAGACACTGCCCCAATCTCACTCCATCATCCAGACATCCAATGTCCTAATGTCACTCCATCATCTAAACAGGCACTGTCCAAATCTCACTCCATCAACCTGACAACCAGACAGACATGAACCCACACTCATTCCATCAAACTGACAACCAGACAGATCCTGTCCCAAACTAATTCCATCAACCAGACATCCAGACAGACACTGTCCCAAACTAACTACATCAACCAGCCATCCAGACAGACACTGTCCCAATCCTACCTCATCAAATAGACAACCAGACAGAAAATGACCCAGACAATGTCCCAATCTCAATCCATCATCCAGACAGCCAATGTCATAATCTCATTCCGTCATCCAAACAGACACTGTCAAAATCTCACTCCATCAAACAGACAACCAGACAGAGCCTGTCCTAAAATCATTTCATCAACCAGACATCCAGACAGACATTGTCCCAAATTCACTCCATCAACTAGACAACCAGACAGACATTATCCCAAACTTTCTCCATCAACCAGGCAACCAGACAGACACTGTTCCAAATTCTCCATCAGCTCGTCAACCAGACATACACTGTGTCAAACTCAATCCATCAACCTGACAACCAGGTAGCAACTGTCCCAATCTCATTCCATCATCCAGACAGACAGTGTCCTAATCTCACTCCATCATCCAGACAGACACTGTCCCAATCTCATTCCATCAACCTGAGAACCAGACAGATCTTGTCCATAACTCATTCCATCAACAAGACATCCAGACAGACATTGTGCCAAACTTACTCCATCAACCTGACAACCAGACAGACACGAACCCAAACTCATTCCATCAACCTGACAACCAGACAGATCCTGACCCAAACTCATTCCATCAACCAGACATCCAGACAGACATTGTCCCAAACTCTTTGCATCAACCAGACAGGCTGGTAGAAACTGTCCCAATCTCACTCCATCATCCAGACAGACAGTGTCCTAATCTCACTCCAACAACCAGACAGACACAGTCCCAATCGCATTCCAAAAATCTGAGAACGAGACAGACCCTGTCCGAAACAGACATGAACCCACACTCATTCCATCAAACTGAAAACCAGACAGATGCTGTCCCAAACTAATTCCATCAACCTGTAAACCAGACAGACATTGTCCAAACTTTCTACATCAAACAGACAACCAGACAGACACTCTTCCAAATCCTCCATCAGCTCGTCAACCAGACATAGACTGTGTCAAACTCACTCCATCAAACAGACAACCAGGTAGAAACTATTCCAATCTCACTCAATCATCCACACAGTGACCTAATCTCACTCCATCGTCCAGACAGACACTGTCCCAATCATATTCCATCAACCTGAGAACCAGACATATCCTGTCCATAACTCATTCCATCAACCAGACATCCAGACAGACACTGTGCCAAACTCACTCCATCAACCAGACAGAAACGACCCCAAACTCATTCCATCAACCTGACAACCAGACAGATCCTGTCCCAAACTCATTCCATCAACCAGACGTCCAGACAGACATTGTCCCAATCTCACTGCATCAACCGGACATCAGATGTCCTAATGTCACTCCATCATCCAAAATGACACTGTCTAAATCTCACTCCATCAATCTGACAGACACTGTCTCAATCGCATTCCAAAAACCTGAGAACGAGATAGACCCTGTCCCAAACTATCTCCACCAACGAGAAACCAGACAGACACGCTCCCAAATTCATTCCGTCCACCAGCCATCCAGACAGACACTGTCCCAAACTCACTCCATCAACCAGACAACCAGACATACACTGTCACAATCTTACTCCATCAAATATACAACCAGACAGAAAATGTCCAAAACTCACTCCATTAAGTACAACCAGATAGACACAGTTCCATACTCAATCCATCAACCAGACAACCAGGCAGACCATGTCCCAATCTCACTCCATCAACCAGACTACCAGGTAGACACTGCCCCAATCTCACTCCATCATCCAGACATCCAATGTCCTAATGTCACTCCATCATCCAAACAGACACTGTCCAAATCTCACTCCATCAATCTGACAACCAGACAGACACGAACCCAAACTCATTTAATCAACCAGACATCCAGACAGACATTGTCCCAAACTCACTGCATCAACCAGACAGGCTGGTAGAAACTGTCCCAATCTCACTCGATCATGCAGACAGACTGTGTCCTAATCTCACTCCATCAACCAGACAGACACTGTCCCAATCGCATTCCAAAAACATGAGAACGAGACAGACCCTGTCCCAAACTATCTCCATCAACGAGAAACCAGACAGACATGGTCCCAAATTCACTCCATCAACCAGCCATCCAGACAGACACTGTCCCACACTCACTCCATCAACCAGACAACCAGACATACACTGTCACAATCTTACCCCATCAAATATACAACCAGACAGAAAATGTCCAGAACTCATTCTATTAAGTACAACCAGACAGACACAGTTCCATACTCAATCCATCAACCAGACAACCAGGCAGACAATGTCCCAATCTCACTCCATCCGTCAGACAACCAGGTAGACACTGTCCCAATCTCACTCCATCATGCAGACAGTGTCCTAATGTCACTCCATCATCCAGACAGACACTTTCCCAATCTCAGTCCATCAATCTGAGAACCAGACAGATCCTGTCCATAACTCAATCCATCAACAAGATATCCAGACAGACATTGTGCCAAACTCACTCCATCAACCAGAAAGAAACGAACCAAAACTCATTCCAGCGACCTGACAACCAGACAGTTCCTGTCCCAAACTCATTCCATGAACCAGCCATCCAGACACTTTCCTAAACTCACTGCATCAACCAGACAGGCTGGTAGAAATTGTCCCAAACTCACTCCATCATCAGGACACACAGTGTCCTAATCTAACTACATCAACCAGACAACCAGACAGACACTGTCCCAATCTTACTCCATCAAATATACAACCAGACAGAAAATGTCCAAAACTCACTCTATTAAGTACAACCAGAAAGACACAGTTCCATACTCAATCCATCAACCAGACAACCAGGAAGACAATGTCCCAATCTCACTCCATCAACCAGACAACCAGGTAGACACTGTCCCAAACTCACTCCATCAACCAGACAGAATCGAACCCAAACTCAATCCATCAACTTGACAACCAGACAGATCCTGTCCCCAACTCATTCCATCAACCAGACATCCTGACAGGCATTGTGGCAAACTCATTACATCAACCAGGTATCCAGACAGACACTGTCACAAACTCACTCCATCATCCAGACAACCAGACAGACATTGTCCCAATCTTATTCCATCGAATACACAAACAGACAGAAAATGACGCAGATAATGTCCCAATCTGAATCCATCCTCCAGACAGACACTGTCCGAATCTTATTCCATCATCCAAACAGACACTTTGCAAATCTCACTCCATCAGCCAGACAACCAGACAGATCCTGTCCCAAACTCATTCCATCAACCAGACATCCAGACAGACATTGTCCCAAACTTTCTCCATCAACCAGACAACCAGACAGATGCTGTTCCAAATCCTCCATCAGCTCATCAACCAGACATACAATGTGTCAAACTCACTCCATCAACCTGACAACCAGCTGGAAAATGTCCCAATCTCACTTCATCATCCAGACAGAGAGTGTCCTAATCTCATTCCATCATCCAGACAGGCACAGTCCCAATCTCATTCCATCAATCTGAGAACCAGACAGATCCTGTCCATAACTCATTCCATCAACCAGACATCCAGACAGACATTGTGCCAAACTCACTCCATCAACCAGACAACCAGACAGACACGAACCCAAACTCATTTAATCAACCAGACATCCAGACAGACATTGTCCCAAACTCACTGCATCAACCAGACAGGCTGGTAGAAACTGTCCCAATCTCACTCCATCATCCAGACAGACTGTGTCCTAATCTCACTCCATCAACCAGACAGACACTGTCCCAATCGCATTCCAAAAACATGAGAACGAGACAGACCCTGTCCCAAACTATCTCCATCAACGAGAAACCAGACAGACACTGTCCCAAATTCACTCCATCAACCAGCCATCCAGACAGACACTGTCCAACACTCACTCCATCAACCAGACAACCAGACATACACTGTCACAATCTTACTCCATCAAATATACAACCAGACAGAAAATGTCCAAAACTCATTCTATTAAGTACAACCAGACAGACACAGTTCCATACTCAATCCATCAACCAGGCAACCCGGCAGACAATGTCCCAATCTCACTCCATCCGTCAGACAACCAGGTAGACACTGTCCCAATCTCACTCCATCATGCAGACAGTGTCCTAATGTCACTCCATCATCCAGACAGACACTTTCCCAATCTCAGTCCATCAACCTGAGAACCAGACAGATCCTGGCCATAACTCAATCCATCAACAAGATATCCAGACAGACATTGTGCCAAACACACTCCATCAACCAGAAAGAAACGAACCAAAACTCATTCCAGCAACCTGAAAACCAGACAGTTCCTGTCCCAAACTCATTCCATGAACCAGCCATCCAGACACTTTCCTAAACTCACTGCATCAACCAGACAGGCAGGTAGAAACAGTCCCAAACTCACTCCATCATCAGGACACACAGTGTCCTAATCTAACTCCATCAACCAGACAACCAGACAGACACTGTCCCAATCTTACTCCATCAAGTATACAACTAGACAGAAAATGTCCAAAACTCACTCTATTAAGTACAACCAGAAAGACACAGCTCATACTCAATCCATCAACCAGACAACCAGGCAGACAATGTCCCAATCTCACTCCATCAACCAGACAACCAGGTAGAAACTGTCCCAATCTCATTCCATCATCCAGACAGTACCCTAATCTCACTCCATCATCCAGACAGACACTGTCCCAATTTCATTCCATCAACCTGAGAACCAGACAGATCCTTGCCATAACTCATTCCATCAACAAGACAACCAGACAGACACTGTCACAATCTTACTCCATCAAATATACAACCAGACAGAAAATGTCCAAAACTCACTCCATTAAGTACAACCAGATAGACACAGTTCCATACTCAATCCATCAACCAGACAACCAGGCAGACCATGTCCCAATCTCACTCCATCAACCAGACAACCAGACATACACTGTCACAATCTTACTCCATCAAATATACAACCAGACAGAAAATGTCAAAACTCACTCCATTAAGTACAACCAGACAGACACAGTTCCATACTCAATCCATCAACCAGACAACCAGGCAGACAATGTCCCAATCTTACTCCATCAATCAGACAACCAGGTAGACACTGTCCCAATCTCACTCCATCATCCAGACATCCAATATCCTAATGTCACTCCATCATCTAAACAGGCACTGTCCAAATCTCACTCCATCAACCTGACAACCAGACAGACATGAACCCACACTCATTCCATCAAACTGACAACCAGACAGATCCTGTCCCAAACTAATTCCATCAACCAGACATCCAGACAGACACTGTCCCAAACTAACTACATCAACCAGCCATCCAGACAGACACTGTCCCAATCCTACCTCATCAAATAGACAACCAGACTGAAAATGACCCAGACAATGTCCCAATCTCAATCCATCATCCAGACAGCCAATGTCATAATCTCATTCCGTCATCCAAACAGACACTGTCAAAATCTCACTCCATCAAACAGACAACCAGACAGAGCCTGTCCCAAAATCATTTCATCAACCAGACATCCAGACAGACATTGTCCCAAATTCACTCCATCAACTAGACAACCAGACAGACATTATCCCAAACTTTCTCCATCAACCAGGCAACCAGACAGACACTGTTCCAAATTCTCCATCAGCTCGTCAACCAGACATACACTGTGTCAAACTCAATCCATCAACCTGACAACCAGGTAGCAACTGTCCCAATCTCATTCCATCATCCAGACAGACAGTGTCCTAATCTCACTCCATCATCCAGACAGACACTGTCCCAATCTCATTCCATCAACCTGAGAACCAGACAGATCTTGTCCATAACTCATTCCATCAACAAGACATCCAGACAGACATTGTGCCAAACTCACTCCATCAACCTGACAACCAGACAGACACGAACCCAAACTCATTCCATCAACCTGACAACCAGACAGATCCTGACCCAAACTCATTCCATCAACCAGACATCCAGACAGACATTGTCCCAAACTCTTTGCATCAACCAGACAGGCTGGTAGAAACTGTCCCAATCTCACTCCATCATCCAGACAGACAGTGTCCTAATCTCACTCCAACAACCAGACAGACACAGTCCCAATCGCATTCCAAAAATCTGAGAACGAGACAGACCCTGTCCGAAACAGACATGAACCCACACTCATTCCATCAAACTGAAAACCAGACAGATGCTGTCCCAAACTAATTCCATCAACCTGTAAACCAGACAGACATTGTCCAAACTTTCTACATCAAACAGACAACCAGACAGACACTCTTCCAAATCCTCCATCAGCTCGTCAACCAGACATACACTGTGTCAAACTCACTCCATCAAACAGACAACCAGGTAGAAACTATTCCAATCTCACTCAATCATCCACACAGTGACCTAATCTCACTCCATCGTCCAGACAGACACTGTCCCAATCATATTCCATCAACCTGAGAACCAGACATATCCTGTCCATAACTCATTCCATCAACCAGACATCCAGACAGACACTGTGCCAAACTCACTCCATCAACCAGACAGAAACGACCCCAAACTCATTCCATCAACCTGACAACCAGACAGATCCTGTCCCAAACTCATTCCATCAACCAGACGTCCAGACAGACATTGTCCCAAACTCACTGCATCAACCGGACATCAGATGTCCTAATGTCACTCCATCATCCAAAATGACACTGTCTAAATCTCACTCCATCAATCTGACAGACACTGTCTCAATCGCATTCCAAAAACCTGAGAACGAGATAGACCCTGTCCCAAACTATCTCCACCAACGAGAAACCAGACAGACACGCTCCCAAATTCATTCCGTCCACCAGCCATCCAGACAGACACTGTCCCAAACTCACTCCATCAACCAGACAACCAGACATACACTGTCACAATCTTACTCCATCAAATATACAACCAGACAGAAAATGTCCAAAACTCACTCCATTAAGTACAACCAGATAGACACAGTTCCATACTCAATCCATCAACCAGACAACCAGGCAGACCATGTCCCAATCTCACTCCATCAACCAGACTACCAGGTAGACACTGCCCCAATCTCACTCCATCATCCAGACATCCAATGTCCTAATGTCACTCCATCATCCAAACAGACACTGTCCAAATCTCACTCCATCAATCTGACAACCAGACAGACACGAACCCAAACTCATTTAATCAACCAGACATCCAGACAGACATTGTCCCAAACTCACTGCATCAACCAGACAGGCTGGTAGAAACTGTCCCAATCTCACTCCATCATGCAGACAGACTGTGTCCTAATCTCACTCCATCAACCAGACAGACACTGTCCCAATCGCATTCCAAAAACATGAGAACGAGACAGACCCTGTCCCAAACTATCTCCATCAACGAGAAACCAGACAGACATGGTCCCAAATTCACTCCATCAACCAGCCATCCAGACAGACACTGTCCCACACTCACTCCATCAACCAGACAACCAGACATACACTGTCACAATCTTACCCCATCAAATATACAACCAGACAGAAAATGTCCAGAACTCATTCTATTAAGTACAACCAGACAGACACAGTTCCATACTCAATCCATCAACCAGACAACCAGGCAGACAATGTCCCAATCTCACTCCATCCGTCAGACAACCAGGTAGACACTGTCCCAATCTCACTCCATCATGCAGACAGTGTCCTAATGTCACTCCATCATCCAGACAGACACTTTCCCAATCTCAGTCCATCAATCTGAGAACCAGACAGATCCTGTCCATAACTCAATCCATCAACAAGATATCCAGACAGACATTGTGCCAAACTCACTCCATCAACCAGAAAGAAACGAACCAAAACTCATTCCAGCGACCTGACAACCAGACAGTTCCTGTCCCAAACTCATTCCATGAACCAGCCATCCAGACACTTTCCTAAACTCACTGCATCAACCAGACAGGCTGGTAGAAATTGTCCCAAACTCACTCCATCATCAGGACACACAGTGTCCTAATCTAACTACATCAACCAGACAACCAGACAGACACTGTCCCAATCTTACTCCATCAAATATACAACCAGACAGAAAATGTCCAAAACTCACTCTATTAAGTACAACCAGATAGACACAGTTCCATACTCAATCCATCAACCAGACAACCAGGCAGACAATGTCCCAATCTCACTCCATCAACCAGACAACCAGGTAGAAACTGTCCCAAACTCACTCCATCAACCAGACAGAATCGAACCCAAACTCAATCCATCAACTTGACAACCAGACAGATCCTGTCCCCAACTCATTCCATCAACCAGACATCCTGACAGACATTGTGGCAAACTCATTACATCAACCAGGTATCCAGACAGACACTGTCACAAACTCACTCCATCATCCAGACAACCAGACAGACATTGTCCCAATCTTATTCCATCGAATACACAAACAGACAGAAAATGACGCAGATAATGTCCCAATCTGAATCCATCCTCCAGACAGACACTGTCCGAATCTTATTCCATCATCCAAACAGACACTGTGCAAATCTCACTCCATCAGCCAGACAACCAGACAGATCCTGTCCCAAACTCATTCCATCAACCAGACATCCAGACAGACATTGTCCCAAACTTTCTCCATCAACCAGACAACCAGACAGATGCTGTTCCAAATCCTCCATCAGCTCATCAACCAGACATACAATGTGTCAAACTCACTCCATCAACCTGACAACCAGCTGGAAAATGTCCCAATCTCACTTCATCATCCAGACAGAGAGTGTCCTAATCTCATTCCATCATCCAGACAGGCACAGTCCCAATCTCATTCCATCAATCTGAGAACCAGACAGATCCTGTCCATAACTCATTCCTTCAACTAGACATCCAGACAGACATTGTGCCAAACTCACTCCATCAACCAGACAACCAGACAGACACGAACCCAAACTCATTTAATCAACCAGACATCCAGACAGACATTGTCCCAAACTCACTGCATCAACCAGACAGGCTGGTAGAAACTGTCCCAATCTCACTCCATCATCCAGACAGACTGTGTCCTAATCTCACTCCATCAACCAGACAGACACTGTCCCAATCGCATTCCAAAAACATGAGAACGCGACAGACCCTGTCCCAAACTATCTCCATCAACGAGAAACCAGACAGACACTGTCCCAAATTCACTCCATCAACCAGCCATCCAGACAGACACTGTCCAACACTCACTCCATCAACCAGACAACCAGACATACACTGTCACAATCTTACTCCATCAAATATACAACCAGACAGAAAATGTCCAAAACTCATTCTATTAAGTACAACCAGACAGACACAGTTCCATACTCAATCCATCAACCAGGCAACCCGGCAGACAATGTCCCAATCTCACTCCATCCGTCAGACAACCAGGTAGACACTGTCCCAATCTCACTCCATCATGCAGACAGTGTCCTAATGTCACTCCATCATCCAGACAGACACTTTCCCAATCTCAGTCCATCAACCTGAGAACCAGACAGATCCTGGCCATAACTCAATCCATCAACAAGATATCCAGACAGACATTGTGCCAAACACACTCCATCAACCAGAAAGAAACGAACCAAAACTCATTCCAGCAACCTGAAAACCAGACAGTTCCTGTCCCAAACTCATTCCATGAACCAGCCATCCAGACACTTTCCTAAACTCACTGCATCAACCAGACAGGCAGGTAGAAACAGTCCCAAACTCACTCCATCATCAGGACACACAGTGTCCTAATCTAACTCCATCAACCAGACAACCAGACAGACACTGACCCAATCTTACTCCATCAAGTATACAACTAGACAGAAAATGTCCAAAACTCACTCTATTAAGTACAACCAGAAAGACACAGCTCATACTCAATCCATCAACCAGACAACCAGGCAGACAATGTCCCAATCTCACTCCATCAACCAGACAACCAGGTAGAAACTGTCCCAATCTCATTCCATCATCCAGACAGTACCCTAATCTCACTCCATCATCCAGACAGACACTGTCCCAATTTCATTCCATCAACCTGAGAACCAGACAGATCCTTTCCATAACTCATTCCATCAACAAGACAACCAGACAGACACTGTCACAATCTTACTCCATCAAATATACAACCAGACAGAAAATGTCCAAAACTCACTCCATTAAGTACAACCAGATAGACACAGTTCCATACTCAATCCATCAACCAGACAACCAGGCAGACCATGTCCCAATCTCACTCCATCAACCAGACAACCAGGTAGACACTGCCCCAATCTCACTCCATCATCCAGACATCCAATGTCCTAATGTCACTCCATCATCCAAACAGACACTGTCCAAATCTCACTCCATCAATCTGACAACCAGGCAGACACGAACCCACACTCATTCCATCAACCTGACAACCAGACAGATCCTGACCCAAACTCATTCCATCAAACTGAGATTCAGACAGATGCTCTCCATAACTCATTCCATCAACCAGACATCCAGACAGACATTTTGCCAAACTCACTCCATCAACCTGACAGAAACGAACCCAAACTCATTCCATCAACCTGACAACCAGACAGATGCTGTCCCAAACTCATTCCATCAACCAGACGACCAGACAGACAATGTCCCAAACTCACTGCATCAACCAGACAGGCTGGTAGAAACTGTCCCAATCTCACTCCATCATCCAGACAGACTGTGTCCTAATCTCAATCCATCAACCAGACAGACACTGTCCCAATCGCATTCCAAAAGACTGAGAACGAGACAGACCCTGTCCCAAACTATCTCCATCAACGGGAAACCAGACAGACACGGTCCCAAATTCACTCCATCAACCAGCCATCCAGACAGACACTGTCCCAAACTGACTCCATCAACCAGACAACCAGACATACACTGTCACAATCTTACTCCATCAAATATACAACCAGACAGAAAATGTCCAAAACTCACTCCATTAAGTACAACCAGACAGACACAGTTCCATACTCAATCCATCAACCAGACAACCAGGCAGACAATGTCCCAATCTTACTCCATCAATCAGACAACCAGGTAGACACTGTCCCAATCTCACTCCATCATCCAGACATCCAATATCCTAATGTCACTCCATCATCTAAACAGGCACTGTCCAAATCTCACTCCATCAACCTGACAACCAGACAGACATGAACCCACACTCATTCCATCAAACTGACAACCAGACAGATCCTGTCCCAAACTAATTCCATCAACCAGACATCCAGACAGACATTGTCCCGAACTAACTACATCAACCAGCCATCCAGACAGACACTGTCCCAATCCTACCTCATCAAATAGACAACCAGACAGAAAATGACCCAGACAATGTCCCAATCTCAATCCATCATCCAGACAGCCAATGTCACAATCTCATTCCGTCATCCAAACAGACACTGTCAAAATCTCACTCCATCAAACAGACAACCAGACAGAGCCTGTCCCAAAATCATTTCATCAACCAGACATCCAGACAGACATTGTCCCAAATTCACTCCATCAACTAGACAACCAGACAGACATTATCCCAAACTTTCTCCATCAACCAGGCAACCAGACAGACACTGTTCCAAATTCTCCATCAGCTCGTCAACCAGACATACACTGTGTCAAACTCAATCCATCAACCTGACAACCAGGTAGCAACTGTCCCAATCTCATTCCATCATCCAGACAGACAGTGTCCTAATCTCACTCCATCATCCAGACAGACACTGTCCCAATCTCATTCCATCAACCTGAGAACCAGACAGATCTTGTCCATAACTCATTCCATCAACAAGACATCCAGACAGACATTGTGCCAAACTCACTCCATCAACCTGACAACCAGACAGACACGAACCCAAACTCATTCCATCAACCTGACAACCAGACAGATCCTGACCCAAACTCATTCCATCAACCAGACATCCAGACAGACATTGTCCCAAACTCTTTGCATCAACCAGACAGGCTGGTAGAAACTGTCCCAATCTCACTCCATCATCCAGACAGACAGTGTCCTAATCTCACTCCAACAACCAGACAGACACAGTCCCAATCGCATTCCAAAAATCTGAGAACGAGACAGACCCTGTCCGAAACAGACATGAACCCACACTCATTCCATCAAACTGAAAACCAGACAGATGCTGTCCCAAACTAATTCCATCAACCTGTAAACCAGACAGACATTGTCCAAACTTTCTACATCAAACAGACAACCAGACAGACACTCTTCCAAATCCTCCATCAGCTCGTCAACCAGACATACACTGTGTCAAACTCACTCCATCAAACAGACAACCAGGTAGAAACTATTCCAATCTCACTCAATCATCCACACAGTGACCTAATCTCACTCCATCGTCCAGACAGACACTGTCCCAATCATATTCCATCAACCTGAGAACCAGACATATCCTGTCCATAACTCATTCCATCAACCAGACATACAGACAGACACTGTGCCAAACTCACTCCATCAACCAGACAGAAACGACCCCAAACTCATTCCATCAACCTGACAACCAGACAGATCCTGTCCCAAACTCATTCCATCAACCAGACGTCCAGACAGACATTGTCCCAAACTCACTGCATCAACCGGACATCAGATGTCCTAATGTCACTCCATCATCCAAAATGACACTGTCTAAATCTCACTCCATCAATCTGACAGACACTGTCTCAATCGCATTCCAAAAACCTGAGAACGAGATAGACCCTGTCCCAAACTATCTCCACCAACGAGAAACCAGACAGACACGCTCCCAAATTCATTCCGTCCACCAGCCATCCAGACAGACACTGTCCCAAACTCACTCCATCAACCAGACAACCAGACATACACTGTCACAATCTTACTCCATCAAATATACAACCAGACAGAAAATGTCCAAAACTCACTCCATTAAGTACAACCAGATAGACACAGTTCCATACTCAATCCATCAACCAGACAACCAGGCAGACCATGTCCCAATCTCACTCCATCAACCAGACTACCAGGTAGACACTGCCCCAATCTCACTCCATCATCCAGACATCCAATGTCCTAATGTCACTCCATCATCCAAACAGACACTGTCCAAATCTCACTCCATCAATCTGACAACCAGACAGACACGAACCCAAACTCATTTAATCAACCAGACATCCAGACAGACATTGTCCCAAACTCACTGCATCAACCAGACAGGCTGGTAGAAACTGTCCCAATCTCACTCCATCATCCAGACAGACTGTGTCCTAATCTCACTCCATCAACCAGACAGACACTGTCCCAATCGCATTCCAAAAACATGAGAACGAGACAGACCCTGTCCCAAACTATCTCCATCAACGAGAAACCAGACAGACACTGTCCCAAATTCACTCCATCAACCAGCCATCCAGACAGACACTGTCCAACACTCACTCCATCAACCAGACAACCAGACATACACTGTCACAATCTTACTCCATCAAATATACAACCAGACAGAAAATGTCCAAAACTCATTCTATTAAGTACAACCAGACAGACACAGTTCCATACTCAATCCATCAACCAGGCAACCCGGCAGACAATGTCCCAATCTCACTCCATCAGTCAGACAACCAGGTAGACACTGTCCCAATCTCACTCCATCATGCAGACAGTGTCCTAATGTCACTCCATCATCCAGACAGACACTTTCCCAATCTCAGTCCATCAACCTGAGAACCAGACAGATCCTGGCCATAACTCAATCCATCAACAAGATATCCAGACAGACATTGTGCCAAACACACTCCATCAACCAGAAAGAAACGAACCAAAACTCATTCCAGCAACCTGAAAACCAGACAGTTCCTGTCCCAAACTCATTCCATGAACCAGCCATCCAGACACTTTCCTAAACTCACTGCATCAACCAGACAGGCAGGTAGAAACAGTCCCAAACTCACTCCATCATCAGGACACACAGTGTCCTAATCTAACTCCATCAACCAGACAACCAGACAGACACTGACCCAATCTTACTCCATCAAGTATACAACTAGACAGAAAATGTCCAAAACTCACTCTATTAAGTACAACCAGAAAGACACAGCTCATACTCAATCCATCAACCAGACAACCAGGCAGACAATGTCCCAATCTCACTCCATCAACCAGACAACCAGGTAGAAACTGTCCCAATCTCATTCCATCATCCAGACAGTACCCTAATCTCACTCCATCATCCAGACAGACACTGTCCCAATTTCATTCCATCAACCTGAGAACCAGACAGATCCTTTCCATAACTCATTCCATCAACAAGACAACCAGACAGACACTGTCACAATCTTACTCCATCAAATATACAACCAGACAGAAAATGTCCAAAACTCACTCCATTAAGTACAACCAGATAGACACAGTTCCATACTCAATCCATCAACCAGACAACCAGGCAGACCA
Organism: Isurus oxyrinchus; assembly: GCA_026770705.1. Classification (NCBI taxonomy): domain Eukaryota; kingdom Metazoa; phylum Chordata; class Chondrichthyes; order Lamniformes; family Lamnidae; genus Isurus; species Isurus oxyrinchus. Next base: position 240,934 of record JANJGN010000580.1, on the reverse strand, counting down.
TGTCCCAATCTCACTCCATCAACCAGACAACCAGGTAGACACTGCCCCAATCTCACTCCATCATCCAGACATCCAATGTCCTAATGTCACTCCATCATCCAAACAGACACTGTCCAAATCTCACTCCATCAATCTGACAACCAGGCAGACACGAACCCACACTCATTCCATCAACCTGACAACCAGACAGATCCTGACCCAAACTCATTCCATCAAACTGAGATTCAGACAGATGCTCTCCATAACTCATTCCATCAACCAGACATCCAGACAGACATTTTGCCAAACTCACTCCATCAACCTGACAGAAACGAACCCAAACTCATTCCATCAACCTGACAACCAGACAGATGCTGTCCCAAACTCATTCCATCAACCAGACGACCAGACAGACAATGTCCCAAACTCACTGCATCAACCAGACAGGCTGGTAGAAACTGTCCCAATCTCACTCCATCATCCAGACAGACTGTGTCCTAATCTCACTCCATCAACCAGACAGACACTGTCCCAATCGCATTCCAAAAGACTGAGAACGAGACAGACCCTGTCCCAAACTATCTCCATCAACGGGAAACCAGACAGACACGGTCCCAAATTCACTCCATCAACCAGCCATCCAGACAGACACTGTCCCAAACTGACTCCATCAACCAGACAACCAGACATACACTGTCACAATCTTACTCCATCAAATATACAACCAGACAGAAAATGTCCAAAACTCACTCCATTAAGTACAACCAGACAGACACAGTTCCATACTCAATCCATCAACCAGACAACCAGGCAGACAATGTCCCAATCTTACTCCATCAATCAGACAACCAGGTAGACACTGTCCCAATCTCACTCCATCATCCAGACATCCAATATCCTAATGTCACTCCATCATCTAAACAGGCACTGTCCAAATCTCACTCCATCAACCTGACAACCAGACAGACATGAACCCACACTCATTCCATCAAACTGACAACCAGACAGATCCTGTCCCAAACTAATTCCATCAACCAGACATCCAGACAGACATTGTCCCGAACTAACTACATCAACCAGCCATCCAGACAGACACTGTCCCAATCCTACCTCATCAAATAGACAACCAGACAGAAAATGACCCAGACAATGTCCCAATCTCAATCCATCATCCAGACAGCCAATGTCACAATCTCATTCCGTCATCCAAACAGACACTGTCAAAATCTCACTCCATCAAACAGACAACCAGACAGAGCCTGTCCCAAAATCATTTCATCAACCAGACATCCAGACAGACATTGTCCCAAATTCACTCCATCAACTAGACAACCAGACAGACATTATCCCAAACTTTCTCCATCAACCAGGCAACCAGACAGACACTGTTCCAAATTCTCCATCAGCTCGTCAACCAGACATACACTGTGTCAAACTCAATCCATCAACCTGACAACCAGGTAGCAACTGTCCCAATCTCATTCCATCATCCAGACAGACAGTGTCCTAATCTCACTCCATCATCCAGACAGACACTGTCCCAATCTCATTCCATCAACCTGAGAACCAGACAGATCTTGTCCATAACTCATTCCATCAACAAGACATCCAGACAGACATTGTGCCAAACTCACTCCATCAACCTGACAACCAGACAGACACGAACCCAAACTCATTCCATCAACCTGACAACCAGACAGATCCTGACCCAAACTCATTCCATCAACCAGACATCCAGACAGACATTGTCCCAAACTCTTTGCATCAACCAGACAGGCTGGTAGAAACTGTCCCAATCTCACTCCATCATCCAGACAGACAGTGTCCTAATCTCACTCCAACAACCAGACAGACACAGTCCCAATCGCATTCCAAAAATCTGAGAACGAGACAGACCCTGTCCGAAACAGACATGAACCCACACTCATTCCATCAAACTGAAAACCAGACAGATGCTGTCCCAAACTAATTCCATCAACCTGTAAACCAGACAGACATTGTCCAAACTTTCTACATCAAACAGACAACCAGACAGACACTCTTCCAAATCCTCCATCAGCTCGTCAACCAGACATACACTGTGTCAAACTCACTCCATCAAACAGACAACCAGGTAGAAACTATTCCAATCTCACTCAATCATCCACACAGTGACCTAATCTCACTCCATCGTCCAGACAGACACTGTCCCAATCATATTCCATCAACCTGAGAACCAGACATATCCTGTCCATAACTCATTCCATCAACCAGACATCCAGACAGACACTGTGCCAAACTCACTCCATCAACCAGACAGAAACGACCCCAAACTCATTCCATCAACCTGACAACCAGACAGATCCTGTCCCAAACTCATTCCATCAACCAGACGTCCAGACAGACATTGTCCCAAACTCACTGCATCAACCGGACATCAGATGTCCTAATGTCACTCCATCATCCAAAATGACACTGTCTAAATCTCACTCCATCAATCTGACAGACACTGTCTCAATCGCATTCCAAAAACCTGAGAACGAGATAGACCCTGTCCCAAACTATCTCCACCAACGAGAAACCAGACAGACACGCTCCCAAATTCATTCCGTCCACCAGCCATCCAGACAGACACTGTCCCAAACTCACTCCATCAACCAGACAACCAGACATACACTGTCACAATCTTACTCCATCAAATATACAACCAGACAGAAAATGTCCAAAACTCACTCCATTAAGTACAACCAGATAGACACAGTTCCATACTCAATCCATCAACCAGACAACCAGGCAGACCATGTCCCAATCTCACTCCATCAACCAGACTACCAGGTAGACACTGCCCCAATCTCACTCCATCAACCAGACATCCAATGTCCTAATGTCACTCCATCATCCAAACAGACACTGTCCAAATCTCACTCCATCAATCTGACAACCAGACAGACACGAACCCACACTCATTCCATCAACCTGACAACCAGACAGATCCTGACCCAAACTCATTCCATCAAACTGAGAACCAGACAGATGCTCTCCATAACTCATTCCATCAACCAGACATCCAGACAGACATTTTGCCAAACTCACTCCATCAACCTGACAGAAACGAACCCAAACTCATTCCATCAACCTGACAACCAGACAGATGCTGTCCCAAACTCATTCCATCAACCAGACGACCAGACAGACAATGTCCCAAACTCACTGCATCAACCAGACAGGCTGGTAGAAACTGTCCCAATCTCACTCCATCATCCAGACAGACTGTGTCCTAATCTCACTCCATCAACCAGACAGACACTGTCCCAATCGCATTCCAAAAGTCTGAGAACGAGACAGACCCTGTCCCAAACTATCTCCATCAACGGGAAACCAGACAGACACGGTCCCAAATTCACTCCATCAACCAGCCATCCAGACAGACACTGTCCCAAACTGACTCCATCAACCAGACAACCAGACATACACTGTCACAATCTTACTCCATCAAATATACAACCAGACAGAAAATGTCCAAAACTCACTCCATTAAGTACAACCAGACAGACACAGTTCCATACTCAATCCATCAACCAGACAACCAGGCAGACAATGTCCCCATCTCACTCCATCAATCAGACAACCAGGTAGACACTGTCCCAATCTCACTCCATCATCCAGACATCCAATATCCTAATGTCACTCCATCATCTAAACAGGCACTGTCCAAATCTCACTCCATCAACCTGACAACCAGACAGACATGAACCCACACTCATTCCATCAAACTGACAACCAGACAGATCCTGTCCCAAACTAATTCCATCAACCAGACATCCAGACAGACATTGTCCCAAACTAACTACATCAACCAGCCATCCAGACAGACACTGTCCCAATCCTACCTCATCAAATAGACAACCAGACAGAAAATGACCCAGACAATGTCCCAATCTCAATCCATCATCCAGACAGCCAATGTCATAATCTCATTCCGTCATCCAAACAGACACTGTCAAAATCTCACTCCATCAAACAGACAACCAGACAGAGCCTGTCCCAAAATCATTTCATCAACCAGACATCCAGACAGACATTGTCCCAAATTCACTCCATCAACTAGACAACCAGACAGACATTATCTCAAACTTTCTCCATCAACCAGGCAACCAGACAGACACTGTTCCAAATTCTCCATCAGCTCGTCAACCAGACATACACTGTGTCAAACTCACTCCATCAACCTGACAACCAGGTAGCAACTGTCCCAATCTCATTCCATCATCCAGACAGACAGTGTTCTAATCTCACTCCATCATCCAGACAGACACTGTCCTAATCTCATTCCATCAACCTGAGAACCAGACAGATCTTGTCCATAACTCATTCCATCAACAAGACATCCAGACAGACATTGTGCCAAACTCACTCCATCAACCTGACAACCAGACAGACACGAACCCAAACTCATTCCATCAACCTGACAGCCAGACAGATCCTGACCCAAACTCATTCCATCAACCAGACATCCAGACAGACATTGTCCCAAACTCTTTGCATCAACTAGACAGGCTGGTAGATACTGTCCCAATCTCACTCCATCATCCAGACAGACAGTGTCCTAATCTCACACCATCAACCAGTCAGACACAGTCCCAATCGCATTCCAAAAACCTGAGAACGAGACAGACCCTGTCCGAAACAGACATGAACCCACACTCATTCCATCAAACTGAAAACCAGACAGATGCTGTCCCAAACTAATTCCATCAACCTGTAAACCAGACAGACATTGTCCAAACTTTCTACATCAAACAGACAACCAGACAGACACTCTTCCAAATCCTCCATCAGCTCGTCAACCAGACATACACTGTGTCAAACTCACTCCATCAAACAGACAACCAGGTAGAAACTATTCCAATCTCACTCAATCATCCACACAGTGACCTAATCTCACTCCATCGTCCAGACAGACACTGTCCCAATCATATTCCATCAACCTGAGAACCAGACATATCCTGTCCATAACTCATTCCATCAACCAGACATCCAGACAGACACTGTGCCAAACTCACTCCATCAACCAGACAGAAACGACACCAAACTCATTCCATCAACCTGACAACCAGACAGATCCTGTCCCAAACTCATTCCATCAACCAGACATCCAGACAGACATTGTCCCAAACTCACTGCATCAACCAGACATCTGATGTCCTAATGTCACTCCATCATCCAAAAAGACACTGTCTAAATCTCACTCCATCAACCTGACAGACACTGTCTCAATCGCATTCCAAAAACCTGAGAACGAGATAGACCCTGTCCCAAACTATCTCCACCAACGAGAAACCAGACAGACACGCTCCCAAATTCATTCCGTCAACCAGCCATCCAGACAGACACTGACCCAAACTCACTCCATCAACCAGACAACCAGACATACACTGTCACAATCTTACTCCATCAACCAGACAACCAGGCAGACCATGTCCCAATCTCACTCCATCAACCAGACAACCAGGTAGACACTGCCCCAATCTCACTCCATCATCCAGACATCCAATGTCCTAATGTCACTCCATCATCCAAACAGACACTGTCCAAATCTCACTCCATCAATCTGACAACCAGACAGACACGAACCCACACTCATTCCATCAACCTGACAACCAGACAGATCCTGATCCAAACTCATTCCATCAAACTGAGAACCAGACAGATGCTCTCCATAACTCATTCCATCAACCAGACATCCAGACAGACATTTTGCCAAACTCACTCCATCAACCTGACAGAAACGAACCCAAACTCATTCCATCAACCTGACAACCAGACAGATGCTGTCCCAAACTCATTTCATCAACCAGACGTCCAGACAGACAATGTCCCAAACTCACTGCATCAACCAGACAGGCTGGTAGAAACTGTTCCAATCTCACTCCATCATCCAGACAGACTGTGTCCTAATCTCACTCCATCAACCAGACAGACACTGTCCCAATCGCATTCCAAAAGCCTGAGAACGAGACAGACCCTGTCCCAAACTATCTCCATCAACGGGAAACCAGACAGACACGGTCCCAAATTCACTCCATCAACCAGCCATCCAGACAGACACTGTCCCAAACTGACTCCATCAACCAGACAACCAGACATACACTGTCACAATCTTACTCCATCAAATATACAACCAGACAGAAAATGTCCAAAACTCACTCCATTAAGTACAACCAGACAGACACAGTTCCATACTCAATCCATCAACCAGACAACCAGGCAGACAATGTCCCAATCTTACTCCATCAATCAGACAACCAGGTAGACACTGTCCCAATCTCACTCCATCATCCAGACATCCAATATCCTAATGTCACTCCATCATCTAAACAGGCACTGTCCAAATCTCACTCCATCAACCTGACAACCAGACAGACATGAACCCACACTCATTCCATCAAACTGACAACCAGACAGATCCTGTCCCAAACTAATTCCATCAACCAGACATCCAGACAGACATTGTCCCAAACTAACTACATCAACCAGCTATCCAGACAGACACTGTCCCAATCCTACCTCATCAAATAGACAACCAGACAGAAAATGACCCAGACAATGTCCCAATCTCAATCCATCATCCAGACAGCCAATGTCACAATCTCATTCCGTCATCCAAACAGACACTGTCAAAATCTCACTCCATCAAACAGACAACCAGACAGAGCCTGTCCCAAAATCATTTCATCAACCAGACATCCAGACAGACATTGTCCCAAATTCACTCCATCAACTAGACAACCAGACAGACATTATCCCAAACTTTCTCCATCAACCAGGCAACCAGACAGACACTGTTCCAAATTCTCCATCAGCTCGTCAACCAGACATACACTGTGTCAAACTCAATCCATCAACCTGACAACCAGGTAGCAACTGTCCCAATCTCATTCCATCATCCAGACAGACAGTGTCCTAATCTCACTCCATCATCCAGACAGACACTGTCCCAATCTCATTCCATCAACCTGAGAACCAGACAGATCTTGTCCATAACTCATTCCATCAACAAGACATCCAGACAGACATTGTGCCAAACTCACTCCATCAACCTGACAACCAGACAGACACGAACCCAAACTCATTCCATCAACCTGACAACCAGACAGATCCTGACCCAAACTCATTCCATCAACCAGACATCCAGACAGACATTGTCCCAAACTCTTTGCATCAACCAGACAGGCTGGTAGAAACTGTCCCAATCTCACTCCATCATCCAGACAGACAGGGTCCTAATCTCACTCCAACAACCAGACAGACACAGTCCCAATCGCATTCCAAAAATCTGAGAACGAGACAGACCCTGTCCGAAACAGACATGAACCCACACTCATTCCATCAAACTGAAAACCAGACAGATGCTGTCCCAAACTAATTCCATCAACCTGTAAACCAGACAGACATTGTCCAAACTTTCTACATCAAACAGACAACCAGACAGACACTCTTCCAAATCCTCCATCAGCTCGTCAACCAGACATACACTGTGTCAAACTCACTCCATCAAACAGACAACCAGGTAGAAACTATTCCAATCTCACTCAATCATCCACACAGTGACCTAATCTCACTCCATCGTCCAGACAGACACTGTCCCAATCATATTCCATCAACCTGAGAACCAGACATATCCTGTCCATAACTCATTCCATCAACCAGACATCCAGACAGACACTGTGCCAAACTCACTCCATCAACCAGACAGAAACGACCCCAAACTCATTCCATCAACCTGACAACCAGACAGATCCTGTCCCAAACTCATTCCATCAACCAGACGTCCAGACAGACATTGTCCCAAACTCACTGCATCAACCGGACATCAGATGTCCTAATGTCACTCCATCATCCAAAATGACACTGTCTAAATCTCACTCCATCAATCTGACAGACACTGTCTCAATCGCATTCCAAAAACCTGAGAACGAGATAGACCCTGTCCCAAACTATCTCCACCAACGAGAAACCAGACAGACACGCTCCCAAATTCATTCCGTCCACCAGCCATCCAGACAGACACTGTCCCAAACTCACTCCATCAACCAGACAACCAGACATACACTGTCACAATCTTACTCCATCAAATATACAACCAGACAGAAAATGTCCAAAACTCACTCCATTAAGTACAACCAGATAGACACAGTTCCATACTCAATCCATCAACCAGACAACCAGGCAGACCATGTCCCAATCTCACTCCATCAACCAGACTACCAGGTAGACACTGCCCCAATCTCACTCCATCAACCAGACATCCAATGTCCTAATGTCACTCCATCATCCAAACAGACACTGTCCAAATCTCACTCCATCAATCTGACAACCAGACAGACACGAACCCACACTCATTCCATCAACCTGACAACCAGACAGATCCTGACCCAAACTCATTCCATCAAACTGAGAACCAGACAGATGCTCTCCATAACTCATTCCATCAACCAGACATCCAGACAGACATTTTGCCAAACTCACTCCATCAACCTGACAGAAACGAACCCAAACTCATTCCATCAACCTGACAACCAGACAGATGCTGTCCCAAACTCATTCCATCAACCAGACGACCAGACAGACAATGTCCCAAACTCACTGCATCAACCAGACAGGCTGGTAGAAACTGTCCCAATCTCACTCCATCATCCAGACAGACTGTGTCCTAATCTCACTCCATCAACCAGACAGACACTGTCCCAATCGCATTCCAAAAGTCTGAGAACGAGACAGACCCTGTCCCAAACTATCTCCATCAACGGGAAACCAGACAGACACGGTCCCAAATTCACTCCATCAACCAGCCATCCAGACAGACACTGTCCCAAACTGACTCCATCAACCAGACAACCAGACATACACTGTCACAATCTTACTCCATCAAATATACAACCAGACAGAAAATGTCCAAAACTCACTCCATTAAGTACAACCAGACAGACACAGTTCCATACTCAATCCATCAACCAGACAACCAGGCAGACAATGTCCCCATCTCACTCCATCAATCAGACAACCAGGTAGACACTGTCCCAATCTCACTCCATCATCCAGACATCCAATATCCTAATGTCACTCCATCATCTAAACAGGCACTGTCCAAATCTCACTCCATCAACCTGACAACCAGACAGACATGAACCCACACTCATTCCATCAAACTGACAACCAGACAGATCCTGTCCCAAACTAATTCCATCAACCAGACATCCAGACAGACATTGTCCCAAACTAACTACATCAACCAGCCATCCAGACAGACACTGTCCCAATCCTACCTCATCAAATAGACAACCAGACAGAAAATGACCCAGACAATGTCCCAATCTCAATCCATCATCCAGACAGCCAATGTCATAATCTCATTCCGTCATCCAAACAGACACTGTCAAAATCTCACTCCATCAAACAGACAACCAGACAGAGCCTGTCCCAAAATCATTTCATCAACCAGACATCCAGACAGACATTGTCCCAAATTCACTCCATCAACTAGACAACCAGACAGACATTATCTCAAACTTTCTCCATCAACCAGGCAACCAGACAGACACTGTTCCAAATTCTCCATCAGCTCGTCAACCAGACATACACTGTGTCAAACTCACTCCATCAACCTGACAACCAGGTAGCAACTGTCCCAATCTCATTCCATCATCCAGACAGACAGTGTCCTAATCTCACTCCATCATCCAGACAGACACTGTCCTAATCTCATTCCATCAACCTGAGAACCAGACAGATCTTGTCCATAACTCATTCCATCAACAAGACATCCAGACAGACATTGTGCCAAACTCACTCCATCAACCTGACAACCAGACAGACACGAACCCAAACTCATTCCATCAACCTGACAACCAGACAGATCCTGACCCAAACTCATTCCATCAACCAGACATCCAGACAGACATTGTCCCAAACTCTTTGCATCAACTAGACAGGCTGGTAGATACTGTCCCAATCTCACTCCATCATCCAGACAGACAGTGTCCTAATCTCACACCATCAACCAGACAGACACAGTCCCAATCGCATTCCAAAAACCTGAGAACGAGACAGACCCTGTCCGAAACAGACATGAACCCACACTCATTCCATCAAACTGAAAACCAGACAGATGCTGTCCCAAACTAATTCCATCAACCTGTAAACCAGACAGACATTGTCCAAACTTTCTACATCAAACAGACAACCAGACAGACACTCTTCCAAATCCTCCATCAGCTCGTCAACCAGACATACACTGTGTCAAACTCACTCCATCAAACAGACAACCAGGTAGAAACTATTCCAATCTCACTCAATCATCCACACAGTGACCTAATCTCACTCCATCGTCCAGACAGACACTGTCCCAATCATATTCCATCAACCTGAGAACCAGACATATCCTGTCCATAACTCATTCCATCAACCAGACATCCAGACAGACACTGTGCCAAACTCACTCCATCAACCAGACAGAAACGACCCCAAACTCATTCCATCAACCTGACAACCAGACAGATCCTGTCCCAAACTCATTCCATCAACCAGACGTCCAGACAGACATTGTCCCAAACTCACTGCATCAACCGGACATCAGATGTCCTAATGTCACTCCATCATCCAAAATGACACTGTCTAAATCTCACTCCATCAATCTGACAGACACTGTCTCAATCGCATTCCAAAAACCTGAGAACGAGATAGACCCTGTCCCAAACTATCTCCACCAACGAGAAACCAGACAGACACGCTCCCAAATTCATTCCGTCCACCAGCCATCCAGACAGACACTGTCCCAAACTCACTCCATCAACCAGACAACCAGACATACACTGTCACAATCTTACTCCATCAAATATACAACCAGACAGAAAATGTCCAAAACTCACTCCATTAAGTACAACCAGATAGACACAGTTCCATACTCAATCCATCAACCAGACAACCAGGCAGACCATGTCCCAATCTCACTCCATCAACCAGACTACCAGGTAGACACTGCCCCAATCTCACTCCATCAACCAGACATCCAATGTCCTAATGTCACTCCATCATCCAAACAGACACTGTCCAAATCTCACTCCATCAATCTGACAACCAGACAGACACGAACCCACACTCATTCCATCAACCTGACAACCAGACAGATCCTGACCCAAACTCATTCCATCAAACTGAGAACCAGACAGATGCTCTCCATAACTCATTCCATCAACCAGACATCCAGACAGACATTTTGCCAAACTCACTCCATCAACCTGACAGAAACGAACCCAAACTCATTCCATCAACCTGACAACCAGACAGATGCTGTCCCAAACTCATTCCATCAACCAGACGACCAGACAGACAATGTCCCAAACTCACTGCATCAACCAGACAGGCTGGTAGAAACTGTCCCAATCTCACTCCATCATCCAGACAGACTGTGTCCTAATCTCACTCCATCAACCAGACAGACACTGTCCCAATCGCATTCCAAAAGTCTGAGAACGAGACAGACCCTGTCCCAAACTATCTCCATCAACGGGAAACCAGACAGACACGGTCCCAAATTCACTCCATCAACCAGCCATCCAGACAGACACTGTCCCAAACTGACTCCATCAACCAGACAACCAGACATACACTGTCACAATCTTACTCCATCAAATATACAACCAGACAGAAAATGTCCAAAACTCACTCCATTAAGTACAACCAGACAGACACAGTTCCATACTCAATCCATCAACCAGACAACCAGGCAGACAATGTCCCCATCTCACTCCATCAATCAGACAACCAGGTAGACACTGTCCCAATCTCACTCCATCATCCAGACATCCAATATCCTAATGTCACTCCATCATCTAAACAGGCACTGTCCAAATCTCACTCCATCAACCTGACAACCAGACAGACATGAACCCACACTCATTCCATCAAACTGACAACCAGACAGATCCTGTCCCAAACTAATTCCATCAACCAGACATCCAGACAGACATTGTCCCAAACTAACTACATCAACCAGCCATCCAGACAGACACTGTCCCAATCCTACCTCATCAAATAGACAACCAGACAGAAAATGACCCAGACAATGTCCCAATCTCAATCCATCATCCAGACAGCCAATGTCATAATCTCATTCCGTCATCCAAACAGACACTGTCAAAATCTCACTCCATCAAACAGACAACCAGACAGAGCCTGTCCCAAAATCATTTCATCAACCAGACATCCAGACAGACATTGTCCCAAATTCACTCCATCAACTAGACAACCAGACAGACATTATCTCAAACTTTCTCCATCAACCAGGCAACCAGACAGACACTGTTCCAAATTCTCCATCAGCTCGTCAACCAGACATACACTGTGTCAAACTCACTCCATCAACCTGACAACCAGGTAGCAACTGTCCCAATCTCATTCCATCATCCAGACAGACAGTGTCCTAATCTCACTCCATCATCCAGACAGACACTGTCCTAATCTCATTCCATCAACCTGAGAACCAGACAGATCTTGTCCATAACTCATTCCATCAACAAGACATCCAGACAGACATTGTGCCAAACTCACTCCATCAACCTGACAACCAGACAGACACGAACCCAAACTCATTCCATCAACCTGACAACCAGACAGATCCTGACCCAAACTCATTCCATCAACCAGACATCCAGACAGACATTGTCCCAAACTCTTTGCATCAACTAGACAGGCTGGTAGATACTGTCCCAATCTCACTCCATCATCCAGACAGACAGTGTCCTAATCTCACACCATCAACCAGACAGACACAGTCCCAATCGCATTCCAAAAACCTGAGAACGAGACAGACCCTGTCCGAAACAGACATGAACCCACACTCATTCCATCAAACTGAAAACCAGACAGATGCTGTCCCAAACTAATTCCATCAACCTGTAAACCAGACAGACATTGTCCAAACTTTCTACATCAAACAGACAACCAGACAGACACTCTTCCAAATCCTCCATCAGCTCGTCAACCAGACATACACTGTGTCAAACTCACTCCATCAAACAGACAACCAGGTAGAAACTATTCCAATCTCACTCAATCATCCACACAGTGACCTAATCTCACTCCATCGTCCAGACAGACACTGTCCCAATCATATTCCATCAACCTGAGAACCAGACATATCCTGTCCATAACTCATTCCATCAACCAGACATCCAGACAGACACTGTGCCAAACTCACTCCATCAACCGGACAGAAACGACACCAAACTCATTCCATCAACCTGACAACCAGACAGATCCTGTCCCAAACTCATTCCATCAACCAGACATCCAGACAGACATTGTCCCAAACTCACTGCATCAACCAGACATCTGATGTCCTAATGTCACTCCATCATCCAAAAAGACACTGTCTAAATCTCACTCCATCAACCTGACAGACACTGTCTCAATCGCATTCCAAAAACCTGAGAACGAGATAGACCCTGTCCCAAACTATCTCCACCAACGAGAAACCAGACAGACACGCTCCCAAATTCATTCCGTCAACCAGCCATCCAGACAGACACTGACCCAAACACACTCCATCAACCAGACAACCAGACATACACTGTCACAATCTTACTCCATCAACCAGACAACCAGGCAGACCATGTCCCAATCTCACTCCATCAACCAGACAACCAGGTAGACACTGCCCCAATCTCACTCCATCATCCAGACATCCAATGTCCTAATGTCACTCCATCATCCAAACAGACACTGTCCAAATCTCACTCCATCAATCTGACAACCAGACAGACACGAACCCACACTCATTCCATCAACCTGACAACCAGACAGATCCTGATCCAAACTCATTCCATCAAACTGAGAACCAGACAGATGCTCTCCATAACTCATTCCATCAACCAGACATCCAGACAGACATTTTGCCAAACTCACTCCATCAACCTGACAGAAACGAACCCAAACTCATTCCATCAACCTGACAACCAGACAGATGCTGTCCCAAACTCATTTCATCAACCAGACGTCCAGACAGACAATGTCCCAAACTCACTGCATCAACCAGACAGGCTGGTAGAAACTGTTCCAATCTCACTCCATCATCCAGACAGACTGTGTCCTAATCTCACTCCATCAACCAGACAGACACTGTCCCAATCGCATTCCAAAAGCCTGAGAACGAGACAGACCCTGTCCCAAACTATCTCCATCAACGGGAAACCAGACAGACACGGTCCCAAATTCACTCCATCAACCAGCCATCCAGACAGACACTGTCCCAAACTGACTCCATCAACCAGACAACCAGACATACACTGTCACAATCTTACTCCATCAAATATACAACCAGACAGAAAATGTCCAAAACTCACTCCATTAAGTACAACCAGACAGACACAGTTCCATACTCAATCCATCAACCAGACAACCAGGCAGACAATGTCCCAATCTTACTCCATCAATCAGACAACCAGGTAGACACTGTCCCAATCTCACTCCATCATCCAGACATCCAATATCCTAATGTCACTCCATCATCTAAACAGGCACTGTCCAAATCTCACTCCATCAACCTGACAACCAGACAGACATGAACCCACACTCATTCCATCAAACTGACAACCAGACAGATCCTGTCCCAAACTAATTCCATCAACCAGACATCCAGACAGACATTGTCCCAAACTAACTACATCAACCAGCCATCCAGACAGACACTGTCCCAATCCTACCTCATCAAATAGACAACCAGACAGAAAATGACCCAGACAATGTCCCAATCTCAATCCATCATCCAGACAGCCAATGTCACAATCTCATTCCGTCATCCAAACAGACACTGTCAAAATCTCACTCCATCAAACAGACAACCAGACAGAGCCTGTCCCAAAATCATTTCATCAACCAGACATCCAGACAGACATTGTCCCAAATTCACTCCATCAACTAGACAACCAGACAGACATTATCCCAAACTTTCTCCATCAACCAGGCAACCAGACAGACACTGTTCCAAATTCTCCATCAGCTCGTCAACCAGACATACACTGTGTCAAACTCAATCCATCAACCTGACAACCAGGTAGCAACTGTCCCAATCTCATTCCATCATCCAGACAGACAGTGTCCTAATCTCACTCCATCATCCAGACAGACACTGTCCCAATCTCATTCCATCAACCTGAGAACCAGACAGATCTTGTCCATAACTCATTCCATCAACAAGACATCCAGACAGACATTGTGCCAAACTCACTCCATCAACCTGACAACCAGACAGACACGAACCCAAACTCATTCCATCAACCTGACAACCAGACAGATCCTGACCCAAACTCATTCCATCAACCAGACATCCAGACAGACATTGTCCCAAACTCTTTGCATCAACCAGACAGGCTGGTAGAAACTGTCCCAATCTCACTCCATCATCCAGACAGACAGGGTCCTAATCTCACTCCAACAACCAGACAGACACAGTCCCAATCGCATTCCAAAAATCTGAGAACGAGACAGACCCTGTCCGAAACAGACATGAACCCACACTCATTCCATCAAACTGAAAACCAGACAGATGCTGTCCCAAACTAATTCCATCAACCTGTAAACCAGACAGACATTGTCCAAACTTTCTACATCAAACAGACAACCAGACAGACACTCTTCCAAATCCTCCATCAGCTCGTCAACCAGACATACACTGTGTCAAACTCACTCCATCAAACAGACAACCAGGTAGAAACTATTCCAATCTCACTCAATCATCCACACAGTGACCTAATCTCACTCCATCGTCCAGACAGACACTGTCCCAATCATATTCCATCAACCTGAGAACCAGACATATCCTGTCCATAACTCATTCCATCAACCAGACATCCAGACAGACACTGTGCCAAACTCACTCCATCAACCAGACAGAAACGACCCCAAACTCATTCCATCAACCTGACAACCAGACAGATCCTGTCCCAAACTCATTCCATCAACCAGACGTCCAGACAGACATTGTCCCAAACTCACTGCATCAACCGGACATCAGATGTCCTAATGTCACTCCATCATCCAAAATGACACTGTCTAAATCTCACTCCATCAATCTGACAGACACTGTCTCAATCGCATTCCAAAAACCTGAGAACGAGATAGACCCTGTCCCAAACTATCTCCACCAACGAGAAACCAGACAGACACGCTCCCAAATTCATTCCGTCCACCAGCCATCCAGACAGACACTGTCCCAAACTCACTCCATCAACCAGACAACCAGACATACACTGTCACAATCTTACTCCATCAAATATACAACCAGACAGAAAATGTCCAAAACTCACTCCATTAAGTACAACCAGATAGACACAGTTCCATACTCAATCCATCAACCAGACAACCAGGCAGACCATGTCCCAATCTCACTCCATCAACCAGACTACCAGGTAGACACTGCCCCAATCTCACTCCATCAACCAGACATCCAATGTCCTAATGTCACTCCATCATCCAAACAGACACTGTCCAAATCTCACTCCATCAATCTGACAACCAGACAGACACGAACCCACACTCATTCCATCAACCTGACAACCAGACAGATCCTGACCCAAACTCATTCCATCAAACTGAGAACCAGACAGATGCTCTCCATAACTCATTCCATCAACCAGACATCCAGACAGACATTTTGCCAAACTCACTCCATCAACCTGACAGAAACGAACCCAAACTCATTCCATCAACCTGACAACCAGACAGATGCTGTCCCAAACTCATTCCATCAACCAGACGACCAGACAGACAATGTCCCAAACTCACTGCATCAACCAGACAGGCTGGTAGAAACTGTCCCAATCTCACTCCATCATCCAGACAGACTGTGTCCTAATCTCACTCCATCAACCAGACAGACACTGTCCCAATCGCATTCCAAAAGTCTGAGAACGAGACAGACCCTGTCCCAAACTATCTCCATCAACGGGAAACCAGACAGACACGGTCCCAAATTCACTCCATCAACCAGCCATCCAGACAGACACTGTCCCAAACTGACTCCATCAACCAGACAACCAGACATACACTGTCACAATCTTACTCCATCAAATATACAACCAGACAGAAAATGTCCAAAACTCACTCCATTAAGTACAACCAGACAGACACAGTTCCATACTCAATCCATCAACCAGACAACCAGGCAGACAATGTCCCCATCTCACTCCATCAATCAGACAACCAGGTAGACACTGTCCCAATCTCACTCCATCATCCAGACATCCAATATCCTAATGTCACTCCATCATCTAAACAGGCACTGTCCAAATCTCACTCCATCAACCTGACAACCAGACAGACATGAACCCACACTCATTCCATCAAACTGACAACCAGACAGATCCTGTCCCAAACTAATTCCATCAACCAGACATCCAGACAGACATTGTCCCAAACTAACTACATCAACCAGCCATCCAGACAGACACTGTCCCAATCCTACCTCATCAAATAGACAACCAGACAGAAAATGACCCAGACAATGTCCCAATCTCAATCCATCATCCAGACAGCCAATGTCATAATCTCATTCCGTCATCCAAACAGACACTGTCAAAATCTCACTCCATCAAACAGACAACCAGACAGAGCCTGTCCCAAAATCATTTCATCAACCAGACATCCAGACAGACATTGTCCCAAATTCACTCCATCAACTAGACAACCAGACAGACATTATCTCAAACTTTCTCCATCAACCAGGCAACCAGACAGACACTGTTCCAAATTCTCCATCAGCTCGTCAACCAGACATACACTGTGTCAAACTCACTCCATCAACCTGACAACCAGGTAGCAACTGTCCCAATCTCATTCCATCATCCAGACAGACAGTGTCCTAATCTCACTCCATCATCCAGACAGACACTGTCCTAATCTCATTCCATCAACCTGAGAACCAGACAGATCTTGTCCATAACTCATTCCATCAACAAGACATCCAGACAGACATTGTGCCAAACTCACTCCATCAACCTGACAACCAGACAGACACGAACCCAAACTCATTCCATCAACCTGACAACCAGACAGATCCTGACCCAAACTCATTCCATCAACCAGACATCCAGACAGACATTGTCCCAAACTCTTTGCATCAACTAGACAGGCTGGTAGATACTGTCCCAATCTCACTCCATCATCCAGACAGACAGTGTCCTAATCTCACACCATCAACCAGACAGACACAGTCCCAATCGCATTCCAAAAACCTGAGAACGAGACAGACCCTGTCCGAAACAGACATGAACCCACACTCATTCCATCAAACTGAAAACCAGACAGATGCTGTCCCAAACTAATTCCATCAACCTGTAAACCAGACAGACATTGTCCAAACTTTCTACATCAAACAGACAACCAGACAGACACTCTTCCAAATCCTCCATCAGCTCGTCAACCAGACATACACTGTGTCAAACTCACTCCATCAAACAGACAACCAGGTAGAAACTATTCCAATCTCACTCAATCATCCACACAGTGACCTAATCTCACTCCATCGTCCAGACAGACACTGTCCCAATCATATTCCATCAACCTGAGAACCAGACATATCCTGTCCATAACTCATTCCATCAACCAGACATCCAGACAGACACTGTGCCAAACTCACTCCATCAACCGGACAGAAACGACACCAAACTCATTCCATCAACCTGACAACCAGACAGATCCTGTCCCAAACTCATTCCATCAACCAGACATCCAGACAGACATTTTCCCAAACTCACTGCATCAACCAGACATCTGATGTCCTAATGTCACTCCATCATCCAAAAAGACACTGTCTAAATCTCACTCCATCAACCTGACAGACACTGTCTCAATCGCATTCCAAAAACCTGAGAACGAGATAGACCCTGTCCCAAACTATCTCCACCAACGAGAAACCAGACAGACACGCTCCCAAATTCATTCCGTCAACCAGCCATCCAGACAGACACTGACCCAAACACACTCCATCAACCAGACAACCAGACATACACTGTCACAATCTTACTCCATCAACCAGACAACCAGGCAGACCATGTCCCAATCTCACTCCATCAACCAGACAACCAGGTAGACACTGCCCCAATCTCACTCCATCATCCAGACATCCAATGTCCTAATGTCACTCCATCATCCAAACAGACACTGTCCAAATCTCACTCCATCAATCTGACAACCAGACAGACACGAACCCACACTCATTCCATCAACCTGACAACCAGACAGATCCTGATCCAAACTCATTCCATCAAACTGAGAACCAGACAGATGCTCTCCATAACTCATTCCATCAACCAGACATCCAGACAGACATTTTGCCAAACTCACTCCATCAACCTGACAGAAACGAACCCAAACTCATTCCATCAACCTGACAACCAGACAGATGCTGTCCCAAACTCATTTCATCAACCAGACGTCCAGACAGACAATGTCCCAAACTCACTGCATCAACCAGACAGGCTGGTAGAAACTGTTCCAATCTCACTCCATCATCCAGACAGACTGTGTCCTAATCTCACTCCATCAACCAGACAGACACTGTCCCAATCGCATTCCAAAAGCCTGAGAACGAGACAGACCCTGTCCCAAACTATCTCCATCAACGGGAAACCAGACAGACACGGTCCCAAATTCACTCCATCAACCAGCCATCCAGACAGACACTGTCCCAAACAGACTCCATCAACCAGACAACCAGACATACACTGTCACAATCTTACTCCATCAAATATACAACCAGACAGAAAATGTCCAAAACTCACTCCATTAAGTACAACCAGACAGACACAGTTCCATACTCAATCCATCAACCAGACAACCAGGCAGACAATGTCCCAATCTTACTCCATCAATCAGACAACCAGGTAGACACTGTCCCAATCTCACTCCATCATCCAGACATCCAATATCCTAATGTCACTCCATCATCTAAACAGGCACTGTCCAAATCTCACTCCATCAACCTGACAACCAGACAGACATGAACCCACACTCATTCCATCAAACTGACAACCAGACAGATCCTGTCCCAAACTAATTCCATCAACCAGACATCCAGACAGACATTGTCCCAAACTAACTACATCAACCAGCCATCCAGACAGACACTGTCCCAATCTTACCTCATCAAATAGACAACCAGACAGAAAATGACCCAA
Source organism: Isurus oxyrinchus (assembly GCA_026770705.1). Taxonomy (NCBI): domain Eukaryota; kingdom Metazoa; phylum Chordata; class Chondrichthyes; order Lamniformes; family Lamnidae; genus Isurus; species Isurus oxyrinchus. The sequence goes on along the minus strand of JANJGN010000580.1, from coordinate 220,742 downwards.
TGTCCCAATCTCAATCCATCATCCAGACAGCCAATGTCATAATCTCATTCCGTCATCCAAACAGACACTGTCAAAATCTCACTCCATCAAACAGACAACCAGACAGAGCCTGTCCCAAAATCACCAGACATCCAGACAGACATTGCCCCAAATTCACTCCATCAACTAGACAACCAGACAGACATTATCCCAAACTTTCTCCATCAACCAGGCAACCAGAGAGACACTGTTCCAAATCCTCCATCAGCTCATCAACCAGACATACATTGTGTCAAACTCACTCCATCAACCTGACAACCAGATAGCAACTGTCCCATTCTCATTCCATCATCCAGACAGACAGTGTCCTAATCTCACTCCATCATCCAGACAGACACTGTCCCAATCTCATTCCATCAACCTGAGAACCAGACAGATCTTGTCCATAACTCATTCCATCAACAAGACATCCAGACAGACATTGTGCCAAACTCACTCCATCAACCTGACAACCAGACAGACACGAACCCAAACTCATTCCATCAACCTGACAAACAGACAGATCCTGACCCAAACTCATTCCATCAACCAGGCATCCAGACAGACATTGTCCCAAACTCTTTGCATCAACCAGACAGGCTGGTAGAATTCACTCCATCATCCAGACAGACAGTGTCCTAATCTCACTCCAACAACCAGACAGACACAGTCCCAATCGCATTCCAAAAACCTGAGAACGAGACAGACCCTGTCCGAAACAGACATGAACCCACACTCATTCCATCAAACTGAAAACCAGACAGATGCTGTCCCAAACTAATTCCATCAACCTGTAAACCAGACAGACATTGTCCAAACTTTCTACATCAAACAGACAACCAGACAGACACTCTTCCAAATCCTCCATCAGCTCGTCAACCAGACATACACTGTGTCAAACTCACTCCATCAAACAGACAACCAGGTAGAAACTATTCCAATCTCACTCAATCATCCACACAGTGACCTAATCTCACTCCATCGTCCAGACAGACACTGTCCCAATCATATTCCATCAACCTGAGAACCAGACATATCCTGTCCATAACTCATTCCATCAACCAGACATCCAGACAGACACTGTGCCAAACTCACTCCATCAACCAGACAGAAACGACCCCAAATTCATTCCATCAACCTGACAACCAGACAGATCCTGTCCCAAACTCATTCCATCAACCAGACGTCCAGACAGACATTGTCCCAAACTCACTGCATCAACCAGACATCCGATGTCCTAATGTCACTCCATCATCCAAAATGACACTGTCTAAATCTCACTCCATCAATCTGACAGACACTCTCTCAATCGCCTTCCAAAAACCTGAGAACGAGATAGACCCTGTCCCAAACTATCTCCACCAATGAGAAACCAGACAGACACGCTCCCAAATTCATTCCGTCAACCAGCCATCCAGACAGACACTGTCCCAAACTCACTCCATCAACCAGACAACCAGACATACACTGTCACAATCTTATTCCATCAAATATACAACCAGACAGAAAATGTCCAAAACTCACTCCATTAAGTACAACCAGATAGACACAGTTCCATACTCAATCCATCAACCAGACAACCAGGCAGACCATGTCCCAATCTCACTCCATCAACCAGACAACCAGGTAGACACTGCCCCAATCTCACTCCATCATCCAGACATCCAATGTCCTAATGTCACTCCATCATCCAAACAGACACTGTCCAAATCTCACTCCATCAATCTGACAACCAGACAGACACGAACCCACACTCATTCCAACAACCTGACAACCAGACAGATCCTGACCCAAACTCATTCCATCAAACTGAGAACCAGACAGATGCTCTCCATAACTCATTCCATCCACCAGACATCCAGACAGACATTTTGCCAAACTCACTCCATCAACCTGACAGAAACGAACCCAAACTCATTCCATCAACCTGACAACCAGACAGATGCTGTCCCAAACTCATTTCATCAACCAGACGTCCAGACAGACAATGTCCCAAACTCACTGCATCAACCGGACAGGCTGGTAGAAACTGTTCCAATCTCACTCCATCAACCAGACAGACACTGTCCCAATCGCATTCCAAAAGCCTGAGAACGAGACAGACCCTGTCCCAAACTATCTCCATCAACGGGAAACCAGACAGACACGGTCCCAAATTCACTCCATCAACCAGCCATCCAGACAGACACTGTCCCAAACTGACTCCATCAACCAGACAACCAGACATACACTGTCACAATCTTACTCCATCAAATATACAACCAGACAGAAAATGTCAAAACTCACTCCATTAAGTACAACCAGACAGACACAGTTCCATACTCAATCCATCAACCAGACAACCAGGCAGACAATGTCCCAATCTTACTCCATCAATCAGACAACCAGGTAGACACTGTCCCAATCTCACTCCATCATCCAGACATCCAATATCCTAATGTCACTCCATCATCTAAACAGGCACTGTCCAAATCTCACTCCATCAACCTGACAACCAGACAGACATGAACCCACACTCATTCCATCAAACTGACAACCAGACAGATCCTGTCCCAAACTAATTCCATCAACCAGACATCCAGACAGACTTTGTCCCAAACTAACTACATCAACCAGCCATCCAGACAGACACTGTCCCAATCTTACCTCATCAAATAGACAACCAGACAGAAAATGACCCAGACAATGTCCCAATCTCAATCCATCATCCAGACAGCCAATGTCATAATCTCATTCCGTCATCCAAACAGACACTGTCAAAATCTCACTCCATCAAACAGACAACCAGACAAAGCCTGTCCCAAAATCACCAGACATCCAGACAGACATTGCCCCAAATTCACTCCATCAACTAGACAACCAGACAGACATTATCCCAAACATTCTCCATCAACCAGACAACCAGACAGACACTGTTCCAAATCCTCCATCAGCTCGTCAACCAGACATACACTGTGTCAAACTCACTCCATCAACCTGACAACCAGGTAGCAACTGTCCCAATCTCATTCCATCATCCAGACAGACAGTGTCCTAAGCTCACTCCATCATCCAGACAGACACTGTCCCAATCTCATTCCATCAACCTGAGAACCAGACAGATCTTGTCCATAACTCATTCCATCAACAAGACATCCAGACAGACATTGTGCCAAACTCACTCCATCAACCTGACAACCAGACAGACACGAACCCAAACTCATTCCATCAACCTGACAACCAGACAGATCCTGACCCAAACTCATTCCATCAACCAGACATCCAGACAGACATTGTCCCAAACTCTTTGCATCAACCAGACAGGCTGGTAGAAACTGTCCCAATCTCACTCCATCATCCAGACAGACAGTGTCCTAATCTCACTCCATCAACCAGACAGACACAGTCCCAATCGCATTCCAAAAACCTGAGAACGAGACAGACCCTGTCCGAAACAGACATGAACCCACACTCATTCCATCAAACTGAAAACCAGACAGATGCTGTCCCAAACTAATTCCATCAACCTGTTAACCAGACAGACATTGTCCAAACTTTCTACATCAAACAGACAACCAGACAGACACTCTTCCAAATCCTCCATCAGCTCGTCAACCAGACATACACTGTGTCAAACTCACTCCATCAAACAGACAACCAGGTAGAAACTATTCCAATCTCACTCAATCATCCACACAGTGACCTAATCTCACTCCATCATCCAGACAGACACTGTCCCAATCTCATTCCATCAACCTGAGAACCAGACAGATCTTGTCCATAACTCATTCCATCAACAAGACATCCAGACAGACATTGTGCCAAACTCACTCCATCAACCACACAACCAGACAGACACGAACCCAAACTCATTCCATCAACCTGACAACCAGACAGATCCTGACCCAAACTCATTCCATCAACCAGACATCCAGACAGACATTGTCCCAAACTCTTTGCATCAACCAGACAGGCTGGTAGAAACTGTCCCAATCTCACTCCATCATCCAGACAGACAGTGTCCTAATCTCACTCCATCAACCAGACAGACACATTCCCAATCGCATTCCAAAAACCTGAGAACGAGACAGACCCTGAACGAAACAGACATGAACCCACACTCATTCCATCAAACTGAAAACCAGACAGATGCTGTCCCAAACTAATTCCATCAACCTGTAAACCAGACAGACATTGTCCAAACTTTCTACATCAAGCAGACAACCAGACAGACACTCTTCCAAATCCTCCATCAGCTCGTCAACCAGACATACACTGTGTCAAACTCACTCCATCAAACAGACAACCAGGTAGTAACTATTCCAATCTCACTCAATAATCCACACAGTGACCTAATCTCACTCCATCATCCAGACAGACACTGTCCCAATCACATTCCATCAACCTGAGAACCAGACATATCCTGTCCATAACTCATTCCATCAACAAGACATCCAGACAGACACAGTGCCAAACTCACTCCATCAACCAGACAGAAACGACTCCAAACTCATTCCATCAAACTGACAACCAGACAGATCCTATCCCAAACTCACTGCATCAACCAGACATCCGATGTCCTAATGTCACTCCATCATCCAAAAAGACACTGTCCAAATCTCACTCCATCAACCTGACAGACACTGTCTCAGTCGCATTCCAAAAACCTGAGAACGAGATAGACCCTGTCCCAAACTATCTCCACCAACGAGAAACCAGACAGACACGCTCCCAAATTCATTCCGTCAACCAGCCATCCAGACAGACACTGTCCCAAACTCACTCCATCAACCAGACGTCCAGACATACACAGTCACAATCTTACTCCATCAAATATACAAACAGACAGAAAATGTCCAAAACTCACTCCATTAAGTACAACCAGACAGACACAGTTCCATACTCAATCCATCAACCAGACAACCAGGCAGACAATGTCCCAATCTCACTCCATCAACCAGACAACCAGGTAGACACTGTCCCAATCTCACTCCATCATCCTGACATCCAATGTCCTAAAGTCACTCCATCATCTAAACAGACACTGTCCAAATCTCACTCCATCAACCTGACAACCAGACAGACACGACCCCAAACACATTCCATCAACCTGACTATCAGGCAGATCCTTTCCCAAACTCATTTCATTAAACAGTTATCCAGACAGACATTGTCTCAAACTCACTCCATCAGCCAGACAACCAGACAGACATTGTCCCAAACTTTCTAAATCAAACAGACAACCAGACAGACACTGTTCCAAATCCTCCAACAGCTCGTCAACCAGACATACACTGTGTCAAACTCACTCCATCAAACAGACAACCAGGTAGAAACTGTCCCAATCTCACTCCATCATCCACACAGTGTCCTTATCTCACTCCATCATCCAGAGAGACACTGCCCAATCTCATTCCATCAACCTGAGAACCAAAGAGATCCACTCCATAACTCATTCCATCAACCAGACATCCAGACAGACATTGTGCCAAACTCACTCCATCAACCAGACAGAAACGAACCCAAACTCATTCCATCAACCTGACAACCAGACAGATCCCGTCCCAAACTCATTCCATCAACCAGACATCCAGACAGACATTGTCCCAAACTCACTGCATCAACCAGACAGGCTTGTAGAAACTGTCCCAATCTCACTCCATCATCCAGACAGACTGTGTCCTAATCATACTACATCAAACAGACAGACACTGTCCCAATCGCATTCAAAAACCTGTGAACAAGATAGACCCTGTCCCAAACTATCTCCATCAACGGGAAAACATACAGTCACGGTCCCAAATACACTCCATCAACCAGCCATCCAGACAGACACTGTGCCAAACTCACTCCATCAACCTGATAACCAGACATACACTGTCACAATATTACTCCATCAAATATACAACCAGAAAGAAATTGTCCAAAACTCACTCCATTAAGTACAACCAGACAGACACAGTTCCATACTCAATCCATCAACCAGACAACCAGACAGACAATGTCCCAATCCCACTCCATCAACCAGACAACCAGGTAGACACTGTCCCAAACACACTCCATCTTCCTGACAGCCAATGTCCTAATCTCAGTCCATCATCCAAACAGACACTGTCCAAATCTCACTCCATCAACCTGACAACCAGCCAGACCCTGTCCAAAACTAACTCCATCAACCAGACAATCTGAGAGACACTGTCCCTATCTCACTCCATCAGCTAGACAACAAGAAACACACTCTCCCAAACTCACTCCATCATTAGACAACCAGGCAGACACTATCCCAAAATCACTCATTCAACCAGACAACCAGAAAGACACTGTCCCAATCTCACTCCATCACCTAGACAACCAGGCAGACACTATCCCAAACTCACTCCATCAAACAGACAACCAGGCAGATACTATCCCAAAATCACTCCATCAACCTGGCAACCAGACAGACACCGTACCAAACTCACTCCATCAAGCGGACAACCAGACAGGCACTGTCCCACACTCACTCCGTTAACTAGACAACCAGAAAGACAATCTCGCAAATTCACTCCATCAACCAGACATCCAGGCAGACACAGTCCCAAACTCATTCTATGAACCAGAAAAACACTGTCCAAAACACACTCCATCAACCCGACAACCAAACAGACATTGTCCCAAACTTACTCCGTCATCCAGAGAGACTGTGTCCTAATCTCACTCCATCATCCAGACAGACACTGTCCCAATCTCAATACATCAACCTGAGAACGAGACGGACCCTATCCCAAACTAACTCCATCAACCAGACAACAAGACAGACACTGTCCCAATCTCACTCCATCAACTAGACAACCAGACAGACAAAATCCAAAACACACTCCATCAAACTGACAACCAGACAGAAAAGGATCCAAATTCAGTCCATCAACCAGACATCCAGACAGACACTGTCCCAAACTCACTCCATCAACCAGACACACACTGTCCCAATCTTATTCCATCAACTAGACAACCAGACAGAAACTGTCCAAAACTCCCTCCATTAACCAGACAACTAGACAGACACAGTTCCATACAAACTCCATCAACCGGACAACCAGGTAGACACTGTCCCACTCTTACTCCATCATCCAGACAGACAATGTCCTAATCTCACTCCATCATCCAAATGCTGTCCCAGTCTCACTCCATCAACCTGACAACCAGACAGACACTGTACCAAACTCATTCCATCAACCCGAAAACCAGGCAGACCCTGTCGCAATCTAACTCCATCAACCAGACAACCAGAGAGACACTGTCCCAATCTCACTCCATCACCTAGACAACCACACAGACACTGTCCCAAACTCAATCCATCAAACAGACAACCAGGCAGACACTTTCCCAAACTCACTCCATCAAACAGAAAACCAGGCAGATACTATCCCAAACTCACTCCATCAACCTGGCAACCAGACAGACACCGTGCCAAACTCACTCCATCAAGCGGACAACCAGACAGGCACTGTCCCACACTGACTCCATTAACTAGACAACCAGACAGACACTCTCGCATACTAAGTCCATCAACCAGACAACCAGACAGGCACTGTCCCAATCTCACTCCATCAACTACACAACCAGACAGACAAAGTCCAAAACTCACTCCATCAACCCGACAACCAGAGAGACACTATCCCAAACTCACTCCATCAGCTAGATAACCAGAAACACATTCTCCCAAACTCACTCCATCATTAGACAACCAGGCAGACACTGTCCCAAAATCACTCATTCAACCAGACAACCAGAAAGACACTGTCCCAATCTCACGCCATCACCTAGACAACCAGGCAGACACTATCACAATCTCACTCCATCAAACAGACAACCAGGCAGACACTATCCCATCTCACTCCATCAAACAGACAACCAGGCAGATACTATCCCAAACTCATTCCATCAACCTGGCAACCAGACAGACACCGTACCAAACTCACTCCATCAAGCGGAGAACCAGACCGGCAATCTCCCACACTCACTCCATTAACTAGACAACAAGACAGACACTCTCGCAGACTCACTCCATCAACCAGTCATCCAGACAGACACTGTCCCAAAGTCATTCTATGAACCAGACAGACACTGTCCAAAACACACTCCATCAACCAGACAACCAGACAGGTACTGTCCCAAACATACTCTGTCATCCAGAGAGACAGTGTCCTAATCTCACTCCATCATCCAGACAGACACTGTCCCAATCACAATACATTAGTCTGAGATCGAGACGGACAATGTCCCAAACTCACTCCATCAACCAGACAACCAGACAGACACTGTCCCAATCTCACGCCATCAACTAGACAACCAGACAGACACTGTCCCAAACTCATTCCATCAACCTGAAAACCAGGCAGACGGTGTCCCAAAGTAACTCCATCAACCAGACAACCAGACAGAGACTGTCCCTATCTCACTCCATCAGCTAGACAACAAGGAACACACTCTCCCAAACTCACTCCATCATCAGACAACCAGACAGACACTGTCCCAATCTCACTACATCACCCAGACAGCCAGACAGACACTGTCGCAATCTCAGTCCATCAAACAGACAACCAGGCAGACACTATCCCAAATTCAATCCATGAAACAGACAACCAGGCAGATACTATCCCAAACTCATTCCATCAACCTGGCAACCAGACAGACACCGTACCAAACTCACTCCATCAAGCGGACAACCAGACAGGCACTGTCCCACACTCACTCCATTAACTAGACAACCAGACAGACACTGTCCAAAACACACTCCATCAACCAGACAACCAGACAGGTACTGTCCCAAACTTACTCCGTCATCCAGAGAAACAGTGTCCTAATCTCACTCCATCATCCAGACAGACACTGTTCCAATCTCAATCCATCAAACTGAGAACGAGACGGACCCTGTCCCAAACTAACTCCATCAACCACACAACCAGACAGACACGGCCCCAAACTCACTCCATCAACCCGTCACTGTCCCAATCTCACTCCATCAAGCAGTCAACCAAAAAAACACTGTCCAAAACTTACTCCATCAACCTGACAACCAGATTATCACGGTCCCAAACTCACTCCGCTAGAAAGACAGCCAGAAAGACACTGTCCTAAACTCATTCCATCAACCAGGCAAACTGGCAGAAACTGTACCAAACTCACTCCGTCAACCAGACAACCAGACAGACATTGTCCCAAACTTTCTCCATCAACCAGCCAACAAGACAGGCACTGTTCCAAATCATTCCATCAACTCGGCAACCGGACATACACTGAGCCAACTCACTCCATCAGCCAAACAACCACGTAGACAGTGTTCCAATCTCATTCCATCATCCAGACAGACAGTGTCATAACCTCACTACATCATCCAGACAGACACTGTCCCAATCGCATTTCATCAATCTGAGATTGAGACAGACCCTGTCCCAAACTAACTCCATCAACCAGACAATCAGACAGACACCGTGCCAAACTCACTCCATCAGCCAGAAATCCAGACAGACACTGTCCCAATCTCACTCCATCAACCAGGCAGTCATTGTCCCAATCTCACTCCGTCAATCAGTCAACCAGACACCGTCACAAACTCACTCCATCAACCAGACAACCAGACAGACACTAGACCAAACTCACTCCATTACCTGGACAACCAGACAGACAGAGTTCCATTCAGACTCTATCAACCACACAACCAGACGGACACTGTCCCAAACTCACTCTATCAACCAGTCACTGTCCCAATCTCACTCTATATCAAGCAGACAACCAGAAAGACACTGTCCCAAACTCACTCCATCAGCCAAACAACCAGGCAGACACTGTCCCAAGCTCACGGCATCAACCAGACATACACTGTCCCAAACACACTCCATCAACCAGACAACCAGGCAGACACTGTCCCAAGATCATTTCATCAACCTGAGAACGAGACAGTCCCTGTCCAAAACTCACTCCATCAACAAGACAACCAGACAGGCACTGTCCCAATCTCACTCCATCAACTAGACAACAAGACAGACAAAGTCCAACACTCACTCCATCAAACTGACAACCAGACGGACACGGACACAAATTCAGTCCATCAACCCGACATCCAGACAGAAACTAGACCAAACTCACTCCATCAACCAGACGGACCCTGTCCCAAACTAACTCCATCAACCAGACAACCAGACAGACACGGTCCCAAACTCACTCCATCAACAAGACAACCAGACAGGCATTGTCCCAAACTCACTCCATCAACCTGACAACCAGATTGTCACGTTCCCAAACTCACTCTGCTAGACAAACAACCAGAAAGACACTATCCCAAACTCATTCCATCAACCAGGCAAACTGGCAGAAACTGTACCAAACTCACTCCATCAAGCAAACAACCAGACAGACATTGTTCCAAACTTTCTCCATCAACGAGACAACCAGACAGACATTGTTCCAAATCACTCCATCAACTCGGCAAACAGACATACACTGTGCCAAACTCACTCCATCAACCAGCCAACCAGGAAGACACTGTTCCAATCTCATTCCATCATCCAGAAAGCCAGTGTCCTAATCTCACTCCATCAAACAGACAACCAGACAGACACAGTCCCAAACTCATTCCATCAAACTGACAACCAGATAGACACCGCCAAAAATTCAGTCCATCAACCAGACATCCAGACAGACACTAGACCAAACTCACTCCATCAACCAGACACAACCTGTCCCAATCTTACTCCATCAACTAGACAACCAGACAGAAACTGTCCAAAGCTCACTCCATTAAACAGACAACCAGACATACACAGTTCAATACTCACTCCATCAACCAGACAACCAGGTAAACATTGCCCAAATCTCAGTACATCATCCAAACAGACAGTGTCCCAATCTCACTCCATCATCCAGACAGACACTGTCACAATCTCATTCCATCAACCTGAGAACGAGTCAGACCATGTCCCAAACTAACTTCATCAACCAGACAACCAGACAGACACTGTCCCAATCTCACTCCATCAGCCTGAAAACAAGATAGACACTGTCCCAAACTAACTCCATAAACCAGACAACCAGAAAGACAGTGTCCCCATCTCACTCCATCTACTAGACAACCAGACACACACTCCCACAATCTCACTCCATCATCAGACAACCAGACAGACACTGTCCCAAAATCACTCATTCAACGAGACAACCAGACAGACAAAGTCCAAAACTCACTCCATCAAACTGACAGACAGACACGGACCCAAATTCAGTCCATCAACCAGACATCCAGACAGACACTGTCCCAAACTCACTCCATCAACCAGACACACACTGTCCCTATCTTACTCCGTCAACTAGACAACCAGACAGAAATTGTCCAAAACTCCCTCCATTAACCAGACAACTAGACAGACACAGTTCCATACTCACTCCATCAACCAGACAACCAGATAGACACTGACCCAATCTCACTCCATCATCCAGACAGACACTGTCCCAATCTCACTCCATCAACCTGACAACCAAACAGACACTTTCCCAAACTCACTCCATCAACTTGAAAACCAGACAGACACTGTCCCAAACTATCTCGAGCAACCAGACAACCAAAAAGACACTGTCCCCATCTCACTCCATCAGCTAGACAACCAGACACACACTCTTACAAACTCACTCCATCATCAGACAACCAGGCAGACACTGTCCCAAAATCACTCATTCAACCAGACAACCAGACAGACACTGTCCCAATCTTACTCCATCAACTGGACAACTAGACCGACACTATCCCAAACTCATTCCATCAAACAGACAACCAGGCAGACACTAGCCCAAACTCATTCCATCAACCTGGCAACCAGACAGACACCGTACCAAACTCACTCCATCAAGCGGACAACCATACAGGCACTGTCCCACACTCACTCCATTAACTAGACAACGAGACAGACACTCTCGCAAACTTACTCCATCGACCAGACATCCAGGCAGACACTGTCCCAAACTAATTCTATGAACCAGACAGACACTGTCCAAAACACACTCCATCAACCACACAACCAGACAGGTACTGTCCCAAGCTTACTCCGTCATCCAGAGAGAAAGTGTCCTAATCTCACTCCATCATCCAGACAGACACTGTCCCAATCTCAATACATCAACCTGAGAACGAGACGGACCCTGTCCCAAACTAACTCCATCAACCAGACAACCAGACAGACATGGTGCCAAACTCACTCTATCAACCAGTCACTGTCCCAATCTCACTCCATCAAGCAGTCAACCAGACAAACACTGTCCAAAACTCACTCCATCAACGTGACAACCAGACTGCCACGTTCCCAAACTCACTCCGCTAGCCAGACAATCAGAAAGGCACTGTCCCAAACTCATTCCATCAACCAGGCAAACTGGCGAAACAGTACAAAACTCACTCCATCAACCAGACAACCAGACAGACATTGTTCCAAACTTTCTCCATCAACCAGACAACCAGACAGACACTGTTCCAAATCACTCCATCAACTCAGCAACCAGACATACACTGGGCCAAACTTACTCCATCAACCATATAACCAGGTGGACAGTGTCCCAATCTCACTCCATCATCCAGACAGACAGTGTCCTAATCTCACTACATCATCCAGACAGACACTGTCCCAATCGCATTTCGTCACCTGAGAACGAAACAGACCCTGTCCCAAACTAACTCCATCAACCAGACAAGCAGACAGACACCGTGCCAAACTCACTCCATCAACCAGAAATCCAGACAGACACTGTCCACATCTCACTCCATCAACCAGACAGTCAATGTCCCAATCTCACTCCGTCAACCAGACAACCAGACAGACTCCGTCACAAACTCACTCCATCAACCAGACAACCAGACAGACACTAGACCAAACTCACTCCATTACCTGGACAACCAGACAGACAGAGTTCCATACACACTCCATCAATCACACAACCAGACGGACACTGTCCCAAACTCACTCTATCAACCAGTCACTGTCCCAATCTCACACTATATCAAGCGGACAACCAGACAGACACTGTTCCAAACTCACTCCATCATCAAACAACCAGGCAGACACTGTCCCAAGCTCACAGCATCAACCAGACAGACACTGTCCCAAACTCACTCCATCAACCAAACAACCAGGCAGGCACTGTCCCAAGATTATTTCATCAATCTGTGAACGAGACAGACCATGTCCCAAACTAATTACATCAACCAGACAACCAGACAGACACTGTCCCAATCTCACTCCATCAACTAGACAACCAGACAAAGTCTAAAACTCACTCCATCAACCAGACAACCAGACAGACACTGTCCCAAACTCATTCCATCAACCTGAAAACCAGACGGACCATGTCCCAAATTAACTCCATAAACCAGACAACCAGAAAGACAGTGTCCCCATCTCACTCCATCTACTAGACAACCAGACACACACTCCCACAATCTCACTCCATCATCAGACAACCAGACAGACACTGTCCCAAAATCAATCATTCAACGAGACAACCAGACAGACAAAGTCCAAAACTCACTCCATCAAACTGACAGACAGACACGGACCCAAATTCAGTCCATCAACCAGACATCCAGACAGACACTGTCCTAAACTCACTCCATCAACCAGACACACACTGTCCCTATCTTACTCCGTCAACTAGACAACCAGACAGAAATTGTCCAAAACTCCCTCCATTAACCAGACAACTAGACAGACACAGTTCCATACTCACTCCATCAACCAGACAACCAGATAGACACTGACCCAATCTCACTCCATCATCCAGACAGACAATGTCCTAATCTCACTCCATCATCCAGACAGACACTGTCCCAATCTCACTCCATCAACCTGACAACCAAACAGACACTTTCCCAAACTCACTCCATCAACTTGAAAACCAGACAGACACTGTCCCAAACTATCTCGAGCAACCAGACAACCAAAAAGACACTGTCCCCATCTCACTCCATCAGCTAGACAACCAGACACACACTCTTACAAACTCACTCCATCATCAGACAACCAGGCAGACACTGTCCCAAAATCACTCATTCAACCAGACAACCAGACAGACACTGTCCCAATCTTACTCCATCAACTGGACAACCAGACCGACACTATCCCAAACTCATTCCATCAAACAGACAACCAGGCAGACACTAGCCCAAACTCATTCCATCAACCTGGCAACCAGACAGACACCGTACCAAACTCACTCCATCAAGCGGGCAACCATACAGGCACTGTCCCACACTCACTCCATTAACTAGACAACGAGACAGACACTCTCGCAAACTTACTCCATCGACCAGACATCCAGGCAGACACTGTCCCAAACTCATTCTATGAACCAGACAGACACTGTCCAAAACACACTCCATCAACCACACAACCAGACAGGTACTGTCCCAAGCTTACTCCGTCATCCAGAGAGAAAGTGTCCTAATCTCACTCCATCATCCAGACAGACACTGTCCCAATCTCAATACATCAACCTGAGAACGAGACGGACCCTGTCCCAAACTAACTCCATCAACCAGACAACCAGACAGACATGGTGCCAAACTCACTCTATCAACCAGTCACTGTCCCAATCTCACTCCATCAAGCAGTCAACCAGACAAACACTGTCCAAAACTCACTCCATCAACGTGACAACCAGACTGCCACGTTCCCAAACTCACTCCGCTAGCCAGACAATCAGAAAGGCACTGTCCCAAACTCATTCCATCAACCAGGCAAACTGGCGAAACAGTACAAAACTCACTCCATCAACCAGACAACCAGACAGACATTGTTCCAAACTTTCTCCATCAACCAGACAACCAGACAGACACTGTTCCAAATCACTCCATCAACTCAGCAACCAGACATACACTGGGCCAAACTTACTCCATCAACCATATAACCAGGTGGACAGTGTCCCAATCTCACTCCATCATCCAGACAGACAGTGTCCTAATCTCACTACATCATCCAGACAGACACTGTCCCAATCGCATTTCGTCACCTGAGAACGAAACAGACCCTGTCCCAAACTAACTCCATCAACCAGACAAGCAGACAGACACCGTGCCAAACTCACTCCATCAACCAGAAATCCAGACAGACACTGTCCACATCTCACTCCATCAACCAGACAGTCAATGTCCCAATCTCACTCCGTCAACCAGACAACCAGACAGACTCCGTCACAAACTCACTCCATCAACCAGACAACCAGACAGACACTAGACCAAACTCACTCCATTACCTGGACAACCAGACAGACAGAGTTCCATACACACTCCATCAATCACACAACCAGACGGACACTGTCCCAAACTCACTCTATCAACCAGTCACTGTCCCAATCTCACACTATATCAAGCGGACAACCAGACAGACACTGTTCCAAACTCACTCCATCATCAAACAACCAGGCAGACACTGTCCCAAGCTCACAGCATCAACCAGACAGACACTGTCCCAAACTCACTCCATCAACCAAACAACCAGGCAGGCACTGTCCCAAGATTATTTCATCAATCTGTGAACGAGACAGACCATGTCCCAAACTAATTACATCAACCAGACAACCAGACAGACACTGTCCCAATCTCACTCCATCAACTAGACAACCAGACAAAGTCTAAAACTCACTCCATCAACCAGACAACCAGACAGACACTGTCCCAAACTCATTCCATCAACCTGAAAACCAGATGGACCATGTCCCAAATTAACTCCATAAACCAGACAACCAGAAAGACAGTGTCCCCATCTCACTCCATCTACTAGACAACCAGACACACACTCCCACAATCTCACTCCATCATCAGACAACCAGACAGACACTGTCCCAAAATCACTCATTCAACGAGACAACCAGACAGACAAAGTCCAAAACTCACTCCATCAAACTGACAGACAGACACGGACCCAAATTCAGTCCATCAACCAGACATCCAGACAGACACTGTCCCAAACTCACTCCATCAACCAGACACACACTGTCCCTATCTTACTCCGTCAACTAGACAACCAGACAGAAATTGTCCAAAACTCCCTCCATTAACCAGACAACTAGACAGACACAGTTCCATACTCACTCCATCAACCAGACAACCAGATAGACACTGACCCAATCTCACTCCATCATCCAGACAGACAATGTCCTAATCTCACTCCATCATCCAGACAGACACTGTCCCAATCTCACTCCATCAACCTGACAACCAAACAGACACTTTCCCAAACTCACTCCATCAACTTGAAAACCAGACAGACACTGTCCCAAACTATCTCGAGCAACCAGACAACCAAAAAGACACTGTCCCCATCTCACTCCATCAGCTAGACAACCAGACACACACTCTTACAAACTCACTCCATCATCAGACAACCAGGCAGACACTGTCCCAAAATCACTCATTCAACCAGACAACCAGACAGACACTGTCCCAATCTTACTCCATCAACTGGACAACCAGACCGACACTATCCCAAACTCATTCCATCAAACAGACAACCAGGCAGACACTAGCCCAAACTCATTCCATCAACCTGGCAACCAGACAGACACCGTACCAAACTCACTCCATCAAGCGGGCAACCATACAGGCACTGTCCCACACTCACTCCATTAACTAGACAACGAGACAGACACTCTCGCAAACTTACTCCATCGACCAGACATCCAGGCAGACACTGTCCCAAACTAATTCTATGAACCAGACAGACACTGTCCAAAACACACTCCATCAACCACACAACCAGACAGGTACTGTCCCAAGCTTACTCCGTCATCCAGAGAGAAAGTGTCCTAATCTCACTCCATCATCCAGACAGACACTGTCCCAATCTCAATACATCAACCTGAGAACGAGACGGACCCTGTCCCAAACTAACTCCATCAACCAGACAACCAGACAGACATGGTGCCAAACTCACTCTATCAACCAGTCACTGTCCCAATCTCACTCCATCAAGCAGTCAACCAGACAAACACTGTCCAAAACTCACTCCATCAACGTGACAACCAGACTGCCACGTTCCCAAACTCACTCCGCTAGCCAGACAATCAGAAAGGCACTGTCCCAAACTCATTCCATCAACCAGGCAAACTGGCGAAACAGTACAAAACTCACTCCATCAACCAGACAACCAGACAGACATTGTTCCAAACTTTCTCCATCAACCAGACAACCAGACAGACACTGTTCCAAATCACTCCATCAACTCAGCAACCAGACATACACTGGGCCAAACTTACTCCATCAACCATATAACCAGGTGGACAGTGTCCCAATCTCACTCCATCATCCAGACAGACAGTGTCCTAATCTCACTACATCATCCAGACAGACACTGTCCCAATCGCATTTCGTCACCTGAGAACGAAACAGACCCTGTCCCAAACTAACTCCATCAACCAGACAAGCAGACAGACACCGTGCCAAACTCACTCCATCAACCAGAAATCCAGACAGACACTGTCCACATCTCACTCCATCAACCAGACAGTCAATGTCCCAATCTCACTCCGTCAACCAGACAACCAGACAGACTCCGTCACAAACTCACTCCATCAACCAGACAACCAGACAGACACTAGACCAAACTCACTCCATTACCTGGACAACCAGACAGACAGAGTTCCATACACACTCCATCAATCACACAACCAGACGGACACTGTCCCAAACTCACTCTATCAACCAGTCACTGTCCCAATCTCACACTATATCAAGCGGACAACCAGACAGACACTGTTCCAAACTCACTCCATCATCAAACAACCAGGCAGACACTGTCCCAAGCTCACAGCATCAACCAGACAGACACTGTCCCAAACTCACTCCATCAACCAAACAACCAGGCAGGCACTGTCCCAAGATTATTTCATCAATCTGTGAACGAGACAGACCATGTCCCAAACTAATTACATCAACCAGACAACCAGACAGACACTGTCCCAATCTCACTCCATCAACTAGACAACCAGACAAAGTCTAAAACTCACTCCATCAACCAGACAACCAGACAGACACTGTCCCAAACTCATTCCATCAACCTGAAAACCAGATGGACCATGTCCCAAATTAACTCCATAAACCAGACAACCAGAAAGACAGTGTCCCCATCTCACTCCTTCTACTAGACAACCAGACACACACTCCCACAATCTCACTCCATCATCAGACAACCAGACAGACACTGTCCCAAAATCACTCATTCAACGAGACAACCAGACAGACAAAGTCCAAAACTCACTCCATCAAACTGACAGACAGACACGGACCCAAATTCAGTCCATCAACCAGACATCCAGACAGACACTGTCCCAAACTCACTCCATCAACCAGACACACACTGTCCCTATCTTACTCCGACAACTAGACAACCAGACAGAAATTGTCCAAAACTCCCTCCATTAACCAGACAACTAGACAGACACAGTTCCATACTCACTCCATCAACCAGACAACCAGATAGACACTGACCCAATCTCACTCCATCATCCAGACAGACAATGTCCTAATCTCACTCCATCATCCAGACAGACACTGTCCCAATCTCACTCCATCAACCTGACAACCAAACAGACACTTTCCCAAACTCACTCCATCAACTTGAAAACCAGACAGACACTGTTCCAAACTATCTCGAGCAACCAGACAACCAAAAAGACACTGTCCCCATCTCACTCCATCAGCTAGACAACCAGACACACACTCTTACAAACTCACTCCATCATCAGACAACCAGGCAGACACTGTCCCAAAATCACTCATTCAACCAGACAACCAGACAGACACTGTCCCAATCTTACTCCATCAACTGGACAACCAGACCGACACTATCCCAAACTCATTCCATCAAACAGACAACCAGGCAGACACTAGCCCAAACTCATTCCATCAACCTGGCAACCAGACAGACACCGTACCAAACTCACTCCATCAAGCGGACAACCATACAGGCACTGTCCCACACTCACTCCATTAACTAGACAACGAGACAGACACCCTCGCAAACTTACTCCATCGACCAGACATCCAGGCAGACACTGTCCCAAACTAATTCTATGAACCAGACAGACACTGTCCAAAACACACTCCATCAACCACACAACCAGACAGGTACTGTCCCAAGCTTACTCCGTCATCCAGAGAGAAAGTGTCCTAATCTCACTCCATCATCCAGACAGACACTGTCCCAATCTCAATACATCAACCTGAGAACGAGACGGACCCTGTCCCAAACTAACTCCATCAACCAGACAACCAGACAGACATGGTGCCAAACTCACTCTATCAACCAGTCACTGTCCCAATCTCACTCCATCAAGCAGTCAACCAGACAAACACTGTCCAAAACTCACTCCATCAACGTGACAACCAGACTGCCACGTTCCCAAACTCACTCCGCTAGCCAGACAATCAGAAAGGCACTGTCCCAAACTCATTCCATCAACCAGGCAAACTGGCGAAACAGTACAAAACTCACTCCATCAACCAGACAACCAGACAGACATTGTTCCAAACTTTCTCCATCAACCAGACAACCAGACAGACACTGTTCCAAATCACTCCATCAACTCAGCAACCAGACATACACTGGGCCAAACTTACTCCATCAACCATATAACCAGGTGGACAGTGTCCCAATCTCACTCCATCATCCAGACAGACAGTGTCCTAATCTCACTACATCATCCAGACAGACACTGTCCCAATCGCATTTCGTCACCTGAGAACGAAACAGACCCTGTCCCAAACTAACTCCATCAACCAGACAAGCAGACAGACACCGTGCCAAACTCACTCCATCAACCAGAAATCCAGACAGACACTGTCCACATCTCACTCCATCAACCAGACAGTCAATGTCCCAATCTCACTCCGTCAACCAGACAACCAGACAGACTCCGTCACAAACTCACTCCATCAACCAGACAACCAGACAGACACTAGACCAAACTCACTCCATTACCTGGACAACCAGACAGACAGAGTTCCATACACACTCCATCAATCACACAACCAGACGGACACTGTCCCAAACTCACTCTATCAACCAGTCACTGTCCCAATCTCACACTATATCAAGCGGACAACCAGACAGACACTGTTCCAAACTCACTCCATCATCAAACAACCAGGCAGACACTGTCCCAAGCTCACAGCATCAACCAGACAGACACTGTCCCAAACTCACTCCATCAACCAAACAACCAGGCAGGCACTGTCCCAAGATTATTTCATCAATCTGTGAACGAGACAGACCATGTCCCAAACTAATTACATCAACCAGACAACCAGACAGACACTGTCCCAATCTCACTCCATCAACTAGACAACCAGACAAAGTCTAAAACTCACTCCATCAACCAGACAACCAGACAGACACTGTCCCAAACTCATTCCATCAACCTGAAAACCAGACGGACCATGTCCCAAATTAACTCCATAAACCAGACAACCAGAAAGACAGTGTCCCCATCTCACTCCATCTACTAGACAACCAGACACACACTCCCACAATCTCACTCCATCATTAGACAACCAGACAGACACTGTCCCAAAATCACTCATTCAACGAGACAACCAGACAGACAAAGTCCAAAACTCACTCCATCAAACTGACAGACAGACACGGACCCAAATTCAGTCCATCAACCAGACATCCAGACAGACACTGTCCCAAACTCACTCCATCAACCAGACACACACTGTCCCTATCTTACTCCATCAACTAGACAACCAGACAGAAACTGTCCAAAACTCCCTCCATTAACCAGACAACTAGACAGACACAGTTCCATAATAACTCCATCAACCAGACAACCAGATAGACACTGACCCAATCTCACTCCATCATCCAGACAGACAATGTCCTAATCTCACTCCATCATCCAGACAGACACTGTCCCAATCTCACTCCATCAACCTGACAACCAAACAGACACTTTCCCAAACTCACTCCATCAACTTGAAAACCAGACAGACACTGTCCCAAACTATCTCGAGCAACCAGACAACCAAAAAGACACTGTCCCCATCTCACTCCATCAGCTAGACAACCAGACACACACTCTTACAAACTCACTCCATCATCAGACAACCAGGCAGACACTGTCCCAAAATCACTCATTCAACCAGACAACCAGACAGACACTGTCCCAATCTTACTCCATCAACTGGACAACCAGACCGACACTATCCCAAACTCATTCCATCAAACAGACAACCAGGCAGACACTAGCCCAAACTCATTCCATCAACCTGGCAACCAGACAGACACCGTACCAAACTCACTCCATCAAGCGGACAACCATACAGGCACTGTCCCACACTCACTCCATTAACTAGACAACGAGACAGACACTCTCGCAAACTTACTCCATCGACCAGACATCCAGGCAGACACTGTCCCAAACTAATTCTATGAACCAGACAGACACTGTCCAAAACACACTCCATCAACCACACAACCAGACAGGTACTGTCCCAAGCTTACTCCGTCATCCAGAGAGAAAGTGTCCTAATCTCACTCCATCATCCAGACAGACACTGTCCCAATCTCAATACATCAACCTGAGAACGAGACGGACCCTGTCCCAAACTAACTCCATCAACCAGACAACCAGACAGACATGGTGCCAAACTCACTCTATCAACCAGTCACTGTCCCAATCTCACTCCATCAAGCAGTCAACCAGACAAACACTGTCCAAAACTCACTCCATCAACGTGACAACCAGACTGCCACGTTCCCAAACTCACTCCGCTAGCCAGACAATCAGAAAGGCACTGTCCCAAACTCATTCCATCAACCAGGCAAACTGGCGAAACAGTACAAAACTCACTCCATCAACCAGACAACCAGACAGACATTGTTCCAAACTTTCTCCATCAACCAGACAACCAGACAGACACTGTTCCAAATCACTCCATCAACTCAGCAACCAGACATACACTGGGCCAAACTTACTCCATCAACCATATAACCAGGTGGACAGTGTCCAATCTTACTCCATCATCCAGACAGACAGTGTCCTAATCTCACTACATCATCCAGACAGACACTGTCCCAATCGCATTTCGTCACCTGAGAACGAAACAGACCCTGTCCCAAACTAACTCCATCAACCAGACAAGCAGACAGACACCGTGCCAAACTCACTCCATCAACCAGAAATCCAGACAGACACTGTCCACATCTCACTCCATCAACCAGACAGTCAATGTCCCAATCTCACTCCGTCAACCAGACAACCAGACAGACT
Organism: Isurus oxyrinchus; assembly: GCA_026770705.1. Classification (NCBI taxonomy): domain Eukaryota; kingdom Metazoa; phylum Chordata; class Chondrichthyes; order Lamniformes; family Lamnidae; genus Isurus; species Isurus oxyrinchus. The sequence goes on along the minus strand of JANJGN010000580.1, from coordinate 198,455 downwards.
CCGTCACAAACTCACTCCATCAACCAGACAACCAGACAGACACTAGACCAAACTCACTCCATTACCTGGACAACCAGACAGACAGAGTTCCATACACACTCCATCAATCACACAACCAGACGGACACTGTCCCAAACTCACTCTATCAACCAGTCACTGTCCCAATCTCACACTATATCAAGCGGACAACCAGACAGACACTGTTCCAAACTCACTCCATCATCAAACAACCAGGCAGACACTGTCCCAAGCTCACAGCATCAACCAGACAGACACTGTCCCAAACTCACTCCATCAACCAAACAACCAGGCAGGCACTGTCCCAAGATTATTTCATCAATCTGTGAACGAGACAGACCATGTCCCAAACTAATTACATCAACCAGACAACCAGACAGACACTGTCCCAATCTCACTCCATCAACTAGACAACCAGACAAAGTCTAAAACTCACTCCATCAACCAGACAACCAGACAGACACTGTCCCAAACTCATTCCATCAACCTGAAAACCAGACGGACCATGTCCCAAATTAACTCCATAAACCAGACAACCAGAAAGACAGTGTCCCCATCTCACTCCATCTACTAGACAACCAGACACACACTCCCACAATCTCACTCCATCATCAGACAACCAGACAGACACTGTCCCAAAATCACTCATTCAACGAGACAACCAGACAGACAAAGTCCAAAACTCACTCCATCAAACTGACAGACAGACACGGACCCAAATTCAGTCCATCAACCAGACATCCAGACAGACACTGTCCCAAACTCACTCCATCAACCAGACACACACTGTCCCTATCTTACTCCATCAACTAGACAACCAGACAGAAATTGTCCAAAACTCCCTCCATTAACCAGACAACTAGACAGACACATTTCCATACTCACTCCATCAACCAGACAACCAGATAGACACTGACCCAATCTCACTCCATCATCCAGACAGACAATGTCCTAATCTCACTCCATCATCCAGACAGACACTGTCCCAATCTCACTCCATCAACCTGACAACCAAACAGACACTTTCCCAAACTCACTCCATCAACTTGAAAACCAGACAGACACTGTCCCAAACTATCTCGAGCAACCAGACAACCAAAAAGACACTGTCCCCATCTCACTCCATCAGCTAGACAACCAGACACACACTCTTACAAACTCACTCCATCATCAGACAACCAGGCAGACACTGTCCCAAAATCACTCATTCAACCAGACAACCAGACAGACACTGTCCCAATCTTACTCCATCAACTGGACAACCAGACCGACACTATCCCAAACTCATTCCATCAAACAGACAACCAGGCAGACACTAGCCCAAACTCATTCCATCAACCTGGCAACCAGACAGACACCGTACCAAACTCACTCCATCAAGCGGACAACCATACAGGCACTGTCCCACACTCACTCCATTAACTAGACAACGAGACAGACACTCTCGCAAACTTACTCCATCGACCAGACATCCAGGCAGACACTGTCCCAAACTAATTCTATGAACCAGACAGACACTGTCCAAAACACACTCCATCAACCACACAACCAGACAGGTACTGTCCCAAGCTTACTCCGTCATCCAGAGAGAAAGTGTCCTAATCTCACTCCATCATCCAGACAGACACTGTCCCAATCTCAATACATCAACCTGAGAACGAGACGGACCCTGTCCCAAACTAACTCCATCAACCAGACAACCAGACAGACATGGTGCCAAACTCACTCTATCAACCAGTCACTGTCCCAATCTCACTCCATCAAGCAGTCAACCAGACAAACACTGTCCAAAACTCACTCCATCAACGTGACAACCAGACTGCCACGTTCCCAAACTCACTCCGCTAGCCAGACAATCAGAAAGGCACTGTCCCAAACTCATTCCATCAACCAGGCAAACTGGCGAAACAGTACAAAACTCACTCCATCAACCAGACAACCAGACAGACATTGTTCCAAACTTTCTCCATCAACCAGACAACCAGACAGACACTGTTCCAAATCACTCCATCAACTCAGCAACCAGACATACACTGGGCCAAACTTACTCCATCAACCATATAACCAGGTGGACAGTGTCCAATCTTACTCCATCATCCAGACAGACAGTGTCCTAATCTCACTACATCATCCAGACAGACACTGTCCCAATCGCATTTCGTCACCTGAGAACGAAACAGACCCTGTCCCAAACTAACTCCATCAACCAGACAAGCAGACAGACACCGTGCCAAACTCACTCCATCAACCAGAAATCCAGACAGACACTGTCCACATCTCACTCCATCAACCAGACAGTCAATGTCCCAATCTCACTCCGTCAACCAGACAACCAGACAGACTCCGTCACAAACTCACTCCATCAACCAGACAACCAGACAGACACTAGACCAAACTCACTCCATTACCTGGACAACCAGACAGACAGAGTTCCATACACACTCCATCAATCACACAACCAGACGGACACTGTCCCAAACTCACTCTATCAACCAGTCACTGTCCCAATCTCACACTATATCAAGCGGACAACCAGACAGACACTGTTCCAAACTCACTCCATCATCAAACAACCAGGCAGACACTGTCCCAAGCTCACAGCATCAACCAGACAGACACTGTCCCAAACTCACTCCATCAACCAAACAACCAGGCAGGCACTGTCCCAAGATTATTTCATCAATCTGTGAACGAGACAGACCATGTCCCAAACTAATTACATCAACCAGACAACCAGACAGACACTGTCCCAATCTCACTCCATCAACTAGACAACCAGACAAAGTCTAAAACTCACTCCATCAACCAGACAACCAGACAGACACTGTCCCAAACTCATTCCATCAACCTGAAAACCAGACGGACCATGTCCCAAATTAACTCCATAAACCAGACAACCAGAAAGACAGTGTCCCCATCTCACTCCATCTACTAGACAACCAGACACACACTCCCACAATCTCACTCCATCATCAGACAACCAGACAGACACTGTCCCAAAATCACTCATTCAACGAGACAACCAGACAGACAAAGTCCAAAACTCACTCCATCAAACTGACAGACAGACACGGACCCAAATTCAGTCCATCAACCAGACATCCAGACAGACACTGTCCCAAACTCACTCCATCAACCAGACACACACTGTCCCTATCTTACTCCATCAACTAGACAACCAGACAGAAATTGTCCAAAACTCCCTCCATTAACCAGACAACTAGACAGACACATTTCCATACTCACTCCATCAACCAGACAACCAGATAGACACTGACCCAATCTCACTCCATCATCCAGACAGACAATGTCCTAATCTCACTCCATCATCCAGACAGACACTGTCCCAATCTCACTCCATCAACCTGACAACCAAACAGACACTTTCCCAAACTCACTCCATCAACTTGAAAACCAGACAGACACTGTCCCAAACTATCTCGAGCAACCAGACAACCAAAAAGACACTGTCCCCATCTCACTCCATCAGCTAGACAACCAGACACACACTCTTACAAACTCACTCCATCATCAGACAACCAGGCAGACACTGTCCCAAAATCACTCATTCAACCAGACAACCAGACAGACACTGTCCCAATCTTACTCCATCAACTGGACAACCAGACCGACACTATCCCAAACTCATTCCATCAAACAGACAACCAGGCAGACACTAGCCCAAACTCATTCCATCAACCTGGCAACCAGACAGACACCGTACCAAACTCACTCCATCAAGCGGACAACCATACAGGCACTGTCCCACACTCACTCCATTAACTAGACAACGAGACAGACACTCTCGCAAACTTACTCCATCGACCAGACATCCAGGCAGACACTGTCCCAAACTAATTCTATGAACCAGACAGACACTGTCCAAAACACACTCCATCAACCACACAACCAGACAGGTACTGTCCCAAGCTTACTCCGTCATCCAGAGAGAAAGTGTCCTAATCTCACTCCATCATCCAGACAGACACTGTCCCAATCTCAATACATCAACCTGAGAACGAGACGGACCCTGTCCCAAACTAACTCCATCAACCAGACAACCAGACAGACATGGTGCCAAACTCACTCTATCAACCAGTCACTGTCCCAATCTCACTCCATCAAGCAGTCAACCAGACAAACACTGTCCAAAACTCACTCCATCAACGTGACAACCAGACTGCCACGTTCCCAAACTCACTCCGCTAGCCAGACAATCAGAAAGGCACTGTCCCAAACTCATTCCATCAACCAGGCAAACTGGCGAAACAGTACAAAACTCACTCCATCAACCAGACAACCAGACAGACATTGTTCCAAACTTTCTCCATCAACCAGACAACCAGACAGACACTGTTCCAAATCACTCCATCAACTCAGCAACCAGACATACACTGGGCCAAACTTACTCCATCAACCATATAACCAGGTGGACAGTGTCCAATCTTACTCCATCATCCAGACAGACAGTGTCCTAATCTCACTACATCATCCAGACAGACACTGTCCCAATCGCATTTCGTCACCTGAGAACGAAACAGACCCTGTCCCAAACTAACTCCATCAACCAGACAAGCAGACAGACACCGTGCCAAACTCACTCCATCAACCAGAAATCCAGACAGACACTGTCCACATCTCACTCCATCAACCAGACAGTCAATGTCCCAATCTCACTCCGTCAACCAGACAACCAGACAGACTCCGTCACAAACTCACTCCATCAACCAGACAACCAGACAGACACTAGACCAAACTCACTCCATTACCTGGACAACCAGACAGACAGAGTTCCATACACACTCCATCAATCACACAACCAGACGGACACTGTCCCAAACTCACTCTATCAACCAGTCACTGTCCCAATCTCACACTATATCAAGCGGACAACCAGACAGACACTGTTCCAAACTCACTCCATCATCAAACAACCAGGCAGACACTGTCCCAAGCTCACAGCATCAACCAGACAGACACTGTCCCAAACTCACTCCATCAACCAAACAACCAGGCAGGCACTGTCCCAAGATTATTTCATCAATCTGTGAACGAGACAGACCATGTCCCAAACTAATTACATCAACCAGACAACCAGACAGACACTGTCCCAATCTCACTCCATCAACTAGACAACCAGACAAAGTCTAAAACTCACTCCATCAACCAGACAACCAGACAGACACTGTCCCAAACTCATTCCATCAACCTGAAAACCAGACGGACCATGTCCCAAATTAACTCCATAAACCAGACAACCAGAAAGACAGTGTCCCCATCTCACTCCATCTACTAGACAACCAGACACACACTCCCACAATCTCACTCCATCATCAGACAACCAGACAGACACTGTCCCAAAATCACTCATTCAACGAGACAACCAGACAGACAAAGTCCAAAACTCACTCCATCAAACTGACAGACAGACACGGACCCAAATTCAGTCCATCAACCAGACATCCAGACAGACACTGTCCCAAACTCACTCCATCAACCAGACACACACTGTCCCTATCTTACTCCGTCAACTAGACAACCAGACAGAAATTGTCCAAAACTCCCTCCATTAACCAGACAACTAGACAGACACAGTTCCATACTCACTCCATCAACCAGACAACCAGATAGACACTGACCCAATCTCACTCCATCATCCAGACAGACAATGTCCTAATCTCACTCCATCATCCAGACAGACACTGTCCCAATCTCACTCCATCAACCTGACAACCAAACAGACACTTTCCCAAACTCACTCCATCAACTTGAAAACCAGACAGACACTGTCCCAAACTATCTCGAGCAACCAGACAACCAAAAAGACACTGTCCCCATCTCACTCCATCAGCTAGACAACCAGACACACACTCTTACAAACTCACTCCATCATCAGACAACCAGGCAGACACTGTCCCAAAATCACTCATTCAACCAGACAACCAGACAGACACTGTCCCAATCTTACTCCATCAACTGGACAACCAGACCGACACTATCCCAAACTCATTCCATCAAACAGACAACCAGGCAGACACTAGCCCAAACTCATTCCATCAACCTGGCAACCAGACAGACACCGTACCAAACTCACTCCATCAAGCGGACAACCATACAGGCACTGTCCCACACTCACTCCATTAACTAGACAACGAGACAGACACTCTCGCAAACTTACTCCATCGACCAGACATCCAGGCAGACACTGTCCCAAACTAATTCTATGAACCAGACAGACACTGTCCAAAACACACTCCATCAACCACACAACCAGACAGGTACTGTCCCAAGCTTACTCCGTCATCCAGAGAGAAAGTGTCCTAATCTCACTCCATCATCCAGACAGACACTGTCCCAATCTCAATACATCAACCTAAGAACGAGACGGACCCTGTCCCAAACTAACTCCATCAACCAGACAACCAGACAGACATGGTGCCAAACTCACTCTATCAACCAGTCACTGTCCCAATCTCACTTCATCAGGCAGTCAACCAGACAAACACTGTCCAAAACTCACTCCATCAACGTGACAACCAGACTGCCACGTTCCCAAACTCACTCCGCTAGCCAGACAATCAGAAAGGCACTGTCCCAAACTCATTCCATCAACCAGGCAAACTGGCGAAACAGTACAAAACTCACTCCATCAACCAGACAACCAGACAGACATTGTTCCAAACTTTCTCCATCAACCAGACAACCATACAGACACTGTTCCAAATCACTCCATCAACTCAGCAACCAGACATACACTGGGCCAAACTTACTCCATCAACCATATAACCAGGTGGACAGTGTCCCAATCTCACTCCATCATCCAGACAGACAGTGTCCTAATCTCACTACATCATCCAGACAGACACTGTCCCAATCGCATTTCGTCACCTGAGAACGAAACAGACCCTGTCCCAAACTAACTCCATCAACCAGACAAGCAGACAGACACCGTGCCAAACTCACTCCATCAACCAGAAATCCAGACAGACACTGTCCACATCTCACTCCATCAACCAGACAGTCAATGTCCCAATCTCACTCCGTCAACCAGACAACCAGACAGACTCCATCACAAACTCACTCCATCAACCAGACAACCAGACAGACACTAGACCAAACTCACTCCATTACCTGGACAACCAGACAGACAGAGTTCCATACACACTCCATCAATCACACAACCAGACGGACACTGTCCCAAACTCACTCTATCAACCAGTCACTGTCCCAATCTCACACTATATCAAGCGGACAACCAGACAGACACTGTTCCAAACTCACTCCATCATCAAACAACCAGGCAGACACTGTCCCAAGCTCACAGCATCAACCAGACAGACACTGTCCCAAACTCACTCCATCAACCACACAACCAGGCAGGCACTGTCCCAAGATTATTTCATCAATCTGTGAACGAGACAGACCATGTCCCAAACTAATTACATCAACCAGACAACCAGACAGACACTGTCCCAATCTCACTCCATCAACTAGACAACCAGACAAAGTCTAAAACTCACTCCATCAACCAGACAACCAGACAGACACTGTCCCAAACTCATTCCATCAACCTGAAAACCAGACGGACCATGTCCCAAATTAACTCCATAAACCAGACAACCAGAAAGACAGTGTCCCCATCTCACTCCATCTACTAGACAACCAGACACACACTCCCACAATCTCACTCCATCATCAGACAACCAGACAGACACTGTCCCAAAATCACTCATTCAACGAGACAACCAGACAGACAAAGTCCAAAACTCACTCCATCAAACTGACAGACAGACACGGACCCAAATTCAGTCCATCAACCAGACATCCAGACAGACACTGTCCCAAACTCACTCCATCAACCAGACACACACTGTCCCTATCTTACTCCATCAACTAGACAACCAGACAGAAACTGTCCAAAACTCCCTCCATTAACCAGACAACTAGACAGACACAGTTCCATAATAACTCCATCAACCAGACAACCAGGTAGACACTGTCCCACTCTCACTCTATCATCAAGACAGACAACGTCCTAAACTCACTCCATCATCCAGACAGACACTGTCCCAATCTCACTCCATCAACCTGACAACCAGACAGACACTGTCCCAAACTCATTCCATCAACCTGAAAACCAGCCAGACCGTGTCCCAAACTAACTCCATCAACCAGACAACCTGGGAGACACTGTCCCTATCTCACTCTATCAGCTAGACAACAAGAAACACACTCTCCCAAACTCACTCCATCATCAGACAACCAGGCAGACACTGTCCCAAAATCACTCATTCAACCAGACAACCAGAAAGACACTGTCCCAATCTCACTCCATCACCTAGACAACCACACAGACACTGTCCCAAACTCACTCCATCAAACAGACAACCAGGCAGATACTATCCCAAACTCAAACCATCAACCTGGCAACCAGACAGACACCGTACCAAACTCACTCCATCAAGCGGACAACCAGACAGGCACTATCCCACACTCACTCCATTAACTAGACAACCAGACAGACACTCTCGCAAACAAAGTCCATCAACCAGACAACCAGACAGACACTGTTCCAATCTCATTCCATCATCCTGACAGACAGTATCTTAATCTCACTCCATCAATTAAACAACCAGACAGACACAGTCCCAAACTCGCTCCATCAAACTGACAACCAGACAGACACCTTCGCAAATTCAGTCCATCAACCAGTCATCCAGACAGACACTAGACCAAACTCACTCCATCAACCAGACACACACTGTCCCAATCTTACTCCATCAACTACACAACCAGACAGAAACTGTCCAAAGCTCAGTCCATTAACCGGACAACCAGACATACACAGTTCAATACTCACTCCATCAACCAGACAACCAGGTAGACATTGTCCCAATCTCACTACAGCATCCAGACAGACAGTGTTCCAATCTCACTCCATCATCCAGACAGAAACTGTCACAAACTCATTCCATCAACCTGAGAACGAGTCAGACCCTGTCCCAAACTAACTCCATCAACCAGACATCCAGGCAGACACTGTCCCAAACTTATTCTATAAACCAGACAGACACTGCCCAAAACACACTCCATCAACCAGACAACGATACAGGCACTGTCCCAAACTTACTCCGTCATCCGGAGAGACAGTGTCCTAATCTCATTCCATCAACCAGGCAGAAACTATCCCAAACTCACCCCATCAAACAGACAACCAGGCAGACACGATCCCAAACTCACTCCATCAAGCAGACAACCAGACAGGCACTGTCCCACACTCATTCCATTAACAAGACAACCAGAAAGACACTCTCGCAATCTCACTCCATCAACCAGACATCCAGGCTGACACTGTCCCAAACTCATTCTATGAACCAGGCAGACACTGACCAAAGCACACTCCATCAAACAGACAACCAGACAGGTACTGTCCCAAACATACTCCGACATCCAGAGAGACAGTGTTCTAATCTCACTCCATCATCCAGACAGACACTGGCCCAATCTCAATACATCAACCTGAGAACGAGACGGACCCTGTCCCAAACTAACTCCATCAACAAGACAATCAGACAGACACTATCCCAATCTGACTCCATCAACTAGACAACCAGACAGACAAAGTACAAAACACACTCCATCAACCAGACAACCAGACAGACAAAGTCCAAAATTCACTCCATCAAACTGACAACCAGACAGAAACGGACCCAAATTCAGTCCATCAACCAGACATCCAGGCAGACACTGTCCAAAACTCAGTCTATGAACCAGACAGACACTGTCCAAAACACACTCCATCAACCAGACAACCAGACAGGTACTGTACCAAACTTAGTGCGTCATCCATAGAGACAGTGTCCTAATCTCACTTCATCATCCAGACAGACACTGTACCAATCTCAATACATCAACCTGAGAACGAGACGGACCCTCTCCCAAAATAACTCCATCAACCAGACAACCAGACAGACACTGTCCCAATCTCACTCCATCAGCTAGGCAACCAGACAAACACTGTCCAAAACTCACTCCATCATCCTGACAACCAGATTGTCACGTTCCCAAACTCACTCTGCTAGATAAACAACCAGAAAGACACTGTCCCAAACTCATTCCAACAACCAGGCAAACTGGCAGAAACTGTACCAAACTCACTCCATCAAGCAAACAACCAGACAGACATTGTTCCAAACTTTCTCCACCAAACAGACAACCAGACAGACACTGTTCCAATTCACTCCATCAACTCGGCAACCAGACATACACTGTGCCAAACTCACTCCATCAACCAGACAACCAGGAAGACACTGTTCCAATCTCATTCCATCATCCAGACAGACAGTATCCTAATCTCACTCCATCAACTAGACAACCAGACAGACACAGTCCCAAACTCGCTCCATCAAACTGACAACCAGACAGACACCTTTGCAAATTCAGTCCATCAACCAGTCATCCAGACAGACACTAGACCAAACTCACTCCATCAACCAGACACACACTGTCCCAATCTTACTCCATCAACTAGACAACCAGACAGAAACTGTCCAAAGCTCAGTCCATTAACCGGACAACCAGACATACACAGTTCAATACTCACTCCATCAACAAGACAACCAGGTAGCATTGTCCCAATCTCACTACAGCATCCAGACAGACAGTGTTCCAATCTCACTCCATCATCCAGACAGAAACTGTCACAAACTCATTCCATCAACCTGAGAACGAGTCAGACCCTGTCCCAAACTAACTCCATCAACCAGACATCCAGGCAGACACTGTCCCAAACTTATTCTATAAACCAGACAGACACTGTCCAAAACACACTCCATCAACCAGACAACCAGACAAGCACTGTCCCAAACTTACTCCGTCATCCGGAGAGACAGTGTCCTAATCTCATTCCATCAACCAGGCAGAAACTATCCCAAACTCATCCCATCAAACAGACAACCAGGCAGACACTATCCCAAACTCACTCCATCAAACAGACAACCAGGCAGATACTATCCCAAACTTATTCCATCAACCTGGCAACCAGACAGACACCGTACCAAACTCACTCCATCAAGCGGACAACCAGACAGGCACTGTCCCACACTCATTCCATTAACTAGACAACCAGAAAGACACTCTCGCAAACTCACTCCATCAACCAGACATCCAGGCAGACACTGTCCCAAACTCATTCTATGAACCAGACAGACACTGACCAAAACACACTCCATCAAACAGACAACCAGACAGGTACTGTCCCAAACATACTCCGTCATCCAGAGAGACAGTGTTCTAATCTCACTCCATCATCCAGACACTGGCCCAATCTCAATACATCAACCTGAGAACGAGACGGACCCTGTCCCAAACTAACTCCATCAACTAGACATCCAGACAGACACTGTCCCAATCTCACTCCATCAACTAGACAACCAGGCAGACAAAGTACAAAACACACTCCATCAACCAGACAACCAGACAGACAAAGTCCAAAACTCACTCCATCAAACTGACAACCAGACAGAAACGGACCCAAATTCAGTCCATCAACCGACATCCAGGCAGACACTGTCCCAAACTCATTCTATGAACCAGACAGACACTGTCCAAAACACACTCCATCAGCCAGACAACCAGAAAGGTACTGTACCAAACTTACTGCGTCATACATAGAGACAGTGTCCTAATCTCACTTCATCATCCAGACAGACACTGTACCAATCTCAATACATCAACCTGAGAACGAGATGGACCCTCTCCCAAAATAACTCCATCAACCAAACAACCAGACAGACACTGTCCCAATCTCACTCCATCAGCTAGACAAACAGACAGACAAAGTCAAAACTCACTCCATCAAACTGACAACCAGACAGAAACGGATCCAAATTCAGTCCATCAACCAGACATCCAGACAGACACTGTCCGAAACTCACTCCATCAACCAGACACAAACTGTCCCTATCATACTACATCAACTAGACAACCAGACAGAAACTGTCCAAAACTCCCTCCATTAACCAGACAACTAGAAAGACACAGTTCCATACTAACGCCATGAACCAGACAAGCAGGTAGACACTGTCCCAAACTCACTCCATCATTAGACAACCAGGCAGACACTATCCCAAAATCACTCATTCAACCAGACAACCAGAAAGACACTGTCCCAATCTCACTCCATCACCTAGACAACCAGTCAGACACTGTCCCAATCTCACTCCATCAAATAGTCAACCAGGCAGACACTATCCCAAACTCACTCCGTCAAACAGACAACCAGGCAGATACTATCCCAAACTCACTCCATCAACCTGGCAACCAGACAGACACCGTACCAAACTCACTCCATCAAGCGGACAACCAGACAGGCACTGTCCCACACTCACTCCGTTAACTAGACAACCAGAAAGACAATCTCGCAAATTCACTCCATCAACCAGACATCCAGGCAGACACAGTCCCAAACTCATTCTATGAACCAGAAAAACACTGTCCAAAACACACTCCATCAACCCGACAACCAGACAGACATTGTCCCAAACTTACTCCGTCATCCAGAGAGACTGTGTCCTAATCTCACTCCATCATCCAGACAGACACTGTCCCAATCTCAATACATCAACCTGAGAACGAGACGGACCCTGTCCCAAACTAACTCCATCAACCAGACAACAAGACAGACACTGTCCCAATCTCACTCCATCAACTAGACAACCAGACAGACAAAATCCAAAACACACTCCATCAAACTGACAACCAGACAGAAAAGGATCCAAATTCAGTCCATCAACCAGACATCCAGACAGACACTGTCCCAAACTCACTCCATCAACCAGACACACACTGTCCCAATCTTATTCCATCAACTAGACAACCAGACAGAAACTGTCCAAAACTCCCTCCATTAACCAGACAACTAGACAGACACAGTTCCATACAAACTCCATCAACCGGACAACCAGGTAGACACTGTCCCACTCTTACTCCATCATCCAGACAGACAATGTCCTAATCTCACTCCATCATCCAAACGCTGTCCCAGTCTCACTCCATCAACCTGACAACCAGACAGACACTGTACCAAACTCATTCCATCAACCCGAAAACCAGGCAGACACTGTCGCAAACTAACTCCATCAACCAGACAACCAGAGAGACACTGTCCCAATCTCACTCCATCACCTAGACAACCACACAGACACTGTCCCAAACTCAATCCATCAAACAGACAACCAGGCAGACACTGTCCCAAACTCACTCCATCAAACAGAAAACCAGGCAGATACTATCCCAAACTCACTCCATCAACCTGGCAACCAGACAGACACCGTGCCAAATTCACTCCATCAAGCGGACAACCAGACAGGCACTGCCCCACACTCACTCCATTAACTAGACAACCAGACAGACACTCTCGCAAACTAAGTCCATCAACCAGACAACCAGACAGGCACTGTCCCAATCTCACTCCATCAACTACACAACCAGACAGACAAAGTCCAAAACTCACTCCATCAAACTGACAACCAGACAGACACGGACCCAAATTCAGTCCATCAACCAGACACTAGACCAAACTCACTCCATCAACCAGACGGACCCTGTCCCAAACTAACTCCATCAACCACACAACCAGACAGACACGGTCCCAAACTCACTCTATCAACCAGTCACTGTCCCAATCTCACACCATCAAGCAGTCAACCAGACAAACACTGTCCAAAACTCACTCCATCAACCTGACAACCAGATTGTCACGTTCCCAAACTCACTCTGCTAGATAAACAACCAGAAAGACACTGTCCCAAACTCATTCCAACAACCAGGCAAACTGGCAGAAACTGTACCAAACTCACTCCATCAAGCAAACAACCAGACAGACATTGTTCCAAACTTTCTCCATCAACCAGACAACCAGACAGACACTGTTCCAAATCACTCCATCAACTCAGCAACCAGACATACACTGTGCCAAACTCACTCCATCAACCAGACAACCAGGAAGACACTGTTCCAATCTCATTCCATCATCCTGACAGTGTCCTAATCTCAATCCATCAACTAGACAACCAGACAGACACAGTCCCAAACTCGCTCCATCAAACTGGCAACCAGACAGACACCTTCGTGAATTCAGTCCATCTACCAGTCATCCAGACAGACACTAGACCAAACTCACTCCATCAACCAGACACACACTGTCCCAATCTTACTCCATCAACTAGACAACCAGACAGAAACTGTCCAAAGCTCAGTCCATTAACCGGACAACCAGACATACACAGTTCAATACTCACTCCATCAACAAGACAACCAGGTAGACATTGTCCCAATCTCACTACAGCATCCAGACAGACAGTGTCCTAATCTCACTTCATCATCCAGACAGACACTGTACCAATCTCAATACATCAACCTGAGAACGAGAAGGACCCTCTCCCAAACTAACTCCATCAACCAGACAACCAGACAGACACTGTCCCAATCTCACTCCATCAGCAAGACAACCAGACAGACAAAGTCAAAACTCACTCCTTCAAACTGACAACCCGACAGAAACGGACCCAAATTCAGTCCATCAACCAGACATCCAGACAGACACTGTCCCAAACTCACTCCATCAGCCAGACACTCACTGTCCCTATCTTACTACATCAACTAGACAACCAGACAGAAACTGTCCAAAACTCCCTCCATTAACCAGACAACTAGAAAGACACAGTTCCATACTAACGCCATCAACCGAACAACCAGATAGACACTGTCCCACTCTTACTACATCATCCAGACAGACAATATCCTAATCTCACTCCATCATCCAGACACTGTCCCAATCTCACTCCATCAACCTGACAACCAGACAGACACTGTCCCAAACTCATTCCATCAACCTGAAAACCAGCCAGACCCTGTCCAAAACTAACTCCATCAACCAGACAATCTGAGAGACACTGTCCCTATCTCACTCCATCAGCTAGACAACAAGAAACACACTCTCCCAAACTCACTCCATCATTAGAAAACCAGGCAGACACTATCCCAAAATCACTCATTCAACCAGACAACCAGAAAGACACTGTCCCAATCTCACTCCATCACCTAGACAACCAGTCAGACACTGTCCCAATCTCACTCCATCAAACAGACAACCAAGCAGACACTATCCCAAACTCACTCCATCAAACAGACAACCAGGCAGATACTATCCCAAACTCACTCCATCAACCTGACAACCAGACAGACACCGTACCAAACTCACTCCATCAAGCGGACAACCAGACAGGCACTGTCCCACACTCACTCCGTTAACTAGACAACCAGAAAGACAATCTCGCAAATTCACTCCATCAACCAGACATCCAGGCAGACACAGTCCCAAACTCATTCTATGAACCAGAAAAACAATGTCCAAAACACACTCCATCAACCCGACAACCAGACAGACATTGTCCCAAACTTACTCCGTCATCCAGAGAGACTGTGTCCTAATCTCACTCCATCATCCAGACAGACACTGTCCCAATCTCAATACATCAACCTGAGAACGAGACGGAACCTGTCCCAAACTAACTCCATCAACCAGACAACAAGACAGACACTGTCCCAATCTCACTCCATCAACTAGACAACCAGACAGACAAAATCCAAAACACACTCCATCAAACTGACAACCAGGCAGAAAAGGATCCAAATTCAGGCCATCAACTAGACAACCAGACAGAAACTGTCCAAAACTCCCTCCATTAACCAGACAACTAAACAGACACAGTTCCATACAAACTCCATCAACCGGACAACCAGGTAGACACTGTCCCACTCTTACTCCATCATCCAGACAGACAATGACCTAATCTCACTCCATCATCCAAACGCTGTCCCAGTCTCACTCCATCAACCTGACAACCAGACAGACACTGTACCAAACTCATTCCATCAACCCGAAAACCAGGCAGACCCTGTCGCAAACTAACTCCATCAACCAGACAACCAGAGAGACACTGTCCCAATCTCACTCCATCACCTAGACAACCACACAGACACTGTCCCAAACTCAATCCATCAAACAGACAACCAGGCAGACACTGTCCCAAACTCACTCCATCAAACAGAAAACCAGGCAGATACTATCCCAAACTCACTCCATCAACCTGGCAACCAGACAGACACCGTGCCAAACTCATTCCATCAAGCGGACAACCAGACAGGCACTGTCCTACAATCACTCCATTAACTAGACAACCAGACAGACACTCTCACAAACTAAGTCCATCAACCAGACAACCAGACAGGCACTGTCCCAATCTCACTCCATCAACTACACAACCAGACAGACAAAGTCCAAAACTCACTCCATCAAACTGACAACCAGAATGACACGGACCCAAATTCAGTCCATCAACCAGACACTAGACCAAACTCACTCCATCAAGCAGACGGACCCTGTCCCAAACTAACTCCATCAACCACACAACCAGACAGACACTGTTCCAAATCACTCCATCAACTCGGCAACCAGACATACACTGTGCCAAACTCACTCCATCAACCAGACAACCAGGAAGACACTGTTCCAATCTCATTCCATCATCCTGACAGTGTCCTAATCTCAATCCATCAACTAGACAACCAGACAGACACAGTCCCAAACTCGCTCCATCAAACTGGCAACCAGACAGACACCTTCGTAAATTCAGTCCATCTACCAGTCATCCAGACAGACACTAGACCAAACTCACTCCATCAACCAGACACACACTGTCCCAATCTTACTCCATCAACTAGACAACCAGACAGAAACTGTCCAAAGCTCAGTCCATTAACCGGACAACCAGACATACACAGTTCAATACTCACTCCATCAACAAGACAACCAGGTAGACATTGTCCCAATCTCACTACAGCATCCAGACAGACAGTGTTCCAATCTCACTCCATCATCCAGACAGAAACTGTCACAATCTCATTCCATCAACCTGAGAACGAGTCAGACCCTGTCCCAAACTAACTCCATCAACCAGACATCCAGGCAGACACTGTCCCAAACTTATTCTATGAACCAGACAGACACTGTCCAAAACACACTCCATCAACCAGACAACCTGACAGGCACTGTCCCAAACTTACTCTGTCATCCGGAGAGACAGTGTCCTAATCTCATTCCATCAACCAGGCAGAAACTATCCCAAACTCATCCCATCAAACAGACAACCAGGCAGACACTATCTCAAACTCACTCCATCAAACAGACAACCAGGCAGATACTATCCCACACTCATTCCATCAACCTGGCAACCAGACAGACACCGTACCAAACTCACACCATCAAGCGGACAACCAGACAGGCACTGTCCCACACTCATTCCATTAACTAGACAACCAGAAAGACACTCTCGCAAACTCACTCCATCAACCAGACATCCAGGCAGACACTGTCCCAAACTCATTCTATGAACCAGACAGACACTGACCAAAACACACTCCATCAAACACACAACCAGACAGGTACTGTCCCAAACATACTCCGTCATCCAAGGAGACAGTGTTCTAATCTCACTCCATCATCCAGACAGACACTGGCCCAATCTCAATACATCAACCTGAGAACGAGACGGACCCTGTCCCAAACTAGCTCCATCAACAAGACATCCAGACAGACACTGTCCCAATCTCACTCCGTCAACTAGGCAACCAGACAGACAAAGTACAAAACACACTCCATCAACCAGACAACCAGACAGACAAAGTCCAAAACTCACTCCATCAAACTGACAACCAGACAGAAACGGACCCAAATTCAGTCCATCAACCAGACATCCAGGCAGACACTGTCCCAAACTCATTCTATGAACCAGACAGACACTGTCCAAAAGACACTCCATCACCCAGACAACCAGACAGGTACTGTACCAAACTTACTGCGTCATCCATAGAGACAGTGTCCTAATCTCTCTTCATCATCCAGACAGACACTGTACCAATCTCAATACATCAACCTGAGAACGAGAAGGACCCTCTCCCAAACTAACTCCATCAACCAGACAACCAGACAGACACTGTCCCAATCTCACTCCATCAGCTAGACAACCAGACAGACAAAGTCAGAACTCACTCCTTCAAACTCACAACCCAACAGAAACGGACCCAAATTCAGTCCATCAACCAGACATCCAGACAGACACTGTCCCAAACTCACTCCATCAGCCAGACACTCACTGTCCCTATCTTACTACATCAACTAGACAACCAGACAGAAACTGTCCAAAACTCCCTCCATTAACCAGACAACTAGAAAGACACAGTTCCATACTAACGCCATCAACCAGACAACCAGACAGACACTGTCCCACTCTCACTCCATCATCCAGACACTGTCCCAATCTCACTCCATCAACCTGACAACCAGACAGACACTGTCCCAAACTCATTCCATCAACCTGAAAACCAGCCAGACCCTGTCCAAAACTAACTCCATCAACCAGACAATCTGAGAGACACTGTCCCTATCTCACTCCATCAGCTAGACAACAAGAAACACACTCTCACAAACTCACTCCATCATTAGACAACCAGGCAGACACTATCCCAAAATCACTCATTCAACCAGACAACCAGAAAGACACTGTCCCAATCTCACTCCATCACCTAGACAACCAGTCAGACACTGTCCCAATCTCACTCCATCAAACAGACAACCAGGCAGATACTATCCCAAACTCACTCCATCAACCTGGCAACCAGACAGACACCGTGCCAAACTCACTCCATCAACCTGACAACCAGACAGACACCGTACCAAACTCACTCCATCAAGCGGACAACCAGACAGGCACTGTCCCACACTCACTCCGTTAACTAGACAACCAGAAAGACAATCTCGCAAATTCACTCCATCAACCAGACATCCAGGCAGACACAATCCCAAACTCATTCTATGAACCAGAAAAACACTGTCCAAAACACACTCCATCAACCCGACAAACAGACAGACATTGTCCCAAACTTACTCCGTCATCGAGAGAGACAGTGTCCTAATCTCACTCCATCATCCAGACAGACACTGTCCCAATCTCACTCCATCACCTAGACAACCACACAGACACTGTCCCAAACTCAATCCATCAAACAGACAACCAGGCAGACACTGTCCCAAACTCACTCCATCAAACAGAAAACCAGGCAGATACTATCCCAAACTCACTCCATCAACCTGGCAACCAGACAGACACCGTGCCAAACTCACTCCATCAAGCGGACAACCAGACAGGCACTGTCCCACACTCACTCCATTAACTAGACAACCAGACAGACACTCTCGCAAACTAAGTCCATCAACCAGACAACCAGACAGGCACGGTCCCAATCTCACTCCATCAACTACACAACCAGACATACAAAGTCCAAAACTCACTCCATCAAACTGACAACCAGACAGACACGGACCCAAATTCAGTCCATCAACCAGACACTAGACCAAACTCACTCCATCAACCAGACGGACCCTGTCCCAAACTAACTCCATCAACCACACAACCAGACACACACGGTCCCAAACTCACTCTATCAACCAGTCACTGTCCCAATCTCACACCATCAAGCAGTCAACCAGACAAACCCTGTCCAAAACTCACTCCATCAACCTGACAACCAGATTGTCACGTTCCCAAACTCACTCTGCTAGATAAACAACCAGAAAGACACTGTCCCAAACTCATTCCAACAACCAGGCAAACTGGCAGAAACTGTACCAAACTCACTCCATCAAGCAAACAACCAGACAGACATTGTTCCAAACTTTCTCTATCAACCAGACAACCAGACAGACACTGTTCCAAATCACTCCATCAACTCGGCAACCAGACATACACTGTGCCAAACTCACTCCATCAACCAGACAACCAGGAAGACACTGTTCCAATCTCATTCCATCATCCTGACAGACAGTGTCCTAATCTCAATCCATCAACTAGACAACCAGACAGACACAGTCCCAAACTCGCTCCATCAAACTGGCAACCAGACAGACACCTTCGCAAATTCAGTCCATCAACCAGTCATCCAGACAGACACTAGACCAAACTCACTCCATCAACCAGACACACACTGTCCCAATCTTACTCCATCAACTAGACAACCAGACAGAAAATGTCCAAAGCTCAGTCCATTAACCGGACAACCAGACATACACAGTTCAATACTCACTCCATCAACAAGACAACCAGGTAGACATTGTCCCAATCTCACTACAGCATCCAGACAGACAGTGTTCCAATCTCACTCCATCATCCAGACAGAAACTGTCACAATCTCATTCCATCAACCTGAGAACAAGTCAGACCCTGTCCCAAAATAACTCCATCAACCAGACATCCAGGCAGACACTGTCCCAAACTTATTCTATGAACCAGAAAGACACTGTCCAAAACACACTCCATCAACCAGACAACCAGACAGGCACTGTCCCAAAAATACTCTGTCATCCGGAGAGACAGTGTCCTAATCTCATTCCATCAACCAGGCAGAAACTATCCAAAACTCACCCCATCAAACAGACAACCAGGCAGTTACTATCCCAAACTCATTCCATCAACCTGGCAACCAGACAGACACCGTACCAAACTCACTCCATCAAGCGGACAACCAGACAGGCACTGTCCCACACTCACTCCGTTATCTAGACAACCAGAAAGACAATCTCGCAAATTCACTCCATCAACCAGACATCCAGGCAGACACAGTCCCAAACTCATTCTATGAACCAGAAAAACACTGTCCAAAACACACTCCATCAACCCGACAACCAGACAGACATTGTCCCAAACTTACTCCGTCATCCAGAGAGACAGTGTCCTAATCTCACTCCATCATCCAGACAGACACTGTCCCAATCTCAATACATCAACCTGAGAACGAGACGGACCCTGTCCCAAACTAACTCCATCAACCAGACAACAAGACAGACACTGTCCCAATCTCACTCCATCAACTAGACAACCAGACAGACAAAATCCAAAACACACTCCATCAAACTGACAACCAGACAGAAAAGGATCCAAATTCAGTCCATCAACCAGACATCCAGACAGACACTGTCCCAAACTCACTCCATCAACCTGACACACACTGTCCTTATCTTACTCCATCAACTAGACAACCAGACAGAAACTGTCCAAAACTCCCTCCATTAACCAGACAACTAGACAGACACAGTTCATTACTAACGCCATCAACCAGAAAACCAGGTAGACACTGTCCCACTCTTACTACATCATCCAGACAGACAATATCCTAATCTAACTCCATCATCCAGACACTGTCCCAATCTCACTCCATCAACCTGACAACCAGACAGACACTGTCCCAAACTCATTCCATCAACCTGAAAACCAGCCAGACCCTGTCCAAAACTAACTCCATCAACCAGACAATCTGAGAGACACTGTCCCTATCTCACTCCATCAACTAGACAACAAGAAACACACTCTCCAAAACTCACTCCATCATTAGACAACCAGGCAGACACTATCCCAAAATCACTCATTCAACCAGACAACCAGAAAGACACTGTCCCAATCTCACTCCATCACCTAGACAACCAGACAGACACTGTCCCAATCTCACTCCATCAAACAGACAACCAGGCAGACACTATCCCAAACTCACTCCATCAAACAGACAACCAGGCAGATACTATCCCAAACTCATTCCATCAACCTGGCAACCAGACAGACACCGTACCAAACTCACTCCACCAAGCGGACAACCAGACAGGCACTTTCCCACACTCACTCCGTTAACTAGACAACCAGAAAGACAATCTCGCAAACTCACTAGAACAACCAGACATCCGGGCCAACACAGTCCCAATCCCATTCTATCATCCAGAAAAACACTGTCCAAAACACACTCCATCAACCAGACAACCAGACAGACATTGTCCCAAACTTACTCCGTCATCCAGAGAGACAGTGTCCTAATCTCACTCCATCATCCAGACAGACACTGTCCCAATCTCAATACATCAACCTGAGAACGAGACGGACCCTGTCCCAAACTAACTGCATCAACCAGACATCCAGACAGACACTGTCCCAAACTAACACCATCAACCGGACAACCAGGTAGACACTGTGCCACTCTCACTCCATCATCCAGACAGACAATGTCCTAATCTCATTCCATCATCCAAACGCTGTCCCAGTCTCACTACATCAACCTGACAACCAGACAGACACTGTCCCAAGCTCATTCCATCAACCTGAAAACCAGCCAGACCCTGTCCAAAACTAACTCCATCAACCAGACAACCTGGGAGACACTGTCCCTATCTCACTCTATCAGCCAGACAACAAGAAACACACTCTCCCAAACTCACTCCATCATCAGACAACCAGGCAGACACTGTCCCAAAATCACTCATTCAACCAGACAACCAGAAAGACACTGTCCCAATCTCACTCCATCACCTAGACAACCACACAGACACAGTCCCAAACTCACTCCATCAGACAACCAGGCAGACACTATCCCAAACTCACTCCATCAAACAGACAACCAGGCAGATACTATCCCAAACTCACTCCATCAACCTGGCAACCAGACAGACACCGTACCAAACTCACTCCATCAAGCGGACAACCAGACAGGCACTGTCCCACACTCACTCCATTAACTGGACAACCAGACAGACACTCTCGCAAACTAAGTCCATCAACCAGACAACCAGACAGGCACTGTCCCAATCTCACTCCATCAACTACACAACCAGACAGACAAAGTCCAAAACTCACTCCATCAAACTGACAACCAGACAGACACGGACCCAAATTCAGTCCATCAACCAGACACTAGACCAAACTCACTCCATCAACCAGATGGACCCTGTCCCAAACTAACTCCATCAACCACACAACCAGACAGACACGGTCCCAAACTCACTCTATCAACCAGTCACTGTCCGAATCTCACTCCATCAAGCAGTCAACCAGACAAACACTGTCCAAAACTCACTCCTTCATCCTGGCAACCAGATTGTCAAGTTCCCAAACTCACTCTGCTAGATAAACAACCAGAAAGACACTGTCCCAAACTCATTCCAACAACCAGGCAAACTGGCAGAAACTGTACCAAACTCACTCCATCAAGCAAACAACCAGACAGACATTGTTCCAAACTTTCTCCACCAAACAGACAACCAGACAGACACTGTTCCAATTCACTCCATCAACTCGGCAACCAGACATTACTGTGCCAAACTCACTCCATCAACCAGACAACCAGGAAGACACTGTTCCAATCTCATTCCATCATCCAGACAGACAGTATCCTAATCTCACTCCATCAACTAGACAACCAGACAGACACAGTCACAAACTCGCTCCATCAAACTGACAACCAGACAGACACCTTTGCAAATTCAGTCCATCAACCAGTCATCCAGACAGACACTAGACCAAACTCACTCCATCAACCAGACACACACTGTCCCAATCTTACTCCATCAACTACACAACCAGACAGAAACTGTCCAAAGCTCAGTCCATTAACCGGACAACCAGACATACACAGTTCAATACTCACTCCATCAACCAGACAACCAGGTAGACATTGTTCCAATCTCACTACAGCATCCAGACAGACAGTGTTCCAATCTCACTCCATCATCCAGACAGAAACTGTCACAAACTCATTCCATCAACCTGAGAACGAGTCAGACTCTGTCCCAAACTAAGTCCATCAACCAGACATCCAGGCAGACACTGTCCCAAACTTATTCTATGAACCAGACAGACACTGTCCAAAACACACTCCATCAACCAGACAACCTGACAGGCACTGTCCCAAACTTACTCCGTCATCCGGAGAGACAGTGTCCTAATCTCATTCCATCAACCAGGCAGAAACTATCCCAAACTCATCCCATCAAACAGACAACCAGGCAGACACTATCCCAAACTCACTCCATCAAACAGACAACCAGGCAGATACTATCCCACACTCATTCCATCAACCTGGCAACCAGACAGACACCGTACCAAACTCACTCCATCAAGCAGACACCCAGACAGGCACTGTCCCACACTCATTCCATTAACTAGACAACCAGAAAGACACTCTCGCAAACTCACTCCATCAACCAGACATCCAGGCAGACACTGTCCCAAACTCATTCTATGAACCAGACAGACACTGACCAAAACACACTCCATCAAACACACAACCAGACAGGTACTGTCCCAAACATACTCCGTCATCCAGAGAGACAGTGTTCTAATCTCACTCCATCATCCAGACAGACACTGGCCCAATCTCAATACATCAACCTGAGAACGAGACGGACCCTGTCCCAAACTAACTCCATCAACAAGACAACCAGACAGACACTGTCCCAATCTCACTCCATCAACTAGGCAAACAGACAGACAAAGTACAAAACACACTCCATCAACCAGACAACCAGACAGACAAAGTCCAAAACTCACTCCATCAAACTGACAACCAGACAGAAACGGACCCAAATTCAGTCCATCAACCAGACATCCAGGCAGACACTGTCCCAAACTCATTCTATGAACCAGACAGACACTGTCCAAAACACACTCCATCACCCAGACAACCAGACAGGTACTGTACCAAACTTACTGCGTCATCCATAGAGACAGTGACCTAATCTCACTTCATCATCCAGACAGACACTGTACCAATCTCAATACATCAACCTGAGAACGAGAAGGACCCTCTCCCAAACTAACTCCATCAACCAGACAACCAGACAGACACTGTCCCAATCTCACTCCATCAGCTAGACAACCAGACAGACAAAGTCAAAACTCACTCCGTCACACTGACAACCCGACAGAAACGGACCCAAATTCAGTCCATCAACCAGACATCCAGACAGACACTGTCCCAAACTCACTCCATCAACCTGACACACACTGTCCTTATCTTACTCCATCAACTAGACAACCAGACAGAAACTGTCCAAAACTCCCTCCATTAACCAGACAACTAGACAGACACAGTTCATTACTAACGCCATCAACCAGAAAACCAGGTAGACACTGTCCCACTCTTACTACATCATCCAGACAGACAATATCCTAATCTAACTCCATCATCCAGACACTGTCCCAATCTCACTCCATCAACCTGACAACCAGACAGACACTGTCCCAAACTCATTCCATCAACCTGAAAACCAGCCAGACCCTGTCCAAAACTAACTCCATCAACCAGACAATCTGAGAGACACTGTCCCTATCTCACTCCATCAACTAGACAACAAGAAACACACTCTCCAAAACTCACTCCATCATTAGACAACCAGGCAGACACTATCCCAAAATCACTCATTCAACCAGACAACCAGAAAGACACTGTCCCAATCTCACTCCATCACCTAGACAACCAGACAGACACTGTCCCAATCTCACTCCATCAAACAGACAACCAGGCAGACACTATCCCAAACTCACTCCATCAAACAGACAACCAGGCAGATACTATCCCAAACTCATTCCATCAACCTGGCAACCAGACAGACACCGTACCAAACTCACTCCACCAAGCGGACAACCAGACAGGCACTTTCCCACACTCACTCCGTTAACTAGACAACCAGAAAGACAATCTCGCAAACTCACTAGAACAACCAGACATCCGGGCCAACACAGTCCCAATCCCATTCTATCATCCAGAAAAACACTGTCCAAAACACACTCCATCAACCAGACAACCAGACAGACATTGTCCCAAACTTACTCCGTCATCCAGAGAGACAGTGTCCTAATCTCACTCCATCATCCAGACAGACACTGTCCCAATCTCAATACATCAACCTGAGAACGAGACGGACCCTGTCCCAAACTAACTGCATCAACCAGACATCCAGACAGACACTGTCCCAAACTAACACCATCAACCGGACAACCAGGTAGACACTGTGCCACTCTCACTCCATCATCCAGACAGACAATGTCCTAATCTCATTCCATCATCCAAACGCTGTCCCAGTCTCACTACATCAACCTGACAACCAGACAGACACTGTCCCAAGCTCATTCCATCAACCTGAAAACCAGCCAGACCCTGTCCAAAACTAACTCCATCAACCAGACAACCTGGGAGACACTGTCCCTATCTCACTCTATCAGCCAGACAACAAGAAACACACTCTCCCAAACTCACTCCATCATCAGACAACCAGGCAGACACTGTCCCAAAATCACTCATTCAACCAGACAACCAGAAAGACACTGTCCCAATCTCACTCCATCACCTAGACAACCACACAGACACAGTCCCAAACTCACTCCATCAGACAACCAGGCAGACACTATCCCAAACTCACTCCATCAAACAGACAACCAGGCAGATACTATCCCAAACTCACTCCATCAACCTGGCAACCAGACAGACACCGTACCAAACTCACTCCATCAAGCGGACAACCAGACAGGCACTGTCCCACACTCACTCCATTAACTGGACAACCAGACAGACACTCTCGCAAACTAAGTCCATCAACCAGACAACCAGACAGGCACTGTCCCAATCTCACTCCATCAACTACACAACCAGACAGACAAAGTCCAAAACTCACTCCATCAAACTGACAACCAGACAGACACGGACCCAAATTCAGTCCATCAACCAGACACTAGACCAAACTCACTCCATCAACCAGATGGACCCTGTCCCAAACTAACTCCATCAACCACACAACCAGACAGACACGGTCCCAAACTCACTCTATCAACCAGTCACTGTCCGAATCTCACTCCATCAAGCAGTCAACCAGACAAACACTGTCCAAAACTCACTCCTTCATCCTGGCAACCAGATTGTCAAGTTCCCAAACTCACTCTGCTAGATAAACAACCAGAAAGACACTGTCCCAAACTCATTCCAACAACCAGGCAAACTGGCAGAAACTGTACCAAACTCACTCCATCAAGCAAACAACCAGACAGACATTGTTCCAAACTTTCTCCACCAAACAGACAACCAGACAGACACTGTTCCAATTCACTCCATCAACTCGGCAACCAGACATTACTGTGCCAAACTCACTCCATCAACCAGACAACCAGGAAGACACTGTTCCAATCTCATTCCATCATCCAGACAGACAGTATCCTAATCTCACTCCATCAACTAGACAACCAGACAGACACAGTCACAAACTCGCTCCATCAAACTGACAACCAGACAGACACCTTTGCAAATTCAGTCCATCAACCAGTCATCCAGACAGACACTAGACCAAACTCACTCCATCAACCAGACACACACTGTCCCAATCTTACTCCATCAACTACACAACCAGACAGAAACTGTCCAAAGCTCAGTCCATTAACCGGACAACCAGACATACACAGTTCAATACTCACTCCATCAACCAGACAACCAGGTAGACATTGTTCCAATCTCACTACAGCATCCAGACAGACAGTGTTCCAATCTCACTCCATCATCCAGACAGAAACTGTCACAAACTCATTCCATCAACCTGAGAACGAGTCAGACTCTGTCCCAAACTAAGTCCATCAACCAGACATCCAGGCAGACACTGTCCCAAACTTATTCTATGAACCAGACAGACACTGTCCAAAACACACTCCATCAACCAGACAACCTGACAGGCACTGTCCCAAACTTACTCCGTCATCCGGAGAGACAGTGTCCTAATCTCATTCCATCAACCAGGCAGAAACTATCCCAAACTCATCCCATCAAACAGACAACCAGGCAGACACTATCCCAAACTCACTCCATCAAACAGACAACCAGGCAGATACTATCCCACACTCATTCCATCAACCTGGCAACCAGACAGACACCGTACCAAACTCACTCCATCAAGCAGACACCCAGACAGGCACTGTCCCACACTCATTCCATTAACTAGACAACCAGAAAGACACTCTCGCAAACTCACTCCATCAACCAGACATCCAGGCAGACACTGTCCCAAACTCATTCTATGAACCAGACAGACACTGACCAAAACACACTCCATCAAACACACAACCAGACAGGTACTGTCCCAAACATACTCCGTCATCCAGAGAGACAGTGTTCTAATCTCACTCCATCATCCAGACAGACACTGGCCCAATCTCAATACATCAACCTGAGAACGAGACGGACCCTGTCCCAAACTAACTCCATCAACAAGACAACCAGACAGACACTGTCCCAATCTCACTCCATCAACTAGGCAAACAGACAGACAAAGTACAAAACACACTCCATCAACCAGACAACCAGACAGACAAAGTCCAAAACTCACTCCATCAAACTGACAACCAGACAGAAACGGACCCAAATTCAGTCCATCAACCAGACATCCAGGCAGACACTGTCCCAAACTCATTCTATGAACCAGACAGACACTGTCCAAAACACACTCCATCACCCAGACAACCAGACAGGTACTGTACCAAACTTACTGCGTCATCCATAGAGACAGTGACCTAATCTCACTTCATCATCCAGACAGACACTGTACCAATCTCAATACATCAACCTGAGAACGAGAAGGACCCTCTCCCAAACTAACTCCATCAACCAGACAATCAGACAGACACTGTCCCAATCTCACTCCATCAGCTAGACAACCAGACAGACAAAGTCAAAACTCACTCCGTCACACTGACAACCCGACAGAAACGGACCCAAATTCAGTCCATCAACCAGACATCCAGACAGACACTGTCCCAAACTCACTCCATCAACCTGACACACACTGTCCTTATCTTACTCCATCAACTAGACAACCAGACAGAAACTGTCCAAAACTCCCTCCATTAACCAGACAACTAGACAGACACAGTTCATTACTAACGCCATCAACCAGAAAACCAGGTAGACACTGTCCCACTCTTACTACATCATCCAGACAGACAATATCCTAATCTAACTCCATCATCCAGACACTGTCCCAATCTCACTCCATCAACCTGACAACCAGACAGACACTGTCCCAAACTCATTCCATCAACCTGAAAACCAGCCAGACCCTGTCCAAAACTAACTCCATCAACCAGACAATCTGAGAGACACTGTCCCTATCTCACTCCATCAACT
Source organism: Isurus oxyrinchus (assembly GCA_026770705.1). Lineage (NCBI taxonomy): Eukaryota > Metazoa > Chordata > Chondrichthyes > Lamniformes > Lamnidae > Isurus > Isurus oxyrinchus. The sequence goes on along the minus strand of JANJGN010000580.1, from coordinate 169,343 downwards.
AGACAACAAGAAACACACTCTCCAAAACTCACTCCATCATTAGACAACCAGGCAGACACTATCCCAAAATCACTCATTCAACCAGACAACCAGAAAGACACTGTCCCAATCTCACTCCATCACCTAGACAACCAGACAGACACTGTCCCAATCTCACTCCATCAAACAGACAACCAGGCAGACACTATCCCAAACTCACTCCATCAAACAGACAACCAGGCAGATACTATCCCAAACTCATTCCATCAACCTGGCAACCAGACAGACACCGTACCAAACTCACTCCACCAAGCGGACAACCAGACAGGCACTTTCCCACACTCACTCCGTTAACTAGACAACCAGAAAGACAATCTCGCAAACTCACTAGAACAACCAGACATCCGGGCCAACACAGTCCCAATCCCATTCTATCATCCAGAAAAACACTGTCCAAAACACACTCCATCAACCAGACAACCAGACAGACATTGTCCCAAACTTACTCCGTCATCCAGAGAGACAGTGTCCTAATCTCACTCCATCATCCAGACAGACACTGTCCCAATCTCAATACATCAACCTGAGAACGGGACGGACCCTGTCCCAAACTAACTGCATCAACCAGACATCCAGACAGACACTGTCCCAAACTAACACCATCAACCGGACAACCAGGTAGACACTGTGCCACTCTCACTCCATCATCCAGACAGACAATGTCCTAATCTCATTCCATCATCCAAACGCTGTCCCAGTCTCACTACATCAACCTGACAACCAGACAGACACTGTCCCAAGCTCATTCCATCAACCTGAAAACCAGCCAGACCCTGTCCAAAACTAACTCCATCAACCAGACAACCTGGGAGACACTGTCCCTATCTCACTCTATCAGCCAGACAACAAGAAACACACTCTCCCAAACTCACTCCATCATCAGACAACCAGGCAGACACTGTCCCAAAATCACTCATTCAACCAGACAACCAGAAAGACACTGTCCCAATCTCACTCCATCACCTAGACAACCACACAGACACAGTCCCAAACTCACTCCATCAGACAACCAGGCAGACACTATCCCAAACTCACTCCATCAAACAGAAAACCAGGCAGATACTATCCCAAACTCACTCCATCAACCTGGCAACCAGACAGACACCGTACCAAACTCACTCCATCAAGCGGACAACCAGACAGGCACTGTCCCACACTCACTCCATTAACTGGACAACCAGACAGACACTCTCGCAAACTAAGTCCATCAACCAGACAACCAGACAGGCACTGTCCCAATCTCACTCCATCAACTACACAACCAGACAGACAAAGTCCAAAACTCACTCCATCAAACTGACAACCAGACAGACACGGACCCAAATTCAGTCCATCAACCAGACACTAGACCAAACTCACTCCATCAACCAGATGGACCCTGTCCCAAACTAACTCCATCAACCACACAACCAGACAGACACGGTCCCAAACTCACTCTATCAACCAGTCACTGTCCGAATCTCACTCCATCAAGCAGTCAACCAGACAAACACTGTCCAAAACTCACTCCTTCATCCTGGCAACCAGATTGTCAAGTTCCCAAACTCACTCTGCTAGATAAACAACCAGAAAGACACTGTCCCAAACTCATTCCAACAACCAGGCAAACTGGCAGAAACTGTACCAAACTCACTCCATCAAGCAAACAACCAGACAGACATTGTTCCAAACTTTCTCCACCAAACAGACAACCAGACAGACACTGTTCCAATTCACTCCATCAACTCGGCAACCAGACATTACTGTGCCAAACTCACTCCATCAACCAGACAACCAGGAAGACACTGTTCCAATCTCATTCCATCATCCAGACAGACAGTATCCTAATCTCACTCCATCAACTAGACAACCAGACAGACACAGTCCCAAACTCGCTCCATCAAACTGACAACCAGACAGACACCTTTGCAAATTCAGTCCATCAACCAGTCATCCAGACAGACACTAGACCAAACTCACTCCATCAACCAGACACACACTGTCCCAATCTTACTCCATCAACTACACAACCAGACAGAAACTGTCCAAAGCTCAGTCCATTAACCGGACAACCAGACATACACAGTTCAATACTCACTCCATCAACCAGACAACCAGGTAGACATTGTTCCAATCTCACTACAGCATCCAGACAGACAGTGTTCCAATCTCACTCCATCATCCAGACAGAAACTGTCACAAACTCATTCCATCAACCTGAGAACGAGTCAGACCCTGTCCCAAACTAACTCCATCAACCAGACATCCAGGCAGACACTGTCCCAAACTTATTCTATAAACCAGACAGACACTGTCCAAAACACACTCCATCAAACAGACAACGAGACAGGCACTGTCCCAAACTTACACCGTCATCCGGAGAGACAGTGTCCTAATCTCATTCCATCAACCAGGCAGAAACTATCCCAAACTCATCCCATCAAACAGACAACCAGGCAGACACTATCCCAAACTCACTCCATCAAACAGACAACCAGGCAGATACTATCCCACACTCATTCCATCAACCTGGCAACCAGACAGACACCGTACCAAACTCACTCCATCAAGCAGACACCCAGACAGGCACTGTCCCACACTCATTCCATTAACTAGACAACCAGAAAGACACTCTCGCAAACTCACTCCATCAACCAGACATCCAGGCAGACACTGTCCCAAACTCATTCTATGAACCAGACAGACACTGACCAAAACACACTCCATCAAACACACAACCAGACAGGTACTGTCCCAAACATACTCCGTCATCCAGAGAGACAGTGTTCTAATCTCACTCCATCATCCAGACAGACACTGGCCCAATCTCAATACATCAACCTGAGAACGAGACGGACCCTGTCCCAAACTAACTCCATCAACAAGACAACCAGACAGACACTGTCCCAATCTCACTCCATCAACTAGGCAAACAGACAGACAAAGTACAAAACACACTCCATCAACCAGACAACCAGACAGACAAAGTCCAAAACTCACTCCATCAAACTGACAACCAGACAGAAACGGACCCAAATTCAGTCCATCAACCAGACATCCAGGCAGACACTGTCCCAAACTCATTCTATGAACCAGACAGACACTGTCCAAAACACACTCCATCACCCAGACAACCAGACAGGTACTGTACCAAACTTACTGCGTCATCCATAGAGACAGTGACCTAATCTCACTTCATCATCCAGACAGACACTGTACCAATCTCAATACATCAACCTGAGAACGAGAAGGACCCTCTCCCAAACTAACTCCATCAACCAGACAACCAGACAGACACTGTCCCAATCTCACTCCATCAGCTAGACAACCAGACAGACAAAGTCAAAACTCACTCCGTCACACTGACAACCCGACAGAAACGGACCCAAATTCAGTCCATCAACCAGACATCCAGACAGACACTGTCCCAAACTCACTCCATCAACCAGACACTCACTGTCCCTATCTTACTACATCAACTAGACAACCAGACAGAAACTGTCCAAAACTCCCTCCATTAACCAGACAACTAGAAAGACACATTTCCATACTAACGCCATCAACCAGACAACCAGGTAGACACTGTCCCACTCCTACAACATCATCCAGACAGACAATATCCTAATCTCACTCCATCATCCAGACACTGTCCCAATCTCACTCCATCAACCTGACAACCAGACAGACACTGTCCCAAACTCATTCCATCAACCTGAAAACCAGCCAGACCCTGTCCAAAACTAACTCCATCAACCAGACAATCTGAGAGACACTGTCCCTATCTCACACCATCAGCTAGACAACAAGAAACACACTCTCCCAAACTCACTCCATCATTAGACAACCAGGCAGACACTATCCCAAAATCACTCATTCAACCAGACAACCAGAAAGACACTGTCCCAATCTCACTCCATCACCTAGACAACCAGTCAGACACTGTCCCAATCTCACTCCATCAAACAGACAACCAGGCAGACACTATCCCAAACTCACTCCATCAAACAGACAACCAGGCAGATACTATCCCAAACTCACTCCATCAACCTGGCAACCAGACAGACACCGTACCAAACTCACTCCATCAAGCGGACAACCAGACAGGCACTGTCCCATACTCACTCCGTTAACTAGACAACCAGAAAGACAATCTCGCAAATTCACTCCATCAACCAGACATCCAGGCAGACACAGTCCCAAACTCATTCTATGAACCAGAAAAACACTGTCCAAAACACACTCCATCAACCCGACAACCAGACGGACATTGTCCCAAACTTACTCCGTCATCCAGAGAGACTGTGTCCTAATCTCACTCCATCATCCAGACAGACACTGTCCCAATCTCAATACATCAACCTGAGAACGAGACGGACCCTGTCCCAAACTAACTCCATCAACCAGACAACAAGACAGACACTGTCCCAATCTCACTCCATCAACTAGACAACCAGACAGACAAAATCCAAAACACACTCCATCAAACTGACAACCAGACAGAAAAGGATCCAAATTCAGTCCATCAACTAGACAACCAGACAGAAACTGTCCAAAACTCCCTCCATTAACCAGACAACTAAACAGACACAGTTCCATACAAACTCCATCAACCGGACAACCAGGTAGACACTGTCCCACTCTTACTCCATCATCCAGACAGACAATGACCTAATCTCACTCCATCATCCAAACGCTGTCCCAGTCTCACTCCATCAACCTGACAACCAGACAGACACTGTACCAAACTCATTCCATCAACCCGAAAACCAGGCAGACCCTGTCGCAAACTAACTCCATCAACCACACAACCAGAGAGACACTGTCCCAATCTCACTCCATCACCTAGACAACCACACAGACACTGTCCCAAACTCAATCCATCAAACAGACAACCAGGCAGACACTGTCCCAAACTCACTCCATCAAACAGAAAACCAGGCAGATACTATCCCAAACTCACTCCATCAACCTGGCAACCAGACAGACAGCGTGCCAAACTCACTCCATCAAGCGGACAACCAGACAGGCACTGTCCCACACTCACTCCATTAACTAGACAACCAGACAGACACTCTCGCAAACTAAGTCCATCAACCAGACAACCAGACAGGCACTGTCCCAATCTCACTCCATCAACTACACAACCAGACAGACAAAGTCCAAAACTCACTCCATCAAACTGACAACCAGACAGACACGGACCCAAATTCAGTCCATCAACCAGACACTAGACCAAACTCACTCCATCAACCAGAAGGACCCTGTCCCAAACTAACTCCATCAACCACACAACCAGACAGACACGGTCCCAAACTCACTCTATCAACCAGTCACTGTCCCAATCTCACACCATCAAGCAGTCAACCAGACAAACACTGTCCAAAACTCACTCCTTCAACCTGACAACCAGATTGTCACGTTCCCAAACTCACTCTGCTAGATAAACAACCAGAAAGACACTGTCCCAAACTCATTCCAACAACCAGGCAAACTGCAGAAACTGTACCAAACTCACTCCATCAAGCAAACAACCAGACAGACATTGTTCCAAACTTTCTCCATCAACCAGACAACCAGACAGACACTGTTCCAAATCACTCCATCAACTCGGCAACCAGACATACACTGTGCCAAACTCACTCCATCAACCAGACAACCAGGAAGACACTGTTCCAATCTCATTCCATCATCCTGACAGACAGTGTCCTAATCTCAATCCATCAACTAGACAACCAGACAGACACAGTCCCAAACTCGCTCCATCAAACTGGCAACCAGACAGACACCTTCGTAAATTCAGTCCATCTACCAGTCATCCAGACAGACACTAGACCAAACTCACTCCATCAACCAGACACACACTGTCCCAATCTTACTCCATCAACTAGACAACCAGACAGAAACTGTCCAAAGCTCAGTCCATTAACCGGACAACCAGACATACACAGTTCAATACTCACTCCATCAACAAGACAACCAGGTAGACATTGTCCCAATCTCACTACAGCATCCGGACAGACAGTGTTCCAATCTCACTCCATCATCCAGACAGAAACTGTCACAATCTCATTCCATCAACCTGAGAACGAGTCAGACCCTGTCCCAAACTAACTCCATCAACCAGACATCCAGGCAGACACTGTCCCAAACTTATTCTATGAACCAGACAGACACTGTCCAAAACACACTCCATCAACCAGACAACCTGACAGGCACTGTCCCAAACTTACTCTGTCATCCGGAGAGACAGTGTCCTAATCTCATTCCATCAACCAGGCAGAAACTATCCCAAACTCACCCCATCAAACAGACAACCAGGCAGACACTATCTCAAACTCACTCCATCAAACAGACAACCAGGCAGATACTATCCCACACTCATTCCATCAACCTGGCAACCAGACAGACACCGTACCAAACACACACCATCAAGCGGACAACCAGATAGGCACTGTCCCACACTCATTCCATTAACTAGACAACCAGAAAGACACTCTCGCAAACTCACTCCATCAACCAGACAACCAGGCAGACACTGTCCCAAACTCATTCTATGAACCAGACAGACACTGACCAAAACACACTCCATCAAACACACAACCAGACAGGTACTGTCCCAAACATACTCCGTCATCCAGAGAGACAGTGTTCTAATCTCACTCCATCATCCAGACAGACACTGGCCCAATCTCAATACATCAACCTGAGAACGAGACGGACCCTGTCCCAAACTAGCTCCATCAACAAGACATCCAGACAGACACTGTCCCAATCTCACTCCATCAACTAGGCAACCAGACAGACAAAGTACAAAACACACTGCATCAACCAGACAACCAGACAGACAAAGTCCAAAACTCACTCCATCAAACTGACAACCAGAGAGAAACGGACCCAAATTCAGTCCATCAACCAGACATCCAGGCAGACACTGTCCCAAACTCATTCTATGAACCAGACAGACACTGTCCAAAACACACTCCATCACCCAGACAACCAGACAGGTACTGTACCAAACTTACTGCGTCATCCATAGAGACAGTGTCCTAATCTTACTTCATCATCCAGACAGACACTGTACCAATCTCAATACATCAACCTGAGAACGAGAAGGACCCTCTCCCAAACTAACTCCATCAACCAGACAACCAGACAGACACTGTCCCAATCTCACTCCATCAGCAAGACAACCAGACAAAGTCAAAACTCACTACTTCAAACTGACAACCCAACAGAAACGGACCCAAATTCAGTCCATCAACCAGACATCCAGACAGACACTGTCCCAAACTCACTCCATCAGCCAGACACTCACTGTCCCTATCTTACTACATCAACTAGACAACCAGACAGAAACTGTCCAAAACTCCCTCCATTAACCAGACAACTAGAAAGACACAGTTCCATACTAACGCCATCAACCAGACAACCAGACAGACACTGTCCCACTCTTACTACATCATCCAGACAGACAATATCCTAATCTCACTCCATCATCCAGACACTGTCCCAATCTCACTCCATCAACCTGACAACCAGACAGACACTGTCCCAAACTCATTCCATCAACCTGAAAACCAGCCAGACCCTGTCCAAAACTAACTCCATCAACCAGACAATCTGAGAGACACTGTCCCTATCTCACTCCATCAGCTAGACAACAAGAAACACACTCTCACAAACTCACTCCATCATTAGAAAACAAGGCAGACACTATCCCAAAATCACTCATTCAACCAGACAACCAGAAAGACACTGTCCCAATCTCACTCCATCACCTAGACAACCAGTCAGACACTGTCCCAATCTCACTCCATCAAACAGACAACCAAGCAGACACTATCCCAAACTCACTCCATCAAACAGACAACCAGGCAGATACTATCCCAAACTCACTCCATCAACCTGACAACCAGACAGACACCGTACCAAACTCACTCCATCAAGCGGACAACCAGACAGGCACTGTCCCACACTCACTCCGTTAACTAGACAACCAGAAAGACAATCTCGCAAATTCACTCCATCAACCAGACATCCAGGCAGACACAGTCCCAAACTCATTCTATGAACCAGAAAAACACTGTCCAAAACACACTCCATCAACCCGACAACCAGACGGACATTGTCCCAAACTTACTCCGTCATCCAGAGAGACTGTGTCCTAATCTCACTCCATCATCCAGACAGACACTGTCCCAATCTCAATACATCAACCTGAGAACGAGACGGACCCTGTCCCAAACTAACTCCATCAACCAGACAACAAGACAGACACTGTCCCAATCTCACTCCATCAACTAGACAACCAGACAGACAAAATCCAAAACACACTCCATCAAACTGACAACCAGACAGAAAAGGATCCAAATTCAGTCCATCAACTAGACAACCAGACAGAAACTGTCCAAAACTCCCTCCATTAACCAGACAACTAAACAGACACAGTTCCATACAAACTCCATCAACCGGACAACCAGGTAGACACTGTCCCACTCTTACTCCATCATCCAGACAGACAATGACCTAATCTCACTCCATCATCCAAACGCTGTCCCAGTCTCACTCCATCAACCTGACAACCAGACAGACACTGTACCAAACTCATTCCATCAACCCGAAAACCAGGCAGACCCTGTCGCAAACTAACTCCATCAACCAGACAACCAGAGAGACACTGTCCCAATCTCACTCCATCACCTAGACAACCACACAGACACTGTCCCAAACTCAATCCATCAAACAGACAACCAGGCAGACACTGTCCCAAACTCACTCCATCAAACAGAAAACCAGGCAGATACTATCCCAAACTCACTCCATCAACCTGGCAACCAGACAGACACCGTGCCAAACTCACTCCATCAAGCGGACAACCAGACAGGCACTGTCCCACACTCACTCCATTAACTAGACAACCAGACAGACACTCTCGCAAACTAAGTCCATCAACCAGACAACCAGACAGGCACTGTCCCAATCTCACTCCATCAACTACACAACCAGACAGACAAAGTCCAAAACTCACTCCATCAAACTGACAACCAGACAGACACGGACCCAAATTCAGTCCATCAACCAGACACTAGACCAAACTCACTCCATCAACCAGACGGACCCTGTCCCAAACTAACTCCATCAACCACACAACCAGACAGACACGGTCCCAAACTCACTCTATCAACCAGTCACTGTCCCAATCTCACACCATCAAGCAGTCAACCAGACAAACACTGTCCAAAACTCACTCCTTCAACCTGACAACCAGATTGTCACGTTCCCAAACTCACTCTGCTAGATAAACAACCAGAAAGTCACTGTCCCAAACTCATTCCAACAACCAGGCAAACTGGCAGAAACTGTACCAAACTCACTCCATCAAGCAAACAACCAGACAGACATTGTTCCAAACTTTCTCCATCAACCAGACAACCAGACAGACACTGTTCCAAATCACTCCATCAACTCAGCAACCAGACATACACTGTGCCAAACTCACTCCATCAACCAGACAACCAGGAAGACACTGTTCCAATCTCATTCCATCATCCTGACAGACAGTGTCCTAATCTCAATCCATCAACTAGACAACCAGACAGACACAGTCCCAAACTCGCTCCATCAAACTGGCAACCAGACAGACACCTTCGTAAATTCTGTCCATCTACCAGTCATCCAGACAGACACTAGACCAAACTCACTCCATCAACCAGACACACACTGTCCCAATCTTACTCCATCAACTAGACAACCAGACAGAAACTGTCCAAAGCTCAGTCCATTAACCGGACAACCAGACATGCACAGTTCAATACTCACTCCATCAACAAGACAATCAGGTAGACATTGTCCCAATCTCACTACAGCATCCGGACAGACAGTGTTCCAATCTCACTCCATCATCCAGACAGAAACTGTCACAATCTCATTCCATCAACCTGAGAACGAGTCAGACCCTGTCCCAAACTAACTCCATCAACCAGACATCCAGGCAGACACTGTCCCAAACTTATTCTATGAACCAGACAGACACTGTCCAAAACACACTCCATCAACCAGACAACCTGACAGGCACTGTCCCAAACTTACTCTGTCATCCGGAGAGACAGTGTCCTAATCTCATTCCATCAACCAGGCAGAAACTATCCCAAACTCACCCCATCAAACAGACAACCAGGCAGACACTATCTCAAACTCACTCCATCAAACAGACAACCAGGCAGATACTATCCCACACTCATTCCATCAACCTGGCAACCAGACAGACACTGTACCAAACTCACACCATCAAGCGGACAACCAGATAGGCACTGTCCCACACTCATTCCATTAACTAGACAACCAGAAAGACACTCTCGCAAACTCACTCCATCAACCAGACATCCAGGCAGACACTGTCCCAAACTCATTCTATGAACCAGACAGACACTGACCAAAACACACTCCATCAAACACACAACCAGACAGGTACTGTCCCAAACATACTCCGTCATCCAGAGAGACAGTGTTCTAATCTCACTCCGTCATCCAGACAGACACTCGCCCAATCTCAATACATCAACCTGAGAACGAGACAGACCCTGTCCCAAACTAGCTCCATCAACAAGACATCCAGACAGACACTGTCCCAATCTCACTCCATCAACTAGGCAACCAGACAGACAAAGTACAAAACACACTGCATCAACCAGACAACCAGACAGACAAAGTCCAAAACTCACTCCATCAAACTGACAACCAGACAGAAACGGACCCAAATTCAGTCCATCAACCAGACATCCAGGCAGACACTGTCCCAAACTCATTCTATGAACCAGACAGACACTGTCCAAAACACACTCCATCACCCAGACAACCAGACAGGTACTGTACCAAACTTACTGCGTCATCCATAGAGACAGTGTCCTAATCTCACTTCATCATCCAGACAGACACTGTCCCAATCTCAATACATCAACCTGAGAACGAGAAGGACCCTCTCCCAAACTAACTCCATCAACCAGACAACCAGACAGACACTGTCCCAATCTCACTCCATCAGCAAGACAACCAGACAGACAAAGTCAAAACTCACTCCTTCAAACTGACAACCCAACAGAAACGGACCCAAATTCAGTCCATCAACCAGACATCCAGACAGACACTGTCCCAAACTCACTCCATCATTAGACAACCAGAGAGAAACTGTCCCAAAATCACTCATTCAACCAGACAACCAGACAGACACTGTCCCAATATCGCTCCTTCACCTAGACAACCAGTCAGACACTGTCCCAATCAAACTCCATCAAACCGACAACCAGACAGACACTGTCGCAAACTAACTCCATCAACCAGACAACCAGAGAGACACTGTCCCAATCTCACTCCATCACCTAGACAACCACACAGACACTGTCCCAAACTCAATCCATCAAACAGACAACCAGGCAGACACTGTCCCAAACTCACTCCATCAAACAGAAAACCAGGCAGATACTATCCCAAACTCACTCCATCAACCTGGCAACCAGACAGACACCGTGCCAAACTCACTCCATCAAGCGGACAACCAGACAGGCACTGTCCCACACTCACTCCATTAACTAGACAACCAGACAGACACTCTCGCAAACTAAGTCCATCAACCAGACAACCAGACAGGCACTGTCCCAATCTCACTCCATCAACTACACAACCAGACAGACAAAGTCCAAAACTCACTCCATCAAACTGACAACCAGACAGACACGGACCCAAATTCAGTCCATCAACCAGACACTAGACCAAACTCACTCCATCAACCAGACGGACCCTGTCCCAAACTAACTCCATCAACCACACAACCAGACAGACACGGTCCCAAACTCACTCTATCAACCAGTCACTGTCCCAATCTCACACCATCAAGCAGTCAACCAGACAAACACTGTCCAAAACTCACTCCTTCAACCTGACAACCAGATTGTCACGTTCCCAAACTCACTCTGCTAGATAAACAACCAGAAAGTCACTGTCCCAAACTCATTCCAACAACCAGGCAAACTGGCAGAAACTGTACCAAACTCACTCCATCAAGCAAACAACCAGACAGACATTGTTCCAAACTTTCTCCATCAACCAGACAACCAGACAGACACTGTTCCAAATCACTCCATCAACTCGGCAACCAGACATACACTGTGCCAAACTCACTCCATCAACCAGACAACCAGGAAGACACTGTTCCAATCTCATTCCATCATCCTGACAGACAGTGTCCTAATCTCAATCCATCAACTAGACAACCAGACAGACACAGTCCCAAACTCGCTCCATCAAACTGGCAACCAGACAGACACCTTCGCAAATTCAGTCCATCAACCAGACATCCAGACAGACACTAGACCAAACTCACTCCATCAACCAGACACACACTGTCCCAATCTTACTCCATCAACTAGACAACCAGACAGAAACTGTCCAAAGCTCAGTCCATTAACCGGACAACCAGACATAAACGGTTCAATACTCACTCCATCAACAAGACAACCAGGTAGACATTGTCCCAATCTCACTACAGCATCCAGACAGACAGTGTTCCAATCTCACTCCATCATCCAGACAGAAACTGTCACAATCTCATTCCATCAACCTGAGAACGAGTCAGACCCTGTCCCAAAATAACTCCATCAACCAGACATCCAGGCAGACACTGTCCCAAACTTATTCTATGAACCAGAAAGACACTGTCCAAAACACACTCCATCAACCAGACAACCAGACAAGCACTGTCCCAAACTTACTCTGTCATCCGGGGAGACAGTGTCCTAATCTCATTCCATCAACCAGGCAGAAACTATCCCAAACTCACCCCATCAAACAGACAACCAAGCAGACACTATCCCAAACTCACTCCATCAAACAGACAACCAGGCAGTTACTATCCCAAACTCATTCCATCAACCTGGCAACCAGACAGACACCGTACCAAACTCAGTCCATCAAGCGGACAACCAGACAGGCACTGTCCCACACTCACTCCGTTAACTAGACAACCAGAAAGACAATCTCGCAAATTCACTCCATCAACCAGACATCCAGGCAGACACAGTCCCAAACTCATTCTATGAACCAGAAAAACACTGTCCAAAACACACTCCATCAACCCGACAACCAGACAGACATTGTCCCAAACTAACTCCGTCATCCAGAGAGACAGTGTCCTAATCTCACTCCATCATCCAGACAGACACTGTCCCAATCTCAATACATCAACCTGAGAACGAGACGGATCCAATCCCAAACTAACTCCATCAACCAGACAACAAGACAGACACTGGCCCAATCTCACTCCATCAACTAGACAACCAGACAGACAAAATCCAAAACACACTCCATCAAACTGACAACCAGACAGAAACTGTCCAAAACTCCCTCCATTAACCAGACAACTAGACAGACACAGTTCATTACTAACGCCATCAACCAGACAACCAGGTAGACACTGTCCCACTCTAACTACATCATCCAGACAGACAATATCCTAATCTAACTCCATCATCCAGACACTGTCCCAATCTCACTCCATCAACCTGACAACCAGACAGACACTGTCCCAAACTCATTCCATCAACCTGAAAACGAGCCAGACCCTGTCCAAAACTAACTCCATCAACCAGACAATCTGAGAGACACTGTCCCTATCTCACTCCATCAACTAGACAACAAGAAACACACTCTCCAAAACTCACTCCATCATTAGACAACCAGGCAGACACTATCCCAAAATCACTCATTCAACCAGACAACCAGAAAGACACTGTCCCAATCTCACTCCATCACCTAGACAACCAGACAGACACTGTCCCAATCTCACTCCATCAAACAGACAACCAGGCAGACACTATCCCAAACTCACTCCATCAAACAGACAACCAGGCAGATACTATCCCAAACTCATTCCATCAACCTGGCAACCAGACAGACACCGTACCAAACTCACTCCATCAAGCGGACAACCAGACAGGCACTTTCCCACACTCACTCCGTTAACTAGACAACCAGAAAGACAATCTCGCAAACTCACTAGAACAACCAGACATCCGGGCCAACACAGTCCCAAACCCATTCTATGAACCAGAAAAACACTGTCCAAAACACACTCCATCAACCAGACAACCAGACAGACATTGTCCCAAACTTACTCCGTCATCCAGAGAGACAGTGTCCTAATCTCACTCCATCATCCAGACAGACACTGTCCCAATCTCAATACATCAACCTGAGAACGAGACGGACCATGTCCCAAACTAACTGCATCAACCAGACATCCAGACAGACACTGTCCCAAACTAACACCATTACCCGGACAACCAGGTAGACACTGTCCCACTCTCACTCCATCATCCAGACAGACAATGTCCTAATCTCACTCCATCATCCAAACGCTGTCCCAGTCTCACTACATCAACCTGACAACCAGACAGACACTGTCCCAAGCTCATTCCATCAACCTGAAAACCAGCCAGACCCTGTCCCAAACTAACTCCATCAACCAGACAACCTGGGAGAAACTGTCCCTATCTCACTCTATCAGCCAGACAACAAGAAACACACTCTCCCAATCTCACTCCATCATCAGACAACCAGGCAGACACTGTCCCAAAATCACTCATTCAACCAGACAACCAGAAAGACACTGTCCCAATCTCACTCCATCACCTAGACAACCACACAGACACAGTCCCAAACTCACTCCATCAGACAACCAGGCAGACACAATCCCAAACTCACTCCATCAAACAGACAACCAGGCAGATACTATCCCAAACTCACTCCATCAACCTGGCAACCAGACAGACACCGTGCCAAACTCACTCCATCAAGCGGACAACCAGACAGGCACTGTCCCACACTCACTCCATTAACTAGACAACCAGACAGACACTCTCGCAAACTAAGTCCATCAACCAGACAACCAGACAGGCACTGTCCCAATCTCACTCCATCAACTACACAACCAGACAGACAAAGTCCAAAACTCACTCCATCAAACTGACAACCAGACAGACACGGACCCAAATTCAGTCCATCAACCAGACACTAGACCAAACTCACTCCATCAACCAGACGGACCCAGTCCCAAACTAACTCCATCAACCACACAACCAGACAGACACGGTCCCAAACTCACTCGATCAACCAGTCACTGTCCCAATCTCACACCATCAAGCAGTCAACCAGACAAACACTGTCCAAAACTCACTCCTTCATCCTGACAACCAGATTGTCAAGTTCCCAAACTCACTCTGCTAGATAAACAACCAGAAAGACACTGTCCCAAACTCATTCCAACAACCAGGCAAACTGGCAGAAACTGTACCAAACTCACTCCATCAAGCAAACAACCAGACAGACATTGTTCCAAACTTTCTCCACCAAACAGACAACCAGACAGACACTGTTCCAATTCACTCCATCAACTCGGCAACCAGACATACACTGTGCCAAACTCACTCCATCAACCAGACAACCAGGAAGACACTGTTCCAATCTCATTCCATCATCCAGACAGACAGTATCCTAATCTCACTCCATCAACTAGACAACCAGACAGACACAGTCCCAAACTCGCTCCACCAAACTGACAACCAGACAGACACCTTTGCAAATTCAGTCCATCAACCAGTCATCCAGACAGACACTAGACCAAACTCACTCCATCAACCAGACACACACTGTCCCAATCTTACTCCATCAACTAGACAACCAGACAGAAACTGTCCAAAGCTCAGTCCATTAACCGGACAACCAGACATACACAGTTCAATACTCACTCCATCAACCAGACAACCAGGTAGACATTGTTCCAATCTCACTACAGCATCCGGACAGACAGTGTTCCAATCTCACTCCATCATCCAGACTGAAACTGTCACAAACTCATTCCATCAACCTGAGAACGAGTCAGACCCTGTCCCAAACTAACTCCATCAACCAGACATCCAGGCAGACACTGTCCCAAACTTATTCTATAAACCAGACAGACACTGTCCAAAACACACTCCATCAACCAGACAACCAGACAGGCACTGTCCCAAACTTACTCCGTCATCCGGAGAGACAGTGTCCTAATCTCATTCCATCAACCAGGCAGAAACTATCCCAAACTCATCCCATCAAACAGACAACCAGGCAGACACTATCCCAAACTCACTCCATCAAACAGACAACCAGGCAGATACTATCCCACACTCATTCCATCAACCTGGCAACCAGACAGACACCGTACCAAACTCACTCCATCAAGCTGACAACCAGACAGGCACTGTCCCACACTCATTCCATTAACTAGACAACCAGAAAGACACTCTCGCAAACTCACTCCATCAACCAGACATCCAGGCAGACACTGTCCCAAACTCATTCTATGAACCAGACAGACACTGACCAAAACACACTCCATCAAACACACAACCAGACAGGTACTGTCCGAAACATACTCCGTCATCCAGAGAGACAGTGTTCTAATCTCACTCCATCATCCAGACAGACACTGGCCCAATCTCAATACATCAACCTGAGAACGAGACGGACCCTGTCCCAAACTAACTCCATCAACAAGACAACCAGACAGACACTGTCCCAATCTCACTCCATCAACTAGGCAACCAGACAGATAAAGTACAAAACACACTCCATCAACCAGACAACCAGACAGACAAAGTCCAAAACTCACTCCATCAAACTGACAACCAGACAGAAACGGACCCAAATTCAGTCCATCAACCAGACATCCAGGCAGACACTGTCCCAAACTCATTCTATGAACCAGACAGACACTGTCCAAAACATACTCCATCACCCAGACAACCAGACAGGTACTGTACCAAACTTACTGCGTCATCCATAGAGACAGTGTCCTAATCTCACTTCATCATCCAGACAGACACTGTACCAATCTCAATACATCAACCTGAGAACGAGAAGGACCCTCTCCCAAACTAACTCCATCAACCAGACAACCAGACAGACACTGTCCCAATCTCACTCCATCAGCTAGACAACCAGACAGACAAAGTCAAAACTCACTCCGTCACACTGACAACCCGACAGAAACGGACCCAAATTCAGTCCATCAACCAGACATCCAGACAGACACTGTCCCAAACTCACTCCATCAACCAGACACTCACTGTCCCTATCTTACTACATCAACTAGACAACCAGACAGAAACTGTCCAAAACTCCCTCCATTAACCAGACAACTAGAAAGACACAGTTCCATACTAACGCCATCAACCAGACAACCAGACAGACATTGTCCCACTCTTACTACATCATCCAGACAGACAATATCCTAATCTCACTCCATCATCCAGACACTGTCCCAATCTCACTCTATCAACCTGACAACCAGACAGACACTGTCCCAAACTCATTCCATCAACCTGAAAACCAGCCAGACCCTGTCCAAAACTAACTCCATCAACCAGACAATCTGAGAGACACTGTCCCTATCTCACTCCATCAGCTAGACAACAAGAAGCACACTCTCCCAAACTCACTCCATCATTAGACAACCAGGCAGACACTATCCCAAAATCACTCATTCAACCAGACAACCAGAAAGACACTGTCCCAATCTCACTCCATCACCTAGACAACCAGTCAGACACTGTCCCAATCTCACTCCATCAAACAGACAACCAGGCAGACACTATCCCAAACTCACTCCATCAAACAGACAACCAGGCAGATACTATCCCAAACTCATTCCATCAACCTGGCAACCAGACAGACACCGTACCAAACTCACTCCATCAAGCGGACAACCAGACAGGCACTGTCCCACACTCACTCCGTTAACTAGACAACCAGAAAGACAATCTCGCAAATTCACTCCATCAACCAGACATCCAGGCAGACACAGTCCCAAACTCATTCTATGAACCAGAAAAACACTGTCCAAAACACACTCCATCAAGCCAACAACCAGACAGACATTGTCCCAAACTTACTCCATCATCCAGAGAGACAGTGTCCTAATCTCACTCCATCATCCAGACAGACACTGTCCCAATCTCAATACATCAACCTGAGAACGAGACGGACCCTGTCCCAAACTAACTCCATCAACCAGACAACAAGACAGACACTGTCCCAATCTCACTCCATCAACTAGACAACCAGACAGACAAAATCCAAAACACACTCCATCAAACTGACAACCAGACAGAAAAGGATCCAAATTCAGTCCATCAACCAGACATCCAGACAGACACTGTCCCAAACTCACTCCATCAACCAGACACACACTGTCCCAATCTTATTCCATCAACTAGACAACCAGACAGAAACTGTCCAAAACTCCCTCCATTAACCAGACAACTAAACAGACACAGTTCCATACAAACTCCATCAACCGGACAACCAGGTAGACACTGTCCCACTCTTACTCCATCATCGAAATAGACAATGTCCTAATCTCACTCCATCATCCAAACGCTGTCCCAGTCTCACTCCATCAACCTGACAACCAGACAGACACTGTACCAAACTCATTCCATTAACCCGAAAACCAGGCAGACCCTGTCGCAAACTAACTCCATCAACCAGACAACCAGAGAGACACTGTTCCAATCTCACTCCATCACCTAGACAACCACACAGACACTGTCCCAAACTCAATCCATCAAACAGACAACCAGGCAGACACTGTCCCAAACTCACTCCATCAAACAGAAAACCAGGCAGATACTATCCCAAACTCACTCCATCAACCTGGCAACCAGACAGACACCGTGCCAAACTCACTCCATCAAGCGGACAACCAGACAGGCACTGTCCCACATTCACTCCATTAACTAGACAACCAGACAGACACTCTCGCAAACTAAGTCCATCAACCAGACAACCAGACAGGCACTGTCCCAATCTCACTCCATCAACTACACAACCAGACAGACAAAGTCCAAAACTCACTCCATCAAACTGACAACCAGACAGACACGGACCCAAATTCAGTCCATCAACCAGACACTAGACCAAACTCACTCCATCAACCAGACGGACCCTGTCCCAAACTAACTCCATCAACCACACAACCAGACAGACACGGTCCCAAACTCACTCTATCAACCAGTCACTGTCCCAATCTCACACCATCAAGCAGTCAACCAGACAAACACTGTCCAAAACTCACTCCATCAACCTGACAACCAGACAGGCACTGTCCCAAACTTACTCTGACATCCGGAGAGACAGTGTCCTAATCTCATTCCATCAACCAGGCAGAAACTATCCCAAACTCACCCCATCAAATAGACAACCAGGCAGACACTATCCCAAACTCACTCCATCAAACAGACAACCAGGCAGATACTATCCCACACTCATTCCATCAACCTGGCAACCAGACAGACACCGTGCCAAACTCACTCCATCAAGCGGACAAACAGACAGGCACTGTCCCACACTCATTCCATTAACTAGACAACCAGAAAGACACTCTCGCAAACTCACTCCATCAAGCAGACATCCAGGCAGACACTGTCCCAAACTCATTCTATGAACCAGACAGACACTGTCCAAAACACACTCCATCACCCAGACAACCAGACAGGTACTGTACCAAACCTACTGCGTCATCCATAGAGACAGTGTCCTAATCTCACTTCATCATCCAGACAGACACTGTACCAATCTCAATACATCAACCTGAGAACGAGAAGGACCCTCTCCCAAACTAACTCCATCAACCAGACAACCAGACAGACACTGTCCCAATCTCACTCCATCAGCTAGACAACCAGACAGACAAAGTCAAAACTCACTCCGTCACACTGACAACCCGACAGAAACGGACCCAAATTCAGTCCATCAACCAGACATCCAGACAGACACTGTCCCAAACTCACTCCATCAACCAGACACTCACTGTCCCTATCTTACTACATCAACTGGACAACCAGACAGAAACTGTCCAAAACTCCCTCCATTAACCAGACAACTAGAAAGACACAGTTCCATACTAACGCCATCAACCTGACAACCAGGTAGACACTGTCCCACTCACACTCCATCATCCAGACACTGTCCCAATCTCACTCCATCAACCTGACAACCAGACAGACACTGTCCCAAACTCGTTCCATCAACCTGAAAACCAGCCAGACCCTGTCCAAAACTAACTCCATCAACCAGACAATCTGAGAGACACTGTCCCTATCTCACTCCATCAGCTAGACAACAAGAAACACACTCTCCCAAACTCACTCCATCATTAGACAACCAGGCAGTCACTATCCACAAATCACTCATTCAACCAGACAACCAGAAAGACACTGTCCCAATCTCACTCCATCACATAGAAAACCAGTCAGACACTGTCCCAATCTCACTCCATCAAACAGACAACCAGGCAGGCACTATCCCAAACTCACTCCATCAACCTGGCAACCAGACAGACACCGTACCAAACTCACTCCATCAAGCGGACAACCAGACAGGCACTGTCCCACACTCACTCCGTTAACTAGACAACCAGAAAGACAATCTCGCAAATTCACTCCATCAACCAGACATCCAGGCAGACACAGTCCCAAACTCATTCTATGAACCAGAAAAACACTGTCCAAAACACACTCCATCAACCCGACAACCAGACAGACATTGTCCCAAACTTACTCCGTCATCTAGAGAGACAGTGTCCTAATCTCACTCCATCATCCAGACAGACACTGGCCCAATCTCAATACATCAACCTGAGAATGAGACGGACCCTGTCCCAAACTAACTCCATCAACCAGACAACAAGACAGACACTGTCCCAATCTCACTCCATCAACTAGGCAACCAGACAGACAAAGTACAAAACACACTCCATCAACCAGACAACCAGACAGACAAAGTCCAAAACTCAATCCATCAAACTGACAACCAGCAAGAAACGGACCCAAATTCAGTCCATCAACCAGACATCCAGGCAGACACTGTCCCAAACTCATTCTATGAACCAGACAGACACTGTCCAAAACACACTCCATCACCCAGACAACCAGACAGGTACTGTACCAAACTTACTGCGTCATCCATAGAGACAGTGTCCTAATCTCACTTCATCATCCAGACACTGTACCAATCTCAAAACATCAACCTGAGAACGAGAAGGACCCTCTCCCAAACTAACTCCATCAACCAGACAACCAGACAGACACTGTCCCAATCTCACTCCATCAGCTAGACAACCAGACAGACAAAGTCAAAACTCACTCTGTCACACTGACAATCCGACAGAAACGGACCCAAATTCAGTCCATCAACCAGACATCCAGACAGACACTGTCCCAAACTCATTCCATCAACCAGACACTCACTGTCCCTATCTTACTACATCAACTAGACAACCAGACAGAAACTGTCCAAAACTCCCTCCATTAACCAGACAACTAGAAAGACACAGTTCCATACTAACGCCATCAACCAGACAACCAGGTAGACACTGTCCCACTCTCACTCCATCATCCAGACACTGTCCCAATCTCACTCCATCAACCTGACAACCAGACAGACACTGTCCCAAACTCATTCCATCAACCTGAAAACCAGCCAGACCCTGTCCAAAACTAACTCCATCAACCAGACAATCTGAGAGACACTGTCCCTATCTCACTCCATCAGCTAGACAACAAGAAACACACTCTCCCAAACTCACTCCATCATTAGACAACCAGGCAGTCACTATCCCAAAATCACTCATTCAACCAGACAACCAGAAAGACACTGTCCCAATCTCACTCCATCACATAGAAAACCAGTCAGACACTGTCCCAATCTCACTCCATCAAACAGACAACCAGGCAGGCACTATCCCAAACTCACTCCATCAACCTGGCAACCAGACAGACACCGTACCAAACTCACTCCATCAAGCGGACAACCAGACAGGCACTGTCCCACACTCACTCCGTTAACTAGACAACCAGAAAGACAATCTCGCAAATTCACTCCATCAACCAGACATCCAGGCAGACACAGTCCCAAACTCATTCTATGAACCAGAAAAACACTGTCCAAAACACACTCCATCAACCCAACAACCAGACAGACATTGTCCCAAACTTACTCCGTCATCCAGAGAGACAGTGTCCTAATCTCACTCCATCATCCAGACAGACACTTTCCCAATCTCAAACCATCAACCTGAGAACGAGACGGACCCTGTCCCAAACTAACTCCATCAACCAGACAACAAGACAGACACTGTCCCAATCTCACTACATCAACCAGACAACCAGACAGAAAAAATCCAAAACACACTCCATCAAACTGACAACCAGACAGAAAAGGATCCAAGTTCAGTCCATCAACCAGACATCCAGACAGACACTGTCCCAAACTCACTCCATCAACCAGACACACACTGTCCCAATCTTATTCCATCAACTAGACAACCAGACAGAAACTGTCCAAAACTCCCTCCATTAACCAGACAACTAGACAGACACAGTTCCATACAAACTCCATCAACCGGACAACCAGGTAGACACTGTCCCACTCTTACTCCATCATCCAGACAGACAATGTCCTGAACTCACTCCATCATCCAAACGCTGTCCCAGTCTCACTCCATCAACCTGACAACCAGACAGACACTGTACCAAACTCATTCCATCAACCCGAAAACCAGGCAGACCCTGTCGCAAACTAACTCCATCAACCAGACAACCAGAGAGACACTGTCCCAATCTCACTCCATCACCTAGACAACCACACAGACACTGTCCCAAACTCAATCCATCAAACAGACAACCAGGCAGACACTGTCCCAAACTCACTCCATCAAACAGAAAACCAGGCAGATACTATCCCAAACTCACTCCATCAACCTGGCAACCAGACAGACACCGTGCCAAACTCACTCCATCAAGTGGACAACCAGACAGGCACTGTCCCACACTCACTCCATTAACTAGACAACCAGACAGACACGCTCGCAAACTAAGTCCATCAACCAGACAACCAGACAGGCACTGTCCCAATCTCACTCCATCAACTACACAACCAGACATACAAAGTCCAAAACTCACTCCATCAAACTGACAACCAGACAGACACGGACCCAAATTCAGTCCATCAACCAGACACTAGACCAAACTCACTCCATCAACCAGACGGACCCTGTCCCAAACTAACTCCATCAACCACACAACCAGACAGACACGGTCCCAAACTCACTCTATCAACCAGTCACTGTCCCAATCTCACACCATCAAGCAGTCAACCAGACAAACACTGTCCAAAACTCACTCCATCAACCTGACAACCAGATTGTCACGTTCCCAAACTCACTCTGCTAGATAAACAACCAGAAAGACACTGTCCCAAACTCATTCCAACAACCAGGCAAACTGGCAGAAACTGTACCAAACTCACTCCATCAAGCAAACAACCAGACAGACATTGTTCCAAACTTTCTCCACCAAACAGACAACCAGACAGACACTGTTCCAATTCACTCCATCAACTCGGCAACCAGACATTACTGTGCCAAACTCACTCCATCAACCAGACAACCAGGAAGACACTGTTCCAATCTCATTCCATCAAACTGGCAACCAGACAGACACCTTCGCAAATTCAGTCCATCAACCAGTCATCCAGACAGACACTAGACCAAACTCACTCCATCAACCAGACACACACTGTCCCAATCTTACCCCATCAACTAGACAACCAGACAGAAACTGTCCAAAGCTCAGTCCATTAACTGGACAACCAGACATACACAGTTCAATACTCACTCCATCAACAAGACAACCAGGTAGACATTGTCCCAATCTCACTACAGCATCCAGACAGACAATGTTCCAATCTCACTCCATCATCCAGACAGAAACTGTCACAATCTCATTCCATCAACCTGAGAACGAGTCAGACCCTGTCCCAAACTAACTCCATCAACCAGACATCCAGGCAGACACTGTCCCAAACTTATTCTATGAACCAGAAAGACACTGTCCAAAACACACTCCATCAACCAGACAACCAGACAGGCACTGTCCCAAACTTACTCTGTCATCCGGAGAGACAGTGTCCTAATCTCATTCCATCAACCAGGCAGAAACTATCCCAAACTCACCCCATCAAACAGACAACCAGGCAGACACTATCCCAAACTCACTCCATCAAACAGACAACCAGGCAGATACTATCCCACACTCATTCCATCAACCTGGCAACCAGACAGACACCGTACCAAACTCACACCATCAAGCGGACAACCAGACAGGCACTGTCCCACACTCATTCCATTAACTAGACAACCAGAAAGACACTCTCGCAAACTCACTCCATCAACCAGACATCCAGGCAGACACTGTTCCAAACTCATTCTATGAACCAGAAAGACACTGACCAAAACACACTCCATCAAACACACAACCAGACAGGTACTGTCCCAAACATACTCCGTCATCCAGAGAGACAGTGTTCTAATCTCACTCCATCATCCAGACAGACACTGGCCCAATCTCAATACATCAACCTGAGAACGAGACGGACCCTGTCCCAAACTAACTCCATCAACAAGACAACCAGACAGACACTGTCCCAATCTCACTCCATCAACTAGGCAACCAGACAGACAAAGTACAAAACACACTCCATCAACCAGACAACCAGACAGACAAAGTCCAAAACTCACTCCATCAAACTGACAACCAGCAAGAAACGGACCCAAATTCAGTCCATCAACCAGACATCCAGGCAGACACTGTCCCAAACTCATTCTATGAACCAGACAGACACTGTCCAAAACACACTCCATCACCCAGACAACCAGACAGGTACTGTCCCAAACATACTGCGTCATCCATAGAGACAGTGTCCTAATCTCACTTCATCATCCAGACAGACACTGTACCAATCTCAATACATCAACCTGAGAACGAGAAGGACCCTCTCCCAAACTAACTCCATCAACCAGACAACCAGACAGACACTGTCCCAATCTCACTCCATCAGCTAGACAACCAGACAGACAAAGTCAAAACTCACTCCGTCACACTGACAACCCAATAGAAACGGACCCAAATTCAGTCCATCAACCAGACATCCAGACAGACACTGTCCCAAACTCACTCCATCAACCAGACACTCACTGTCCCTATCTTACTACATCAACTAGACAACCAGACAGAAACTGTCCAAAACTCCCTCCATTAACCAGACAACTAGAAAGACACAGTTCCATACTAACGCCATCAACCAGACAACCAGGTCGACACTGTCCCACTCTTACTACATCATCCAGACAGACAATATCCTAATCTCACTCCATCATCCAGACACTGTCCCAATCTCACTCCATCAACTTGACAACCAGACAGACACTGTCCCAAACTCATTCCATCAACCTGAAAACCAGCCAGACCCTGTCCAAAACTAACTCCATCAACCAGACAATCTGAGAGACACTGTCCCTATCTCACTCCATCAGCTAGACAACAAGAAACACACTCTCCCAAACTCACTCCATCATTAGACAACCAGGCAGACACTATCCCAAAATCACTCATTCAACCAGACAACCAGAAAGACACTGTCCCAATCTCACTCCATCACCTAGACAACCAGTCAGACACTGTCCCAAGCTCAATACATCAACCTGAGAACGAGACGGACCCTGTCCCAAACTAACTCCATCATCCTAATCTCACTCCATCATCCAGACACTGTCTCAATCTCACTCCATCAACTAGACAACCAGACAGACAAAATCCAAAACACACTCCATCAAACTGTCAACCAGACAGAAAAGGATGCAAATTCAGTCCATCAACCAGACATCCAGACAGACACTGTCCCAAACTCACTCCATCAACCAGATACACACTGTCCCAATCTTATTCCATCAACTAGACAACCAGACAGAAATTGTCCAAAAAATCCCTCCATTAACCAGACAACTAAACAGACACAGTTTCATACAAACTCCATCAACCGGACAACCAGGTAGACACTGTCCCACTCTTACTCCATCATCCAGACAGACAATGTCCTAATCTCACTGCATCATCCAAATGCTGTCCCAGTCTCACTCCATCAACCTGACAACCAGACAGACACTGTATCAAACTCATTCCATCAACCCGAAAACCAGGCAGACCCTGTCGCAAACTAACTCCATCAACCAGACAACCAGAGAGACACTATCCCAATCTCACTCCATCACCTAGACAACCACACAGACACTGTCCCAAACTCAATCCATCAAACGGACAACCAGGCAGACACTGTCCCAAACTCACTCCATCAAACAGACAACCAGGCAGATACTATCCCACGCTCATTCCATCAACCTGGCAACCAGACAGACACCGTACCCAACTCACACCATCAAGCGGACAACCAGACAGGCACTGTCCCACACTCATTCCATTAACTAGACAACCAGAAAGACACACTCGCAAACTCACTCCATCAACCAGACATCCAGGCAGACACTGTCCCAAACTCATTCTATTAACCAAACAGACACTGACCAAAACACACTCCATCAAACACACAACCAGACAGGTACTGTCCCAAACATACACCGTCATCCAGAGAGACAGTGTTCTAATCTCACTCCATCATCCAGACAGACACTGTCCCAATCTCAATACATCAACCTGAGAACGAGACGGACACTGTCCCAAACTAACTCCATCAACAAGACAACCAGATAGACACTGTCCCAATCTCACTCCATCAACTAGACAACCAGACAGACAAAGTCCAAAACTCACTCCATCAAACTGACAGACAGACACGGACCCAAATTCAGTCCATCAACCAGACATCCAGACTGACACTGTCCCAAACTCACTCCATCAACCAGACACGCACTTTCCCTATCTTACTCCATCAACTAGACAACCAGACAGAATCTGTCCAAAACTCCCTCCATTAACCAGACAACTAGACAGACACAGTTCCATACTAACGCCATCAACCAGACCACCAGGTAGACATTGTCCCACTCTTACTCCATCATCCAGACAGACAATGTCCTAATCTCACTCCATCATCCAGACACTGTCCCAATCTCATTCCATCAACATGACAACCAGACAGACACTGTCCCAAACTCATTCCGTCAACCTGAAAACCAGCAAGACCCTGTCCCAAACTAACTCCATCAACCAGAGAACCAGAGAGACACTGTCCCTATCTCACTCCATCAGCTAGACAACCAGACAGACACTGTCCCAAACTCATTCCGTCAACCTGAAAACCAGCCAGACCCTGTCCCAAACTAACTCCGTCAACCAGAGAACCAGAGAGACACTGTCCCTATCTCACTCCTACATCAGACAACAAGGCAGACACTGTCCCAAAATCACTCATTCAACCAAGACAACCAGACAGACACTGTCCCAATCTCACTCCATCACCTAGACAACCAGACAGACACTGTCCCAATCTCAGTCCATCAAACAGATAACCAGGCAGACACTATCCCAAACTCACTCCATCAAACAGACAACCAGGCAGACACTAACCCAAACTCACTCCATCAAACAGACAACCAGGCAGATACTATCCCAAACTCATTCCATCAACCTGGCAACCAGACAGACACCATACCAAACTCATTCCATCAAGCGGACAACCAGACAGGCACTGTCAGACACTCACTCCATTAACTAGACAACCAGACAGACACTGTCCAAAACACACTCCATCAACCAGACAACCAGACAGGTAGTGTCCCAAACCTATTCCGTCATCCAGAGAAACAGTGTCCTAATCTCACTCCATCATCCAGACAGACACTGTCCCAATCTCAATACATCAAACTGAGAACGAGACGGACCCTGTCCCAAACTAACTCCATCAACCAGACAACCAGACGGACACGGTCCCAAACTCACTCTATCAACCAGTCACTGTCCCAAGCTCACTCCATCAAGCAGTCAACCAGACAAACACTGTCCAAAACTCACTCCATCAACCTGACAACCAGATTATCACGTTCCCAAACTCACTCCGCTAGACAGACAACCAGAAAGACACTGTCCCAAACTCATTCCATCAACCAGGCAAACTGGCAGAAACTGTACCGAACTCACTCCATCAACCAGACAACCAGACAGACATTGTTCCAAACTTTCACCATCAACCAGACAACCAGACAGACATTGTTCCAAATCACTCCATCAACTCGGCAACCAGACATACACTGTGGCAAACTCACTCCATCAGCCAAACAACCAGGTAGACGGTGTCCCAATCTCATTCCATCATCCAGACAGACAGTGTCGTAACCTCACTACATCATCCAGACAGACACTGTCCGAATCGCATTTCATCAACCTGAGAATGAGACGGACCCTGTCCCAAACTAACTCCATCAACCAGACAACAAGGCAGACACTGTCTCAATCTCACTCCATCAACTAGACAACCAGACAGACAAAATTCAAAACACACTCCATCAAACTGTCAACCAGACAGAAAAGGATCCAAATTCAGTCCATCAACCAGACATCCAGACAGACACTGTCCCAAACTCACTCCATCAACCAGATACACACTGTCCCAATCTTATTCCATCAACTAGACAACCAGACAGAAATTGTCCAAAACTCCCTCCATTAACCAGACAACTAAACAGACACAGTTTCATACAAACTCCATCAACCAGACAACCAGGTAGACACTGTCCCACTCTTACTCCATCATCCAGACAGACAATGTCCTAATCTCACTGCATCATCCAAACGCTGTCCCAGTCTCACTCCATCAACCTGACAACCAGACAGACACTGTATCAAACTCATTCCATCAACCCGAAAACCAGGCAGACCCTGTCGCAAACTAACTCCATCAACCAGACAACCAGAGAGACACTGTCCCAATCTCACTCCATCACCTAGACAACCACACAGACACTGTCCCAAACTCAATCCATCAAACAGACAACCAGGCAGACACTGTCCCAAACTCACTCCATCAAACAGACAACCAGGCAGATACTATCCCACACTCATTCCATCAACCTGGCAACCAGACAGACACCGTACCAAACTCACACCATCAAGCGGACAACCAGACAGGCACTGTCCCACACTCATTCCATTAACTAGACAACCAGAAAGACACACTCGCAAACTCACTCCATCAACCAGACATCCAGGCAGACACTGTCCCAAACTCATTCTATTAACCAGACAGACACTG
The DNA here is from genome assembly GCA_026770705.1 of Isurus oxyrinchus. Classification (NCBI taxonomy): domain Eukaryota; kingdom Metazoa; phylum Chordata; class Chondrichthyes; order Lamniformes; family Lamnidae; genus Isurus; species Isurus oxyrinchus. The sequence goes on along the minus strand of JANJGN010000580.1, from coordinate 140,135 downwards.
ACCAAAACGCACTCCATCAAACACACAACCAGACAGGTACTGTCCCAAACATACACCGTCATCCACAGAGACAGTGTTCTAATCTCACTCCATCATCCAGACAGACACTGTCCCAATCTCAATACATCAACCTGAGAATGAGACGGACACTGTCCCAAACTAACTCCATCAACAAGACAACCAGATAGACACTGTCCCAATCTCACTCCATCAACTAGACAACCAGACAGACAAAGTCCAAAACTCACTCCATCAAACTGACAGACAGACACGGATCCAAATTCAGTCCATCAACCAGACATCCAGACAGACACTGTCCCAAACTCACTCCATCAACCAGACACGCGCTGTCCCTATCTTACTCCATCAACTAGACAACCAGACAGAATCTGTCCAAAACTACCCTCCATTAAGCAGACAACTAGACAGACATAGTTCCATACTAACGCCATCAACCAGACAACCAGGTAGACACTGTCCCACTCTTACTCCATCATCCAGACAGACAATGTCCTAATCTCACTCCATCATCCAGACACTGTCCCAATCTCATTCCATCAACATGACAACCAGACAGACACTGTCCCAAACTCATTCCGTCAACCTGAAAAACAGCCAGACCCTGTCCCAAACTAACTCCATCAACCAGACAACCAGAGAGAGACTGTCCCTATCTCACTCCATCAGCTAGACAACCAGAAGCACAGTCTCCCAAACTCACTCCAACATCAGAGAACCAGGCAGACACTGTCCCAAAATCACTCATTCAACCAGACAACCAGACAGACACTGTCCCAATCTCACTCCATCACCTAGACAACCAGACAGACACTGTCCCAATCTCAGTCCATCAAACAGACAACCAGGCAGACACTATCCCAAACTCACTCCATCAAAGAGACAACCAGGCAGACACTAACCCAAACTCACTCCATCAAACAGACAACCAGGCAGACACTAACCCAAACTCACTCCATCAAACAGACAACCAGGCAGATACTATCCCAAACTCATTCCAACAACCTGGCAACCAGACAGACACCGTACCAAACTCATTCCATCAAGCGGACAACCAGACAGGCACTGTCCCACACTCACTCCATTAACTAGACAACCAGACAGACACTGTCCAAAACACACTCCATCAACCAGACAACCAGACAGGTAGTGTCCCAAACTTACTCCGTCATCCAGAGAAACAGTGTCCTAATCTCACTCCATCATCCAGACAGACACTGTCCCAATCTCAATACATCAAACTGAGAACGAGACGGACCCTGTCCCAAACTAACTCCATCAACCAGACAACCAGACGGACACGGTCCCAAACTCACTCTATCAACCAGTCACTGTCCCAAGCTCACTCCATCAAGCAGTCAACCAAACAAACACTGTCCAAAACTCACTCCATCAACCTGACAACCAGATTATCACGTTCCCAAACTCACTCCGCTAGACAGACAACCAGAAAGACACTGTCCCAAACTCATTCCATCAACCAGGCAAACTGGCAGAAACTGTACCGAACTCACTCCATCAACCAGACAACCAGACAGACATTGTTCCAAACTTTCACCATCAACCAGACAACCAGACAGACATTGTTCCAAATCACTCCATCAACTCGGCAACCAGACATACACTGTGGCAAACTCACTCCATCAGCCAAACAACCAGGTAGACAGTGTCCCAATCTCATTCCATCATCCAGACAGACAGTGTCGTAACCTCACTACATCATCCAGACAGACACTGTCCGAATCGCATTTCATCAGCCTGAGAATGAGACAGACCCTGTCCCAAACTAACTACATCAACCAGACAACCAGATAGACACCGTGCCAAACTCACTCCATCAACCAGAAATCAAGACAGACACTGTCCCAATCTCACTCCATCAACCAGACAGTCAATGTCCCAATCTCACTCCATCAACCAGTCAACCAGACAGACACTGTCCCAAACTCACTCCATCAACCAGACAACCAGGCAGACACTGTCCCAAGATCATTTCATCAACCTGAGAACGAGACAGACCCTGTCCCAAATTCACTCCATCAACAAGACAACCAGACAGGCACTGTCCCAATCTCAATCCATCAACTAGACAACCAGACAGATAAAGTCCAACACTCACTCCATCAAACTGACAACCAGACAGACACGGACACAAATTCAGTCCATCAACCAAACATCCAGACAGACACTAGACCAAACACACACCATCAACCAGATGGACCCTGTCCCAAACTAATTTCATCAGCCAGACAACCAGACAGACCCTGTCCCAAACTCACTCCATCAGCAAGACAACCAGACAGGCATTCTCCCAATCTCACTCCATCAACTAGACAACCAGTCAGTCAAAGTCCAAGACTCACTCCATCAAACTGACAACCAGACAGACACGGACACAAATTCAGTCCATCAACCAGACATCCAGACAGACACCAGACCAAACTCACTCCATCAACCAGACGGAACCTGTCCCAAACTAACTCCATCAAGCAGTCAACCAGACAAACACTGTCCAAAACTCACTCCATCAACCTGACAACCAGATTGTCATGTTCCCAAACTCACTCTGCTAGATAAACAACCAGAAAGACACACTCCCAAACTGATTCCAACCACCAGGCACACTGGCAGAAACTGTACCAAACTCACTCCATCAAGCAAACAACCAGACAGACATTGTTCCAAACTTTCTCCATCAACGAGACAACCAGACAGACACTGTTCCAAATCACTCCATCAACTCAGCAACCAGACATACACTGTGCCAAACTCACTCCATCAACTAGACAACCAGGAAGACACTGTTCCAATCTCATTCCATCAAACTGTCAACCAGACAGACACCGTCGCAAATTCAGTCCATCAACCAGACATCCAGACAGACACTAGACCAAACTCACTCCATCAACCAGACACACACTGTCCCAATCTTACTCCATCAACTACACAACAAGACAGAAACTGTCCAAAGCTCAGTCCATTAACCGGACAACCAGACATACACAGTTCAATACTCACTCCATCAACCAGACAACCAGGTAGACATTGTCCCAATCTCACTACAGCATCCAGACAGACAGTGTCCCAATCTCACTCCATCATCCGGACAGAAACTGTCACAATCTCATTCCATCAACCTGAGAACGTGTCAGACCCTGTCCCAAACTAACTCCATCAACCAGACATCCAGGCAGACACTGTCCCAAACTTATTCTATGAACCAGACAGACACTGTGCAAAACACACTCCATCAACCAGACAACCAGACAGGCACTGTCCCAAACTTACTCCGTCATCCGGAGAGACAGTGTCCTAATCCCATTCCATCAACCAGGCAGAAACTATCCCAAACTCACCCCATCAAACAGACAACCAGGCAGACACTATCCCAAACTCACTCCATCAAACAGACAACCAGGCAGATACTATCCCAAACTCATTCCATCAACCTGGCAACCAGACAGACACCGTACCAAACTCACTCCATCAAGCGGACAACCAGACAGGCACAGTCCCACACTCATTCCATTAACTAGACAACCAGAAAGACACTCTCGCAAACTCACTCCATCAACCAGACATCCAGGCAGACACTGTCCCAAACTCATTCTATGAACCAGACAGACACTGTCCAAAACACACTCCATCAACCAGACAACCAGACAGGTACTGTCCCAAACTTACTGCGTCATCCAGAGAGACGTGTCCTAATCTCACTCCATCATCCAGACAGACACTGGCCCAGTCTCAATACATCAACCTGAGAACCAGAAGAACACTGTCCCAAACTAACTCCATCAACAAGACAACCAGATAGACACTGTCCCAATCTCACTCCATCAACTAGACAACCAGACAGACAAAGTCCAAAACTCACTCCATCAAACTGACAGACAGACAGGGACCCAAATTCAGTCCATCAACCAGACATCCAGACAGACACTGTCCCAAACTCACTCCATCAACCAGACACACACTGTCCCAATCTTACTCCATCAACTAGACAACCAGACAGAATCTGTCCAAAACTCCCTCCATTAACCAGACAACTAGACAGACACAGTTCCATACTAACGCCATCAACCAGACAACCAGGTAGACACTGTCCCATTCTTACTCCATCATCCAGACAGACAATGTCCTAATCTCACTCCATCATCCAGACACTGTCCCAATCTCATTCCATCAACATGACAACCAGACAGACACTGTCCCAAACTCATTCCGTCAACCTGAAAACCAGCCAGACCCTGTCCCAAACTAACTCCATCAACCAGACAACCAGAAAGACACTGTCCCTATCTCACTCCATCAGCTAGACAACCAGAAGCACAGTCTCCCAAACTCACTCCAACATCAGACAACCAGGCAGACACTGTCCCAAAATCACTCATTCAACCAGACAACCACACAGACACTGTCCCAATCTCACTCCATCACCTAGACAACCAGACAGACACTGTCCCAATCTCAGTCCATCAAAAAGACAACCAGGCAGACACTATCCCAAACTCACTCCATCAAACAGACAACCAGGCAGACACTAACCCAAACTCACTCCATCAAACAGACAACCAGGCAGATACTATCCCAAACTCATTCCAACAACCTGGCAACCAGACAGACACCGTACCAAACTCACTCTATCAAGCGGACAACCAGACAGGCACTGTCCCACACTCACTCCATTAACTAGACAACCAGACAGACCCTGTCCCAAACTCACTCCATCAGCAAGACAACCAGACAGGCATTCTCCCAATCTCACTCCATCAACTAGACAACCAGTCAGTCAAAGTCCAAGACTCACTCCATCAAACTGACAACCAGACAGAAACGGACACAAATTCAGTCCATCAACCAGACATCCAGACAGACACCAGACAAAACTCACTCCATCAACCAGACGGAACCTGTCCCAAACTAACTCCATCAAGCAGTCAACCAGACAAACACTGTCCAAAACTCACTCCATCAACCTGACAACCAGATTGTCATGTTCCCAAACTCACTCTGCTAGATAAACAACCAGAAAGACACACTCCCAAACTGATTCCAACAACCAGGCACACTGGCAGAAACTGTACCAAACTCACTCCATCAAGCAAACAACCAGACAGACATTGTTCCAAACTTTCTCCATCAACGAGACAACCAGACAGACACTGTTCCAAATCACTCCATCAACTCAGCAACCAGACATACACTGTGCCAAACTCACTCCATCAACTAGACAACCAGGAAGACACTGTTCCAATCTCATTCCATCAAACTGTCAACCAGACAGACACCGTCGCAAATTCAGTCCATCAACCAGACATCCAGACAGACACTAGACCAAACTCACTCCATCAACCAGACACACACTGTCCCAATCTTACTCCATCAACTACACAACAAGACAGAAACTGTCCAAAGCTCAGTCCATTAACCGGACAACCAGACATACACAGTTCAATACTCACTCCATCAACCAGACAACCAGGTAGACATTGTCCCAATCTCACTACAGCATCCAGACAGACAGTGTCCCAATCTCACTCCATCATCTGGACAGAAACTGTCACAATCTCATTCCATCAACCTGAGAACGTGTCAGACCCAGTCCCAAACTAACTCCATCAACCAGACATCCAGGCAGACACTGTCCCAAACTTATTCTATGAACCAGACAGACACTGTGCAAAACACACTCCATCAACCAGACAACCAGACAGGCACTGTCCCAAACTTACTCCGTCATCCGGAGAGACAGTGTCCTAATCCCATTCCATCAACCAGGCAGAAACTATCCCAAACTCACCCCATCAAACAGACAACCAGGCAGACACTATCCCAAACTCACTCCATCAAACAGACAACCAGGCAGATACTATCCCAAACTCATTCCATCAACCTGGCAACCAGACAGACACCGTACCGAACTCATTCCATCAAGCGGACAACCAGACAGGCACAGTCCCACACTCATTCCATTAACTAGACAACCAGAAAGACACTCTCGCAAACTCACTCCATCAACCAGACATCCAGGCAGACACTGTCCCAAACTCATTCTATGAACCAGACAGACACTGTCCAAAACACACTCCATCAACCAGACAACCAGACAGGTACTGTCCCAAACTTACTGCGTCATCCAGAGAGACAGTGTCCTAATCTCACTCCATCATCCAGACAGACACTGGCCCAGTCTCAATACATCAACCTGAGAACTAGAAGAAGACTGTCCCAAACTAACTCCATCAACAAGACAACCAGATAGACACTGTCCCAATCTCACTCCATCAACTAGACAACCAGACAGACAAAGTCCAAAACTCACTCCATCAAACTGACAGACAGACACGGACCCAAATTCAGTCCATCAACCAGACATCCAGACAGACACTGTCCCAAACTCACTCCATCAACCAGACACACACTGTCCCAATCTTACTCCATCAACTAGAGAACCAGACAGCATCTGTCCAAAACTCCCTCCATTAACCAGACAACTAGACAGACACAGTTCCATACTAACGCCATCAACCAGACAACCAGGTAGGCACTGTCCCATTCTTACTCCATCATCCAGACAGACAATGTCCTAATCTCACTCCATCATCCAGACACTGTCCCAATCTCATTCCGTCAACCTGACAACCAGACAGACACTGTCCCAAACTCATTCCGTCAACCTGAAAACCAGCCAGACCCTGTCCCAAACTAACTCCATCAACCAGACAACCAGAGAGACACTGTCCCTATCTCACTCCATCAGCTAGACAACCAGAAGCACAGTCTCCCAAACTCACTCCAACATCAGACAACCAGGCAGACACTGTCCCAAAATCACTCATTCAACCAGACAACCACACAGACACTGTCCCAATCTCACTCCATCACCTAGACAACCAGACAGACACTGTCCCAATCTCAGTCCATCAAACAGACAACCAGGCAGACACTATCCCAAACTCACTCCATCAAACAGACAACCAGGCAGACACTAACCCAAACTCACTCCATCAAACAGACAACCAGGCAGATACTATCCCAAACTCATTCCAACAACCTGGCAACCAGACAGACACCGTACCAAACTCACTCTATCAAGCGGACAACCAGACAGGCACTGTCCCACACTCACTCCATTAACTAGACAACCAGACAGACACTGTCCAAAACTCACTCCATCAACCAGACAACCAGACAGGTAGTGTCCCAAACTTACTCCGTCATCCAGAGAAACAGTGTCCTAATCTCACTCCATCATCCAGACAGACACTGTCCCAATCTCAATACATCAAACTGAGAACGAGACGGACCCTGTCCCAAACTAACTCCATCAACCAGACAACCAGACGGACACGGTCCCAAACTCACTCTATCAACCAGTCTCTGTCCCAAGCTCACTCCATCAAGCAGTCAACCAGACAAACACTGTCCAAAACTCACTCCATCAACCTGACAACCAGATTATCACGTTCCCAAACTCACTCCGCTAGACAGACAACCAGAAAGACACTGTCCCAAACTCATTCCATCAACCAGGCAAACTGGCAGAAACTGTACCGAACTCACTCCATCAACCAGACAACCAGACAGACATTGTTCCAAACTTTCACCATCAACCAGACAACCAGACAGACATTGTTCCAAATCACTCCATCAACTCGGCAACCAGACATACACTGTGGCAAACTCACTCCATCAGCCAAACAACCAGGTAGACAGTGTCCCAATCTCATTCCATCATCCAGACAGACAGTGTCGTAACCTCACTACATCATCCAGACAGACACTGTCCGAATCGCATTTCATCAACCTGAGAATGAGACAGACCCTGTCCCAAACTAACTACATCAACCAGACAACCAGACAGACACCGTGCCAAACTCACTCCATCAACCAGAAATCAAGACAGACACTGTCCCAATCTCATTCCATCAACCAGACAGTCAATGTCCCAATCTCACTCCATCAACCAGTCAACCAGACAGACACTGTCCCAAACTCACTCCATCAACCAGACAACCAGGCAGACACTTTCCCAAGATCATTTCATCAACCTGAGAACGAGACAGACACTGTCCCAAATTCACTCCATCAACAAGACAACCAGACAGGCACTGTCCCAATCTCACTCCATCAAACTGACAACCAGACAGACACGGACACAAATTCAGTCCATCAACCAAACATCCAGACAGACACTAGACCAAACACACACCATCAACCAGATGGACCCTGTCCCAAACTAATTTCATCAGCCAGACAACCAGACAGACCCTGTCCCAAACTCACTCCATCAACAAGACAACCAGACAGGCATTCTCCCAATCTCACTCCATCAACTAGACAACCAGTCAGTCAAAGTCCAAGACTCACTCCATCAAACTGACAACCAGACAGACACGGACACAAATTCAGTCCATCAACCAGACATCCAGACAGACACCAGACCAAACTCACTCCATCAACCTGACGGAACCTGTCCCAAACTAACTCTATCAAGCAGTCAACCAGACAAACACTGTCCAAAACTCACTCCATCAACCAGACAACCAGATTGTCACGTTCCCAAACTCACTCTGTTAGATAAACAACCAGAAAGACACTGTCCCAAACTCATTCCAACAACCAGGCACACTGGCAGAAACTGTACCAAACTCACTCCATCAAGCAAACAACCAGACAGACATTGTCCCAAACTTACTCCGTCAACTCGGCAACCAGACAGACACTGTTCCAAATCACTCCATCAACTCGGCAACCAGACATACACTGTGCCAAACTCACTCCATCAACTAGACAACCAGGAAGACACTGTTCCAATCTCATTCCATCAAACTGTCAACCAGACAGACACCGTCGCAAATTCAGTCCATCAACCAGACATCCAGACAGACACTAGACCAAACTCACTCCATCAACCAGACACACACTGTCCCAATCTTACTCCATCAACTACACAACAAGACAGAAACTGTCCAAAGCTCAGTCCATTAACCGGACAACCAGACATACACAGTTCAATACTCACTCCATCAACCAGACAACCAGGTAGACATTGTCCCAATCTCACTACAGCATCCAGACAGACAGTGTCCCAATCTCACTCCATCATCCGGACAGAAACTGTCACAATCTCATTCCATCAACCTGAGAACTTGTCAGACCCAGTCCCTAACAAACTCCATCATCCAGACATCCAGGCAGACACTGTCCCAAACTTATTCTACGAACCAGACAGACACTGTCCAAAACAAACTCCATCAACCAGACAACCAGACAGGCACTGTCCCAAACTTACTCCGTCATCCGGAGAGACAGTGTCCTAATCCCATTCCATCAACCAGGCAGAAACAATCCCAAACTCACCCCATCAAACAGACAACCAGGCAGACACTATCCCAAACTCACTCCATCAAACAGACAACCAGGCAGATACTATCCCAAACTCATTCCATCAACCTGCCAACCAGACAGACACTGTACCAAACTCACTGCATCAAGCGGACAACCAGACAGGCACTGTCCCACACTCATTCCATTAACTAGACAACCAGAAAGACACTCTCGTCAACTCACTCCATCAACCAGACATCCAGGCAGACACTGTCCCAAACTCATTCTATGAACCAGACAGACACTGTCCAAAACACACTCCATCAAACAGACAACCAGGCAGATACTATCCCAAACTCATTCCATCAACCTGCCAACCAGACAGACACTATCCCAAACTCACTCCATCAAACAGACAACCAGGCAGACACTATCCCAAACTCACTCCATCAAACAGACAACCAGGCAGATACTATCCCAAACTCATTCCAACAACCTGGCAACCAGACAGACACCGTACCAAACTCACTCTATCAAGCGGACAACCAGACAGGCACTGTCCCACACTCACTCCATTAACTAGACAACCAGACAGACACTGTCCAAAACTCACTCCATCAACCAGACAACCAGACAGGTAGTGTCCCAAACTTACTCCGTCATCCAGAGAAACAGTGTCCTAATCTCACTCCATCATCCAGACAGACACTGTCCCAATCTCAATACATCAAACTGAGAACGAGACGGACCCTGTCCCAAACTAACTCCATCAACCAGACAACCAGACGGACACGGTCCCAAACTCACTCTATCAACCAGTCTCTGTCCCAAGCTCACTCCATCAAGCAGTCAACCAGACAAACACTGTCCAAAACTCACTCCATCAACCTGACAACCAGATTATCACGTTCCCAAACTCACTCCGCTAGACAGACAACCAGAAAGACACTGTCCCAAACTCATTCCATCAACCAGGCAAACTGGCAGAAACTGTACCGAACTCACTCCATCAACCAGACAACCAGACAGACATTGTTCCAAACTTTCACCATCAACCAGACAACCAGACAGACATTGTTCCAAATCACTCCATCAACTCGGCAACCAGACATACACTGTGGCAAACTCACTCCATCAGCCAAACAACCAGGTAGACAGTGTCCCAATCTCATTCCATCATCCAGACAGACAGTGTCGTAACCTCACTACATCATCCAGACAGACACTGTCCGAATCGCATTTCATCAACCTGAGAATGAGACAGACCCTGTCCCAAACTAACTACATCAACCAGACAACCAGACAGACACCGTGCCAAACTCACTCCATCAACCAGAAATCAAGACAGACACTGTCCCAATCTCACTCCATCAACCAGACAGTCAATGTCCCAATCTCACTCCATCAACCAGTCAACCAGACAGACACTGTCCCAAACTCACTCCATCAACCAGACAACCAGGCAGACACTTTCCCAAGATCATTTCATCAACCTGAGAACGAGACAGACACTGTCCCAAATTCACTCCATCAACAAGACAACCAGACAGGCACTGTCCCAATCTCACTCCATCAAACTGACAACCAGACAGACACGGACACAAATTCAGTCCATCAACCAAACATCCAGACAGACACTAGACCAAACACACACCATCAACCAGATGGACCCTGTCCCAAACTAATTTCATCAGCCAGACAACCAGACAGACCCTGTCCCAAACTCACTCCATCAACAAGACAACCAGACAGGCATTCTCCCAATCTCACTCCATCAACTAGACAACCAGTCAGTCAAAGTCCAAGACTCACTCCATCAAACTGACAACCAGACAGACACGGACATAAATTCAGTCCATCAACCAGACATCCAGACAGACACCAGACCAAACTCACTCCATCAACCTGACGGAACCTGTCCCAAACTAACTCTATCAAGCAGTCAACCAGACAAACACTGTCCAAAACTCACTCCATCAACCAGACAACCAGATTGTCACGTTCCCAAACTCACTCTGTTAGATAAACAACCAGAAAGACACTGTCCCAAACTCATTCCAACAACCAGGCACACTGGCAGAAACTGTACCAAACTCACTCCATCAAGCAAACAACCAGACAGACATTGTCCCAAACTTACTCCGTCAACTCGGCAACCAGACAGACACTGTTCCAAATCACTCCATCAACTCGGCAACCAGACATACACTGTGCCAAACTCACTCCATCAACTAGACAACCAGGAAGACACTGTTCCAATCTCATTCCATCAAACTGTCAACCAGACAGACACCGTCGCAAATTCAGTCCATCAACCAGACATCCAGACAGACACTAGACCAAACTCACTCCATCAACCAGACACACACTGTCCCAATCTTACTCCATCAACTACACAACAAGACAGAAACTGTCCAAAGCTCAGTCCATTAACCGGACAACCAGACATACACAGTTCAATACTCACTCCATCAACCAGACAACCAGGTAGACATTGTCCCAATCTCACTACAGCATCCAGACAGACAGTGTCCCAATCTCACTCCATCATCCGGACAGAAACTGTCACAATCTCATTCCATCAACCTGAGAACTTGTCAGACCCAGTCCCTAACAAACTCCATCATCCAGACATCCAGGCAGACACTGTCCCAAACTTATTCTACGAACCAGACAGACACTGTCCAAAACAAACTCCATCAACCAGACAACCAGACAGGCACTGTCCCAAACTTACTCCGTCATCCGGAGAGACAGTGTCCTAATCCCATTCCATCAACCAGGCAGAAACAATCCCAAACTCACCCCATCAAACAGACAACCAGGCAGACACTATCCCAAACTCACTCCATCAAACAGACAACCAGGCAGATACTATCCCAAACTCATTCCATCAACCTGCCAACCAGACAGACACTGTACCAAACTCACTGCATCAAGCGGACAACCAGACAGGCACTGTCCCACACTCATTCCATTAACTAGACAACCAGAAAGACACTCTCGTCAACTCACTCCATCAACCAGACATCCAGGCAGACACTGTCCCAAACTCATTCTATGAACCAGACAGACACTGTCCAAAACACACTCCATCAACCAGACAACCAGACAGGTACTGTCCCAAACTTACTGCGTCATCCAGAGAGACAGTATCCTAATCTCACTCCATCATCCAGACAGACACTGGCCCAGTCTCAATACATCAACCTGAGAACTAGAAGAAGACTGTCCCAAACTAACTCCATCAACAAGACAACCAGATAGACACTGTCCCAATCTCACTCCATCAACTAGACAACCAGACAGACAAAGTCCAAAACTCACTCCATCAAACTGACAGACAGACACGGACCCAAATTCAGTCCATCAACCAGACATCCAGACAGACACTGTCCCAAACTCACTCCATCAACCAGACACACACTGTCCCAATCTTACTCCATCAACTAGAGAACCAGACAGCATCTGTCCAAAACTCCCTCCATTAACCAGACAACTAGACAGACACAGTTCCATACTAACGCCATCAACCAGACAACCAGGTAGGCACTGTCCCATTCTTACTCCATCATCCAGACAGACAATGTCCTAATCTCACTCCATCATCCAGACACTGTCCCAATCTCATTCCATCAACCTGACAACCAGACAGACACTGTCCCAAACTCATTCCGTCAACCTGAAAACCAGCCAGACCCTGTCCCAAACTAACTCCATCAACCAGACAACCAGAGAGACACTGTCCCTATCTCACTCCATCAGCTAGACAACCAGAAGCACAGTCTCCCAAACTCACTCCAACATCAGACAACCAGGAAGACACTGTCCCAAAATCACTCATTCAACCAGACAACCACACAGACACTGTCCCAATCTCACTCCATCACCTAGACAACCAGACAGACACTGTCCCAATCTCAGTCCATCAAACAGACAACCAGGCAGACACTATCCCAAACTCATTCCAACAACCTGGCAACCAGACAGACACCGTACCAAACTCACTCTATCAAGCGGACAACCAGACAGGCACTGTCCCACACTCACTCCATTAACTAGACAACCAGACAGACACTGTCCAAAACTCACTCCATCAACCAGACAACCAGACAGGTAGTGTCCCAAACTTACTCCGTCATCCAGAGAAACAGTGTCCTAATCTCACTCCATCATCCAGACAGACACTGTCCCAATCTCAATACATCAAACTGAGAACGAGACGGACCCTGTCCCAAACTAACTCCATCAACCAGACAACCAGACGGACATGGTCCCAAACTCACTCTATCAACCAGTCACTGTCCCAAGCTCACTCCATCAAGCAGTCAACCAAACAAACACTGTCCAAAACTCACTCCATCAACCTGACAACCAGATTATCATGTTCCCAAACTCACTCCGCTAGACAGACAACCAGAAAGACACTGTCCCAAACTCATTCCATCAACCAGGCAAACTGGCAGAAACTGTACCGAACTCACTCCATCAACCAGACAACCAGACAGACATTGTTCCAAACTTTCACCATCAACCAGACAACCAGACAGACATTGTTCCAAATCACTCCATCAACTCGGCAACCAGACATACACTGTGGCAAACTCACTCCATCAGCCAAACAACCAGGTAGACAGTGTCCCAATCTCATTCCATCATCCAGACAGACAGTGTCGTAACCTCACTACATCATCCAGACAGACACTGTCCGAATCGCATTTCATCAACCTGAGAATGAGACAGACCCTGTCCCAAACTAACTACATCAACCAGACAACCAGACAGACACCGTGCCAAACTCACTCCATCAACCAGAAATCAAGACAGACACTGTCCCAATCTCACTCCATCAACCAGACAGTCAATGTCCCAATCTCACTCCATCAACCAGTCAACCAGACAGACACTGTCCCAAACTCACTCCATCAACCAGACAACCAGGCAGACACTTTCCCAAGATCATTTCATCAACCTGAGAACGAGACAGACACTGTCCCAAATTCACTCCATCAACAAGACAACCAGACAGGCACTGTCCCAATCTCACTCCATCAAACTGACAACCAGACAGACACGGACACAAATTCAGTCCATCAACCAAACATCCAGACAGACACTAGACCAAACACACACCATCAACCAGATGGACCCTGTCCCAAACTAATTTCATCAGCCAGACAACCAGACAGACCCTGTCCCAAACTCACTCCATCAACAAGACAACCAGACAGGCATTCTCCCAATCTCACTCCATCAACTAGACAACCAGTCAGTCAAAGTCCAAGACTCACTCCATCAAACTGACAACCAGACAGACACGGACACAAATTCAGTCCATCAACCAGACATCCAGACAGACACCAGACCAAACTCACTCCATCAACCTGACGGAACCTGTCCCAAACTAACTCTATCAAGCAGTCAACCAGACAAACACTGTCCAAAACTCACTCCATCAACCAGACAACCAGATTGTCACGTTCCCAAACTCACTCTGTTAGATAAACAACCAGAAAGACACTGTCCCAAACTCATTCCAACAACCAGGCACACTGGCAGAAACTGTACCAAACTCACTCCATCAAGCAAACAACCAGACAGACATTGTCCCAAACTTACTCCGTCAACTCGGCAACCAGACAGACACTGTTCCAAATCACTCCATCAACTCGGCAACCAGACATACACTGTGCCAAACTCACTCCATCAACTAGACAACCAGGAAGACACTGTTCCAATCTCATTCCATCAAACTGACAACCAGACAGACACCGTCGCAAATTCAGTCCATCAACCAGACATCCAGACAGACACTAGACCAAACTCACTCCATCAACCAGACACACACTGTCCCAATCTTACTCCATCAACTACACAACAAGACAGAAACTGTCCAAAGCTCAGTCCATTAACCGGACAACCAGACATACACAGTTCAATACTCACTCCATCAACCAGACAACCAGGTAGACATTGTCCCAATCTCACTACAGCATCCAGACAGACAGTGTCCCAATCTCACTCCATCATCCGGACAGAAACTGTCACAATCTCATTCCATCAACCTGAGAACTTGTCAGACCCAGTCCCTAACAAACTCCATCATCCAGACATCCAGGCAGACACTGTCCCAAACTTATTCTACGAACCAGACAGACACTGTCCAAAACACACTCCATCAACCAGACAACCAGACAGGCACTGTCCCAAACTTACTCCATCATCCGGAGAGACAGTGTCCTAATCCCATTCCATCAACCAGGCAGAAACTATCCCAAACTCACCCCATCAAACAGACAACCAGGCAGACACTATCCCAAACTCACTCCATCAAACAGACAACCAGGCAGATACTATCCCAAACTCATTCCATCAACCTGCCAACCAGACAGACACTGTACCAAACTCACTGCATCAAGCGGACAACCAGACAGGCACTGTCCCACACTCATTCCATTAACTAGACAACCAGAAAGACACTCTCGCCAACTCACTCCATCAACCAGACGTCCAGGCAGACACTGCCCCAAACTCATTCTATGAACCAGACAGACATTGTCCAAAACACACTCCATCAACCAGACGACCAGACAGGTACTGTCCCAAAATTACTGCATCATCCAGAGAGACAGTCTCCTAATCTCACTCCATCATCCAGACAGACACTGTCCCAATCTCAATACATTAACCTGAGAACTAGACGGACACTGTCCCAAACTAACTCCATCAACCAGACAACCAGACAGACACTGTCCCAATCTCACTCCATCAACTAGACAACCAGACAGACAAAGTCCAAAACTCACTCCATCAAACTGACAAACAGACAGACACGGACCCAAATTCAGTCCATCAACCAGACATCCAGACAGACACTGTCCCAAACTTACTCCATCATTAGACAACCAGAGAGAAACTGTCCCAAAATCACTCATTCAACCAGACAACCAGACAGACACTGTCCCAATATCACTCCTTCACCTAGACAA
The DNA here is from genome assembly GCA_026770705.1 of Isurus oxyrinchus. NCBI lineage: Eukaryota > Metazoa > Chordata > Chondrichthyes > Lamniformes > Lamnidae > Isurus > Isurus oxyrinchus. Next base: position 123,795 of record JANJGN010000580.1, on the reverse strand, counting down.
CCAGTCAGACACTGTCCCAATCAAACTCCATCAAACAGACAACCAGGCAGACACTATCCCAAACTCACTCCATCAAACAGACAACCAGGCAGATACTATCCCAAACTCATTCCATCAACCTGCCAACCAGACAGACACTGTACCAAACTCACTGCATCAAGCGGACAACCAGACAGGCACTGTCCCACACTCATTCCATTAACTAGACAACCAGAAAGACACTCTCGCCAACTCACTCCATCAACCAGACATCCAGGCAGACACTGTCCCAAACTCATTCTATGAACCAGACAGACACTGTCCAAAACACACTCCATCAACCAGACAACCAGACAGACATTGTCCCAAACTTACTCCGTCATCCAGAGAGACAGTGTCCTAATCTCACTCCATCATCCAGATAGACGCTGTCCCAATCTCAATACATCAACCTGAGAACGAGACGGAACCTGTCCCAAACTAACTCCATCAACCAGACAACCAGACAAACACTGTCCCAATCTCACTCCATCAACTAGACAACCAGACAGACAAAGTCCAAAACTCACTCCATCAAACTGACAACCAGACAGAAAAGTATCCAAATTCAGTCCATCAACCAGACATCCAGACAGACACTGTCCCAAACTCACTCCATCAACCAGACACACACTGTCCCAATCTTACTCCATCAAATAGACAACCAGACAGAAACTGTCCAAAACTCCCTCCATTAACCAGACAACCAGACAGACACAGTTCCATACTAACACCATCAACCAGACAACCCGGTAGACACTGTCCCAATCTTACTCCATCATCCAGACAGACAATGTCCTAATCTCACTCCATCATCCAGAAACTGTCCCAATCTCCCTCCATCAACCTGACAACCAGACAGATACTGTCCCAAACTCATTCAATCAACGCGAAAACCAGGCAGACCCTGTCCCAAACTAACTCCATCAACCAGACAAGCAGATAGACACTGTCCCAAACTCACTCCATCAGCTTGACAACCAGAAACACATTCTCCCAAACTCACTCCATCATTAGACACCAGGCAGACACTGTCCCAAAATCACTCATTCAACCAGACAACCAGAAAGACACTGTCCCAATCTCACTCCATCACCTAGACAAACAGGCAGACACTATCCCAATCTCACTCCATCAAACAGACAACCAGGCAGATACTATCCCAGTCTCATTCCATCAACCTGGCAACCAGACAGACACCGTACCAAACAGACTCCATCAAGCGGACAACCAGACAGGCACTGTCCCACACTCACTCCATTAACTACACAACCAGACAGGCACTGTCACAAACTCACTCCATCAACCAGTCATCCAGACAGACACTGTCCAAAACTCATTCTATGAACTAGACAGACACTGTCCAAAACACACTCCATCAACCAGACAACCAGACAGGTACTGTCCCAAACATACTCCGTCATCCAGAGAGACAGTGTCCTAATCTCACTCCATCATCCAGACAGACACTGTCCCAATCTCAATACATCAGCCTGAGAACGAGACGGACACTGTCCCAAACTCATTCCATCAACCTGAAAACCAGCCAGACGCTGTCCCAAACTAACTCCATCAACCAGACAACCAGAGAGACACAGTCCCTTTCTCACTCCATCAGCTAGCCAACCAGAAACACACTCTCCCAAACTCACTCCATCATCAGACAACCAGGCAGACACTGTCCCAAAATCACTCATTCAACCAGACAACCACACAGACACTGTCCCAATCTCACTCCATCACCTAGACAACCAGACAGACACTGTCCCAATCTCAGTACATCAAACAGACAACCAGACAGACACAATCCCAAACTCACTCCATCAAACAGACAACCAGGCAGACACTAACCCAAACTCACTCCATCAAACAGACTACCAGGCAGATACTATCCCAAACTCATTCCATCAACCTGGCAACCAGACAGACACCATACCAAACTCACTCCATCAAGCGGACAACCAGACAGGCACTGTCCCACACTCACTCCATTAACTAGACAACCAGACAGACACTGTCCAAAACACACTCCATCAACCAGACAACCAGACAGGTACTGTCCCAAACTTACTCCGTCATCCAGAGAGACAGTGTCCTAATCTCACTCCATCATCCAGACAGACACTGTCCCAATCTCAATACATCAAACTGAGAATGAGACGGACCCTGTCCCAAACTAACTCCATCAACCAGACAACCAGACAGACACGGTCCCAAACTCACTCTATCAACCAGTCACTGTCCCATTCTCACTCCATCAAGCAGTCAACCAGACAAAAAGTGTCCAAAACTCACTCCATCAACCTGACAACCAGATTATCACGTTCCCAAACTCACTCCGCTAGACAGACAACCAGAAAGACACTGTCCCAAACTCATTCCATCAACCAGGCACACTGGCAGAAACTGTACCAAACTGACTCCATCAAGCAGACAACCAGACAGACATTGTTCCAAATCACTCCATCAACTCGGCAACCAGACATACACTGTGGCAAACTCACTCCATCAGCCAAACAACCAGGTAGACAGTGTCACAATCTCATTCCATCATCCAGACAGATAGTGTCGTAACATCACCCCATCATCCAGACAGACACTGTCCCAATCGCATTTCATCAACCTGAGAATGAGACAGACCCTGTCCCAAACTAACTACATCAACCAGACAACCAGACACACACTCTCCCAAACTCACTCCATCAACCAGAAATCAAGACAGACACTGTCCCAATCTCACTCCATCAAACAGACAGTCACTGTCCCAATCTCACTCCATCAACCAGTCAACCAGACAGACACCATCACAAACTCACTCCATCAACCAGACAACCAGACAGACACTAGACCAAACTCACTCCATTACCTGGACAACCAGACAGACAGAGTTCCCTACACACTCCATCAACCAGACAACCAGATGGACACTGTCCCAATCTCACTCTATATCAAGCAGACAACCAGACAGACACTGTCCCAAACTCACTCCATCAGCCAAACAACCAGACAGACACTGTCCCAAGCTCTCGGCATCAACCAGACATACACTGTCCCAAACTCACTCCATCAACCGGACAACCAGGCAGACACTGTCCCAAGATCATTTCATCAACCTGAGAACGAGAAAGACCCTGTCCCAAACTCACTCCATCTACAAGACAACCAGACAGGCATTGTCCCAATCTCACTCCATCAACTAGACAACCATACAGACAAAGACCAACACTCACTCTATCAAACTGCCAACCAGACAGACATGGACACAAATTCAGTCCATCAACCAGACATCCAGACAGACACTAGACCAAACTCACTCAATCAACCAGACGGACCCTGTCCCAAACTAACTCCATCAACCAGACAACCAGACAGACCCTGTCCCAAACTCAGTCCATCAACAAGACAACCAGACAGGCATTGTCCCAATCTCACTCCATCAACTAGACAACCAGACAGACAAAGTCCAACACTCACTCCATCAAACTGACAACCAGGCAGACACGGACACAAATTCAGTCCATCAACCAGACATCCAGACAGACACTAGACCAAACTCACTCCATCAACCAGACGGACCCTGTCCCAAACTTACTCCATCAAGCAGTCAGCCAGACAAACACTGTCCAAAACTCACTCCATCAACCTGACAACCAGACTGTCACGTTCCCAAACTCACTCTGCTAGACAAACAACCAGAAATACACTATCCCAAACTCATTCCATCAACCAGGCAAACTGGCAGAAACTGTACCAAACTCACTCCATCAAGCAAACAACCAGACAGACATTGTTCCAAACATTCTCCATCAACGAGACAACCAGACAGACACTGTTCCAAATCACTCCATCAACTCGGCAACCAGACATACACTGTGCCAAACTCACTCCATCAACCTGACAACCAGACTGTCACGTTCCCAAACTCACTCTGCTAGACAAACAACCAGAAAGACACTATCCCAAACTCATTCCATCAACCAGACAAACTGGCAGAAACTGTACCAAACTCACTCCATCAAGCAAACAACCAGACAGACATTGTTCCAAACTTTCTCCATCAACGAGACAACCAGACAGACACTGTTCCAAATCACTCCATCAACTCGGCAACCAGACATACACTGTGCCAAACTCACTCCATCAACCAGCCAACCAGGAAGACACTGTTCCAATCTCATTCCATCATCAGAAAGCCAGTGTCCTAATCTCACTCCATCAAACAGACAACCAGACAGACACAGTCCCAAACTCACTCCATCAAACTGACAACCAGATAGACACCGTCGCAAATTCAGTCCATCAACCAGACATCCAGACAGACACTAGACCAAACTCACTCCATCAACCATACACAACCTGTCCCAATCTTACTCCATCAACTAGACAACCAGACAGAAACTGTCCAAAGCTCACTCCATTAAACAGTCAACCAGACATACACAGTTCAATACTCACTCCATCAACCAGACAACCAGGTAGACATTGCCCAAAATCTCACTACATCATCCAGACAGACAGTGTCCCAATCTCACTCCATCATCCAGACAGACACTGCCACAATCTCATTCCATCAAACTGAGAACGAGTCAGACCCTGTCCCAAACTAACTCCATCAACCAGACAACCAGACAGACACTGTCCCAATCTCACTCCATTAACCTGAAAACCAGACAGACAATGTCCCAAACTAACTCCATAAACCAGACAACCAGAAAGACAGTGTCCCGATCTCACTCCATCAACTAGACAACCAGACACACACTCTCACAATCTCACTCCATCATCAGACAACCAGGCAGACACTGTCCCAAAATCACTCATTCAACCAGACAACCAGACAGACAATGTCCAAAACACACTCCATCAAATTGACAAACAGACAGACACGGATCCAAGTTCAGTCCATCAACCAGACATCCAGATAGACACTGTCCCAAACTCACTCCATCAACCAGACACACACTGTCCCTATCTTACTCCATCAACTAGACAACCAGACAGAAACTGTCCAAAACTCCCTCCATTAACCAGACACCTAGACAGACAAAGTTCCATACTCACTCCATCAACCAGAAAACCAGGTAGACACTGACCCAATCTCACTCCATCATCCAGACAGACAATGTCCTAATCTCACTCCATCATCCAGACAGACACTGTCCCATTCTCACTCCATCAACATAACAACCAGACAGACACTGTCCCAAACTCTCTCCATCAACCTGAAAACCAGACAGACACTGTCCCAAACTAACTCGATCAACCAGACAACCAAAAAGACACTGTCCCCATCTCACTCCATCAACTAAACAACCAGACAGACATTATCCCAAACTCACTCCATCAAACAGACAACCAGGCAGACACTAGCCCAATCTCATTCCATCAACCTGGCAACCAGACAGACACCGTACCAAACTCACTCCATCAAGCGGACAAGTAGACAGGCACTATCCCACACTCACTCCATTAACTTGACAACCAGACAGACACTCTCGCAAACTCACTTGATCAACCAGACATCCAGAGAAACACTGTCCCAAACTCATTCTATGACAGACACTGTCCAAAACACACTCCATCAACCAGATAACCAGACAGGCACTGTCCCAAACTTACTCCTTCATCCAGAGAGACAGTGTCCTAATCTCACTCCATCATCCAGACAGACACTGTCCCAATCTCAATACATCAACCTGAGAACGAGACGGACCCTGTCCCAAACTAACTCCATCAACCAGACAACCAGACAGACACGGTCCCAAACTCACTCTATCAACCAGTCACTGTCCCAATCTCACTCCATCAAGCAGTCAACAGACAAACACTGCCGAAAACTCACTCCATCAACCTGACCACCAGATTGTCACATTCCCAAACTCACTCAGTTAGCCAGACAACCAGAAAGACACTGTCCCAAACTCATTCCATCAACCAGGCAAACTGGCAGAAACTGTACCAAACTCACTCCATCAAGCAGACAACCAGACAGACATTGTCCCAAACCTACTCCAACAACCGGACAACCAGACAGACACTGTGCCAATCTCACTCCATCAACCAGACAGTCACTGTCCCAATCTCACTCCGTCAACCAGTCAACCAGACAGACACCGTCGCAAACTCACCCATCAACCAGACAACCAGACAGACACTAGACCAAACTCACTCCATTACCTGGACAACCAGACAGACGCAGTTCCACACACACTCCATCAACCACACAACCTGACGGACACTGTCCCAAACTCACTCTATCAACCAGTCACTGTCCCAATCTCACTCTCCATCAACCAGACAACCAGAGAGACACTGTCCCAAACTCACTCCATGAGCCAGACAACGAAGCAGACACTCTCCCAAGCTCACTGCATCAACCAGGCAGAAACTGATCCAAACTCACTCCATCAACCAGACAACCAGGCAGACACGTCCCAAGTTCATTTCATCAACCTGAAAATGAGACGGACACTGTCCCAAACTAACTCCATCAACCAGAAAACCAGACAGACACTGTCCCAATCTCACTCCATCAACTAGACAACCAGACAGACAAAGTCCAAAACTCACTCCATCAAACTGACAACCAGACAGACACGAACCCAAATTCAGTCCATCAACCAGACATCTAGACAGACACCGTCCCAACCTCACTCCATCAACCAGACAGACTCTGTCCCAATCTTACTCCATCAACTGGACAACCAGACATAAACTGTCCAAAACTCCCTCCATTAACCAGACACTAGACAAACACAGTTCCATACTCACTCCATCAACCAGACAACCAGGTAGACACTGTCCCAATCTCACTCCATCTTCCAGACAGACAATGTCCTAATCTCACTCCATCATCCAGACAGACACTGTCCCAAACTCATTCCATCAACTAGACAACGAGAGAGACACTGTCCCCATCTCGCTCCATCAACTAGACAACCAGACACACACTCTCCCAAACTCACTCCATCATCAGACAACCAGGCAGACACTTTCCCAAAATCACACATTCAACCAGACAACCAGACAGACACTGTCCCAATCTCACTCCAGCAACTAGACAACCAGACACACACTGTCCCAAACTCACTCCATCAAAAAGACAACCAGGCAGAAACTATCCCAAACTCACTCCATCAACCTGGCAACCAGACAGATACCGTACCAAGCTCAGTCCATCAAGCGGACAACCAGACAGGCACTGTCCCACACTCACTCCATTAACTAGACTACCAGACAGGCACTCTCCCACACTCACTCCATTAACTAGACAACCAGACAGATACTCTCGCAAATTGACTCCATCAACCAGACATCCAGGGAGACACTGCCCCACACTCATTCTATGAACCAGACAGTCACTGTCCAAAACACATTCCATTAACCAGACAACCAGACAGGTACTGTCCCAAACTTACTCCGTCATCCAGAGAGACAGTGTCCTAATCTCACTCCATCATCCAGACAGACACTGTCCCAATCTCAATACATCAAACTGAGAACGAGACGGACCCTGTCCCAAACTCACTCCATCAACCTGACAACCAGACAGACACTAGATCAAACTCATTCCATTACCTGGACATAGACAGACACAGTTCCATACACGCTCCAGCAACCACACAACCTGATGGACACTGTCCCAAACTCACACTATCAACCAGTCACTGTCCCAATCTCACTCTCCATCAACCAGACAACCAGACAGACACTGTCCCAAACTCACTCCATCAGCCAGACAACCAGGCAGACACTGTCCCAAGCTCACTACATCAAACAGGCAGACACTGTCCCAAACTCACTCCATCAACCAGGCAACCAGGCAGACACTGTCCCAAGCTCATTTCATCAACCTGAGAATGAGACAGACCCTGTCCCAAAGTAACTCCATCAACCAGAAAACCAGAGAGACACTGTCCCCATCTCACTCCATCAACTAGACAACCAGGCAGACACTGTCCCAAAATCACTCATTCAACCAAACAACCAGACAGACACTGTCCCAATCTCACTCCATCACCTCGACAACCAGACAGACACTGTCCCAAACTCACTCCATCAAACAGACAACCAGGCAGACACTAGCCCAAACTCACTCCATCAACCTGGCAACCAGAAAGACACCGTACCAAACTCACTCCATCAAGCGGACAACCAGACAGGCACTGTCCCACACTCACTCCATTAACTAGACAACCAGACAGACAGTCTCGCAAACTGATTCCATCAACCAGACATCCAGGGAGACACTGTCCGAAACTCATTCCATGAACCAGACAGACACTGTCTAAAACACACTCCATCAACCAGACAACCAGACAGGTACTGTCCCAAACTTACTCCGTCATCCAGAGAGACAGTGTCCTAATCTCACTCCATCATCCAGACAGACACTGTCCCAATCTCAATACATCAACCTGAGAACGAGACGGACCCTGTCCCAAACTAACCACATCAACCAGACAACCAGACAGTCATGGTCCCAATCTCACTCTATCAACCAGTCACTGTCCAAAACTCACTCCATCAAGCAGTCAACAGACAAACACTTTCCAAAACTCACTCCATCAACCTGACCATCAGATTGTCACGTTCCCAAACTCATTCCGTTAGCCAGACAACCAGAAAGACACTGTCCCAAACTCATTCCATCAACCAGGCAAACTGGCAGAAACAGTACCAAACTCACTCCATCAAGCAGACAACCAGACAGACATTGTCCCAAACTTTCTCCAACAACCGGACAACCAGACAGACATGGTCCCAAACTCACTCCATCAACCAGACATCCAGACAGACACTGTGCCAATCTCACTCCATCAACCAGACAGTCACTGTCCCAATCTCACTCCGTCAACCAGTCAAACAGACAGACACCGTCACAAACTCACTCCATCAACCAGACAACCAGACAGACACCAGACCAAACTCACTCCATTACCAGAGCAACCAGACAGACGCAGTTCCATACACACTCCATCAACCACACAACCTGACGGACACTATCCCAAACTCACTCTGTCAACTAGTCACTGTCCCAATCTCACTCTCCATCAACCAGACAACCAGAGAGACACTGTCCCAAACTCACTCCATGACGCAGACAACGAGGCAGACACTGTCCCAAGCTCACTGCATCAACCAGGCAGAAACTGTTCCAAACTCACTCCATCAACCAGACAACCAGGCAGACACTGTCCCAAGCTCATTTCATCAACCTGAGAACGAGACAGACCCTGTCCCAAACTAACTCCATCAACCAGACAACAAGACACTGTCCCAATCTCACTCCATCAACTAGACAACCAGACAGACAAAGTCCAAAGCTCACTCCATGAAACTGACAACCAGTAAGACATGGTCCCAAATTCAGTCCATCAACCAGTCATCCAGACAGACACTAGACCAAACTCACTCCATCAACCAGACACACACTGTCCCAATCTTACTCCATCAACTAGACAACCAGAGATAAACTGTCCAAAACTCCCTCCATTAACCAGACAACTAGACAGACACAGTTCCATACTCACTCCATCAACCAGACAACCACGTAGACACTGTCCAGATCTCACTCCATCATCCAGACAGACAATGTCCTAATCTCACTCCATCATCCAGACAGACACTGCCCCATTCTCACTCCATCATCAGACAACCAGGCAGACACTGTCCCAAAATCACTCATTCAACCAGACAACCAGACAGACACTGTCCCAATCTCACTCCATCAACTGGACAACCAGACAGACACTGTCCAAAACACACTCCATCAAACAGACAACCAGGCAGACACTAGTCCAAACTCACTCCATCAACCTGGCAACCAGACAGATACCGTACCAAACTCAGTCCATCAAGCCCACAACCAGACAGGCACTCTCCCAAACTCATTCCATTAACTAGACAACCAGACAGACACTCGCAAATTCTCTCCATCAACCAGACATCCGGGGAGACACTGTCCCAAACTCATTCTATGAACCAGACAGACACTGTCCAAAACACATTCCATTTACCCGACAACCAGACAGGCACTGTCCCAAACTTACTCCGTCATCCAGACAGACACTGTCCCAATCTCAATACATCAAACTGAGAACGAGACGGACCCTGTCCCAAACTAACTCCATCAACTAGACAACCAGACAGACACGGTCCCAAACTTACTCTATCAACCAGTCACTGTCCCATTCTCACTCCATCAAGCAGTCAACCAGACAAGCACTGTCCAAAACTCACTCCATCAACCTGACCAGCAGATTGTCACGTTCCCAAACTCACTCCATTAGCCAGACAACCAGAAGGACACTGTCCCAAACTCATTCCATCAACCAGGCAAACCGGCAGAAACTGTACCAAACTCACTCCATCAAGCAGACAACCAGACAGACATTGTCCCAAACTCACTCCATCAACCAGACATCCAGACAGACACTGTCCCAATCTCATTCCATCAACCAGACAGTCACTGTCCCAATCTCACTCCGTCAAACAGTCAACCAGACAGACCCTTCGCAAACTCACTCCATCAACCAGACAACCAGACAGACACTAGACCAAACTCACTCCATTACCTGGACAACCAGACAGACGCAGTTCCATGCACACTCCAGCAACCACACAACCTGATGGACACTGTCCCAAACTCACTCTATCAACCAGTCACTGTCCCAATCTCACACTCCATCAACCAGACAACCAGACAGACACTGTCCCAAACTCACTCCATCAACCAGACAACCAGGCAGACACTGTCCCAAGCTCATTTCATCAACCTGAGAATGAGACAGACCCTGTCCCAAACTAACTCGATCAACCAGACAACCAGAGAGACACTGTCCCCATCTCACTCCATCAACTAGACAACCAGATACACACTCTCCCAACATCACTCCATCATCAGACAACCAGGCAGACACTGTCCCAAAATCACTCATTCAACCAAACAACCAGACAGACACTGTCCCAATCTCACGCCATCACCTCAACAACCAGACAGACACTGTCCCAAACTCACTCCATCAAACAGACAACCAGGTAGACACTATCCCATTCTCTCTCCATCAACCTGGCAACCAGACAGACACCGCACCAAACTCACTCCATCAAGCAGACAACCAGACAGGCACTCTCCCACACTCACTCCATTAACCAGACAACCAGACAGAAACTCTCGCAAACTCACTCCATCAACCTGACAACCAGAAAGAAACTGTCCCAATCTCACTCCATCACCCAGACAACCAGACAGACGTTGTCCCAAACTTTCTCCATCAACCAGACAACCAGACAGACACTGTTCCAAATCACTCCATCAACTCAGCACCCAGACATACACTTTGCCAAACTCACTCCATCAACCAGACAACCAGGTAGACACTGTCCCAATCTCACTCCATCATCCAGACAGACAGTGTCCTAATCTCACTCCATCATCCAGACAGACACTGTCCCAATCTCATTTCATCAACCTGAGAACGAGACAGATCCTGTCCCAAACTATCTCCATCAACCAGACAACCAGACAGACACGGTCCCAAACTCACTCCATCAACCAGACAACCAGGCAGACACTGTCCCAATCTCATTTCATCAACCTGAGAACGAGACAGACCCTGTCCCAAACTAACTCCATCAATCGAACAACCAGACTGTCACGGTCCCAAATTCACTCCATCAACCAGACATCCAGACAGACACTGTCCCAAGCTCACTCCATCAACCAGACAGTCACTGTCCCAATCTCACTCCGTCAACCAGTCAACTAGAGAGACACTTTCGCAAACTCACTCCACCAACCAGACAACCAGACAGACACCAGACCAAATTCACTCCATTAACTGGACAACCAGACAGACACGGTTCCATACACACTCCGTCAACAACAGAACCAGACGGACACTGTCCCATACTCACTCTATCAACCAGTCAATGTCCCAATCTCACTCCATCAAGCAGACAACCAGACAGACGCTGTCCCAATCTCACTCCATCAACCTGACCACCAGGCAGTCACCGTCCCAAACTCACTCCATCAGCCAGACAACCAGACGGACACTGTACCAAACTCACTCCATCAACCAGACAACCAGGCAGACACTGTCCCAAACTCATTCCTTAAACCAGACAGACACTGTCGGAAACTAACTCCATATACCAGACAACCAGGTAGACACTGTCCCAATCTCACTCCATCAACCAGACAGTCACTATCACTATCTCACTCCATCAACCAGACAACCAGACAGACACTGCCCCAAAGTCACTCCATCAACCTGACAACCAGAAAGACACTGTCCCAATCTCACTCCATCATCTAGACAACCAGACAGACACTTTCCCAAACTCACTCCATCAACCAGGCAAACAGGCAGACACTATTCCAAACTCACTCCATCAACCAGAAAACCAGGTAGACACTGTCCCAATCTCACTCCATCACCTAGACAAGCAGACAGACACTGTACCAAGCTCACTCCATCAAACAACCAGGCAGACACTATCCCAAACTCACTCCATCAACCTGGCAACCAGCAGACACCGTACCAAACTCACTTCATCAAGCGAACAACCAGATAGGCACTGTCCCACACTCACTCCATTAACTAGACAACCAGACAGACACTCACGCAAACTCATTCCATCAACCAGACTTCCAGGCAGACACTGTCCCAAACTCTTTCCATCAACCAGACAGACACTGTCCGAAACTCACTCCATCAACCAGACAACCAGACACTCACTGTCCCAACCTCACTCCATCAACCAGACAACCAGACAGAAACTGTCCCAAACTCACTCCATTAACTAGACAACCAGACAGACACAGTTACATACTCACTCCATCAACCAGACAACCAGGTAGACACTGTCCCAATCTCACTCCACCAAGCAGTCAACCGGACAGACACTGTCCCAAACTCACTCCATCAACCTGACAACCAGACAGTCACTGTCCCAAACTCACTCCATCAGCCAGTCAACCAGAAGGGCAGTTTCCCAAACTCACTCCATCAACCAGGCAAACAGGCAGACACTGTACCAAACTCACTCCATCAACCAGACAACCATACAGTCACTGTCCCAAATTCACTCCATCAGCCAGACAACCAGACGGACACTGTCCCAAGCTCACTCCATTAACTAGACAACCAGACAGACACTGTCCCTAACTCACTCTATCAACGAGACAACCAGGCAGACATTTTCCCAAACTGACTCCTGCAACCAGACAGACACAGCCCCAAAATCACTCCATCAACCAAACAACCAGACAGACACTGTCCCAAACTCACTTCATCAACCAGACAACCATGTAGACTTTGTGTCAAACTCACTCCATCAGCCAGACGGACACTGTCTGAAACTCACTCAATCAACCAGACAGACAGACAGAAATGTCCCAAAATCTCTCCATCAACCAGTCAGAGACTGCCCCTTTGAAGGCTCCTTTGACAGCACCTTCCAATCTCACGACCTCTTCCATCTAGAAGGACATGGCAGCAGATAGATGGGAACACCACCGCTTGGAAGTTCCCCTCCAAGTCACTCTCCGTTCAAACATGGAAATATATCGCTGCTCCTTCTCTGTTGCTGGGTCAGAATCCTGGAATTCCCTTCCTAACAGCACTGTGGGTGTACCTACACAACATGGACTGCTGCGGTTGAAGAAGGCAGCTCATCACAACATTCTCAGGGGCAATTGGGGATGGGCAATATATGCTGGCCCTTTATTGAACAGCTTTATTTGCAGGCATTCTCTTCCACTTTAGTTGTGACTGCAAGACACGCACTGTTTCCTTTGCTTTTAGTTTAACTTTATTCCGAAGTTCTCATATCTGATGTATTTCAGCAGTTAATAAACTGCGACTATCGCTAATGAACAGATTTAACCGTGGAGACAGAGTGAAACTAGGATTGATCTTGACTTTGTCCAATAGTGTGAAGTGGGTGATCGTGAGTATACAGCATGTTTCCCAGCTCTCTCTTTAAAGCCATGGGGAAACAGGCTGTCAACTCGCCATTGACCATTGCACACTGCCACACAAAGTCCAGCTCAACCCCCAGTGAGAGTTTGAAACACTCAGCAGCCTGATCCACATCTGAGAGGGAAATAGGCAGCTTATAGAAATCTTACCCATCATCAGGACGAGATGGGAGCAAAATCAGTAAAACTGAGAAATCCAGCACATTAAAACAGATAAATAAATTTGAGGATAAAACACGGAACTTTATCTACTTTATTTACTTTTCCGCCATTAATGATCAACTTTGCTGAATATTTTCTTGACATAGGATTTAAGGCAGGATTACCTGTAATGATTCCAAGTGAAAGCTTAGATTTGTGGTTGGCACCAAAGGGTTAATTAATATGAAATGCTCTTGTGTTAGCACGATGCAGATTGCAAGTTTCTGAGTGATATTTCAGAGAGGTTTGTACATCTTCACTAGGCACAGTCTAGAGTCTATACAAGCGGAGTGACACCAAAAAGGCTTTTGTCTTTGTCCAGCTTAATAATGATGGCTGGCAGTGTTTCAGAACAGATTTTTTGTACGCCCTGCTCCAATTCTTTCCCTCTTGGCCACCGCCCAGGGTATCCGACAGATGCCCCACTCCTGCTTTGCTCTGCGTCTAAAAATCACTTTGGCTGGAATAGGATGAAGTGTCGGAATGCTCCTCGGAATGCCATTGGTCAAACTCCTGGATCAGGAAACTGGGATGGTAGCATCACCCTCTGCCCTCAACTTCCCTGCACATTCTACACATGGGAGCTTCATTTTTGTTTAATCAGTTGAACTTTTGCCACATCCTTTTCTTAAAACGGGATGAATTTTCCCAAGGAGGGCGGGTGGAGACCACAGTTGTCCAGGTGAGACCTGCAGGAAATGAGAGAAGTGCTTCTTTTGTACTTTTTCCCTTTTTTAAAAAATGATTCATTCTTGGGCTCTAGGTGTCGCTGCCAATTGACCGTCCCTTTAGTTACCTACAGAAGGTGGCAAACTGAAACTTTCTTTTGAGCCGCTGAGTGGCTTTGCTAGGCTGCTTTCAGAGCCAAGTGAGAGTTGGTCTGGAGTCATATATTGGCCACAAGCCAGGTCACAGAAGCAGCGGACAGAGAGATTTTCTACCCTAAATCTCTTCACCTCCATCCTCCTCTAAGACACTCCTCAATTCTCTTTGGCCAGCCTTTTGTTCACTGTCTTAATATGTGTCTGTGTGAAAGTGTGCCTGATGTTGTACACCCCTCGAGGCAAAGGTGACCATGTTCATTGTCTGGAGTGTTTGGTAGTGTTCAGTGGGTGCGTAGGTGACTGCTAAGGCTGATCTGCGCCCAGAAATTGGACAGGATCCTGCAGCTTATTGAATTTTGCATGAGTTGCTGGTTCGGGATTTCCTCTCTTTGCATTTTCTCTCTAGCTCTGCTATGCACTTGCTTTCAGAGGAGGCAGCACCATTTTTTATTTCATTACACAGGTGCAGCAATCCTGGAGCTTCTCCCAGGACACGAAACCGATATCAAAACTCCTAAATGAAGCCTTCAGTGTGTCCTTGCTGTGCTTCCTTTGACTATCATGACCCCAGACTCGAGCTCTCCATGTAAGGTTCACTTTGGTAAGCGAGTATTAGGCATTCTGGCTACATAATCGGCCCAGGTCAGTTGCTTGGCATGCTAGCTTGGGTGAGTACCTTAGTGTCTGGTATTTTGTCCTGCCATCTGATCTTCAGAAGTTTTCAAAGGCAGCTCAAGTGAAAGTGGCTGAGTTTCTTGTCATGATGCATGTACACTGTCCAAGGGCGGAATCGTCTCAGTTTTGCACTAAGGGCGGTAGCGGGTGGATAAAACGACATTTTACCTGCCGGCCGCAATGGCAGCTTCTCATGCAGTATCAGTGCATTAATTATGCATTCCCAGGAAACACGCCATTTCCATGGCAGGAGGGCTTTCATTCGCCCTCCCATCATCACCACACCACTTAATCAGGCCTGGTGCCATGTTTAAAGTACAGCCATGCGTGTGCCTCTCGGTGCTTCCAGTCCAGGACTGCTGCACGGAATGGCCCTGAAAGACAAAAGGACCACAGCCCCCAGTTTAGCGACACATCCCTCGAGTGCCTTTTAGATTCCATGGAGGCCAACCGTGATGCCCTCTACCCCCACCTTGGCCGCAGGATGGGCAGCAACATCACTGATCCAGCTTGGGAGGCAGCGGCAGTGGTAGTCAGCACCAATGCCATACAAAAGAGGAGAGACACCCAGTACCGCTACAGGATGAATGATCTCCTTTGTTCCACCAGGGTAACTCACTCTTCTCATCCCTCTCAACTCACACACTCACAAACCCATCGCACATCCACAGGGATCTCACACCTCGAGGGACAACACCACTGACTCTCACACACACTCTCACATCTCCATCAGGCTTATGTCCTCTTGAGCTCGTGTCCATATCCCATCCATGGCTCCACTCACCACACAAACATTCCACGCAGTGGCATTTGCCCTGCTCAAACTCTCTCCATCTGTTTTCATGCAGGAGAAACTGGCTGACCGCAGCAAGGGGAGGTCCCAGGCCGGTTGGGGGTGGTTTGGCAGGGGGTGGGGGGAGAGTGGAGTGGGCCACATTTTTTCCCCTCACTCGCAGCCATTGCACTGACTGGTGAGGATGTGGATCACGCCTGTGGTGACAGTGAGGTTGGTGGCGAATACCCTCATGAGGATTCTGCACCACATCATCCCTCTCTCAACGCAACTGTGAGTGCTTTCTCTCCTGCTTTTGACTCTGCTGCCATGCACTAATTATCTCTAATTTGGTTCACAGGGAGCTCTGCCAAGCAACCAACACCCTCAGCCAGCCTGTCCCTCAGCTCCACCTAGGTCCTCACCTCCAGTGAAGAGGACACCTCCTCTAGTGAAGAGCTGGAAATAAGCAGCCTGGAAGACCCAGCACAGTGCTTACCCATACCCTGCACCAGCGCAGAGACACACACCTTGGTGAGACCTAGATCTGGAGCAGGCTTGGGTTCACAATCTGGCAGGCACTGCACGGACACGTGCCCACAGCAGGAGGAGGCAGATTCAGCTGAGTTTCCTGGCACTCAGAGGACTGTTGGGGAGGAGACATTTGTGAGTTCTGAGCCAGATGATGAGCTTCTGGATTCGGCCTTCCAACTCATCGTGGAGAGTCAGCAGAAGCTGGGGGAACATCACACAGAGCTGTTGGGAGCCCTCAACAGAGTGGCACGTGTCAGACAAGTGCACCCGCCTGCTCTCTGATGAAGTGGTGCCCACATGTGCGTGTATGGAGATGTCCATGGGAAGGATGACAGATGACATGGGGACCCTGGTCCAGCAGAAGGCAAAGAAATGTGCAGACCTGCACTCCATCGGGGTAACCATGGGTGAGTTCCTGCAGTGGCAACATGAGGGGGAAATGGGGCACCTCAATGTCCCTCCAAGAGCTCCTTCCCCTCAAAGAGTCAGGCCAGGGCCCTTTTGCACCCGAAGGGAGGAAGAGTGGCAGCTGGACACTGCTGGGCGTCTCACTCAGGAATCTTAGAGGCTGTCCACTCCCTCAGAGTCCCCTTTGCCTGTGACACCCTCAATCTCATCCTCTGTCACTGCACAGGGAGAAGTGTGCTTATGGCAGGGCCACTCAGAGCCTCACGCAAACATTCTCCAATGCATGCGAATCCTTGCCCCATCTCACTCTTCTCAATGTGCTGAGCACTTTCACTGCTGCCTGCTGGGGTTCTCTTTCAGTTGTCCATCTGAGCTGGCCTGCATCTCCGTCCACCCAATGATCACAATCCCATTCATCAATTGATCTGGCCCACCACGACTCTCTTTTCACTTTTGA
This sequence comes from Isurus oxyrinchus, assembly GCA_026770705.1. Lineage (NCBI taxonomy): Eukaryota > Metazoa > Chordata > Chondrichthyes > Lamniformes > Lamnidae > Isurus > Isurus oxyrinchus. The sequence continues at coordinate 105,916 of JANJGN010000580.1, read as the reverse complement.
TTTATACAGCATGGTGGTGATACAGTATTTCATTCACTTTCCTGTCCTCTCCCCTCCCCGAGTCACCCATTTCCTTTCCCCCATCGCTGCTGACCCCCTGGCATCATCTTCCATCTCCCCACCATCTCCTACCATCCAGAACCCTTTTCCTTCGGGGATGTCCAGGTGAACGAGTACATTCCCTTCCTTCCCAGCAATCCCACCCCCATCCACATTCACCTCCTCAACCTCATCCTCCCCACACCCAGGGCCTGTGTCTGTCTCCAGGTCCCTATCAACCACCTTCGCCATCCCTTCTACCACTACCATCGAACCCTTACCCTCCCCCCCACTGCCTCACTCTGCCCCAGTCATTCTCACCATTCCCTCGCACCATGCCCACTTTCAGTTCATTCCCCAGGAGGCAGTCATGGGCCCATCAGAGTCCTCCCTTGTACGTTTAGCTGGACATCCCCCCGTCCAGATCCCTTCACCCCCTTGGAACATCTTCTCCCCGCCCTGGACTCCTCCCACAAGTCCTTCCCACCCCCCAGACTCCCCTACCCTGCTCAGTCCCTCCCCCTTCCTGACTCCTTCAGGCAACCTTGCTTCTTTCTCCACCTATAGACCTTCCCTTTTCCTGTCTCCTCCCTCACTCCCGACCTCACTCCCGTCACCTTCATTCCCCCCCTTCCCAAACTCCCCCCATCCTGACACCTCATTCCCCCCTCCCAACCTTACCCTCCCAACACCTTTTCCTCTCCCTTAGACTGTCCTCTCCCACCCCCTAGTACATCTTCCTCTCTCAAACGCAGCTGGACTTTCCTCTCCACCCCCTTGACCATCATCCATTGTGAGCAGACCCTCAACAGTGGCTTTCCACCTTTTGTGCACTGTTTCACGGCAGAGCCATGTCCATAAGAATCCAGCCAGCATGTCATGGACGTTCCTCCAGTGTGCTGTTGTTGTTGGGCTCCAGCAGTCTCTGCTCCTCAGATGTCCCCGATGTGAGCAAGGCCCTAGCATGTAAGTCCCGACTTCCACATGTCACACTTGTCAAGACGTGTTCTGCACCAACATGTTTTCTTGCCAATGTGCTCGGATGATCCAGCACTAGGGGTGATGAGTCCAGTGGGCTGGCCTTATAATGATATGCAAATGTATTAAAATGAGGTTCCCGATGCCATCGACGGGCTGAGCGGACGATCGCAAACTGGTTTCACAACATCATGAAATCAATTTTTGGCCTTCTTGCCATATTGTCTGCTCATACCACAAGGACAACCTACACCAGCGGGCACGGAAAATTCCACCGCAAGTCTCACATGTGTAGAGTGGGCAGGATTATTGCTTTACAGACTTTCAGTTTGGTAGGCAGATTTGTTCTTCATTCCCAGGCTTATATTCAAAGTCTGCTGAAGGCTACACTTGCTTTGGCAAATTTTGTACGTGTCTCGTTGTCAATATAGATAGCTTGCGTGGGTGCGCAGTCAATTTAAGTGAACTTATCCACTGCTGACAGATTCTGGTCATAGACTGAAACCTTGGGCTCGAGATAGGGCTTTTCTGGAGCAGGCTAGTATATTACTTCAGTTACTTTGTGCTGATCTTAAGGCCGAAGTTGTTGCATGCATTGGAAAACAAGACTATGCTACATTGCTTATCCAGCTCTAAACCGACAGCCAGTGCACAGTTATCTGCAAACAGTAAATTGCAAAGTATATCTTTGGAGACTTTGGTCTTTGCCTTGAGTTGGCTCAGATTGAATAGCTTTCTATCCATGCAACAGCTGATTTTGATGCCAGGATGAACATCATGGAACACTCCAGAGAGCATGGTGGAGAAAAACATGCTGAAGAGGGTTAGCGCCTGCACACAGCCCTGTTTAGCTCCATTAGTAAATGGGAATGGATCATCCAGGACACATGTGAGCATGCCATCATGGAACTGTCAAACTATTGTGATGAACTTCTCAGGGCAGCTGAATTTCTCCATTATTTTCCAAAGACCCTCACCCCTGCCTGTGTCTACAATATTCTTGGTCTCATTGCTAACACAGAACATTCAGAGTCTGCTGAGGTAAGGAAAACATTAACTTTATTGGAACGTCATTTACTGTGGCTTTCTTGCCATGAGTTTACAGGAGAGAGCAATTATGAGTCATCGCATCACATGATAATGTATACTTCCTCATTAGCATATCACCCAGTTAGAATTAACCCCTTACACCACATCTCCACCCAAGACTCTGACTTCAATCTCTTCTTGCTAGGGCCAGTGGCTGTGGTGGTCTCACTCATCTACTTGAATGAGTCCTCAGCTTCTTTGGAGGAGAATGAGGATTTGAATCCTACAGGTGATCTCTCCAACTCTGCTGGGCAGGAGGAGAATTAAAAGATGAATTAGTTCATCAGTCAGATGGTCACCCCGTATCTTTAGGTGAACGTAGCACCTCTGGTCTGTTTGATTTGATAGATGAATGCTTTGACTGTTTAGGAGGTTGCTTTATATGGTAACTAGCACACATCTGTTTTGTCTCACCGTTCCATCATCTGTTTGGATGAGGTGGACCATGGATGTGGTGTTTGTTCAACCATTAGTCAATAGCGAGCTTGGTCTCGGAACCAAACTGACTCTCCTGGTGGAAGATCTGACAGGTTGTGTGCTTTGTGGCAATTGTCATAGTTCCACATCTGCCTAGAATGATACTCATACTCTTTCTGCCTCATCTTGTCCAAATCATCAGATTGCAATTACGACATGACCGTGTGTGGGAGAGTGGGGAGTTGAGTTCTGAGTCTCATTCCCATTAGGAGTTCATATGGTGCTAAACCATTTTGGGGTGAAGTTGAACGATGGCTCAGAAGTGAAAGTTGAATGTCATCGTTCATCAGCAATGCTTTCACTGTACACACTCCTCTTTCAGCTTCACCGTTGGTTCGAGGGTATCTAGATGAACTGGTAATATGGACAAACCCATATGATGTTGTGAACTCTTTGAAGTATTCATTGGCAAACTGCAGTCCATTGACCAAGATTATAAGGTCTGGGTTTCCATGTGTTGCAAATATCCCCTTCGGTGGTGTAATCACTGCTTCAGAAGAGCGACCCTGCAGTTGCTTGACCTCCATCTATCTGGAGTAGCAGTCTGTTACAGCCAAGAACATCTTACCTCTGTGTTCGAAGAGGTCCGTCCCAAGACATTCCCATGGTCTTGATGTAGAGGAAGATGACATCAGTGGTTCTCTTGTCTCTTGGCGATGAATAGCACAAGTAATACAGTTTGATATCGTCTCTTCCAGTGACTGTGGGAGGCCTGGCCACCAAACAGAATATTTTTTTCTGGTTTGACAGTTTGTCATGCCCTAATGTTCTTCGTCGAGTTGTTGTTGTGTTTAGAGTCTCCGAACTCTCGGAATGACCAGTCTCTCATCATAGGTGAGTAAATCATCTACACCTGCCCTCCCTGTCCCGAGTACCATCTGAGAATGGGATTGTGTGGCAGGTACGCTGGCCATCCTTTGATGCGGCACTCTCTGACCTGAGCACATCCTTCATCAGATTTCTGTGTGTCTCTGATTTCATTCAGTCGCTGACTTGTTGCCGGTAGAGTTGTGGCTGTTGTTGATGCAAATGTGGCACCTCTTCAACAAGAGATACATCACCTTGTTCGGGCCTTGTCACTGGGATATGGGACAATGCACCTGCTGCTTCCTGCTGCATCAAACCTCATCATCTTCAGTCTGAACCATACTCATGGAGACAGTGTTATCAATTCCTTAGAACTTAAAAATGTCACTAAGGGTTTGTGGTCTGTCTCTACCATGAAGTAGAGACCAAGAACATAATCGCAAACATTTCACAAGCCCATGTAGCAGATAGTGCTTCTTTCTCTATCACTGCAGGTCTCCGTTCAGTCTCTCTCAGTGAACTGTTTGTGTAGTAAACTGGTCTACTCTTTCCATCTGTCTGTATCTAAAAAAGTGCAGCTCCCAGTCCTGTAGAAGATGCATCTGCAGCAATGATAGCGGGTCATAGGTCTTGGTGAGCTAAAATATCAGGTGATATCAGCAACTCCTTGATATTCTCAGAAGTGCTCTAGTTGTGCTTCTTCCCAGCACTAAGCATTGTCTTGTAGCAGATGTTGTGGTAATTCATTGATGACATCTATGTTGGGCAAGAACTTTTCAACTTAGTTTACCATACCCAAGAATCTCTGGAGCTGAGTCCCATTCTGAGGAGCTGGAAACTCCCTGATTGCTCTTGCCATCTGTTGGTCAACTCTGATACCTGATGCATCCACAAAACACCCAAGGAACCTGCAAGAATTTACATTTGTTTCGGAGCGCAGGCCTGCTTCCTGTAGGCACTGAAACACCGCTTGCATTCTAGTGTCATATTCTGTTTGAGTGGATCCATGGATTGGGACATTACCCATGTGACATACAATTCCATTCAGTCCTTCTAGGATACTGGACATTGACCTCTGGAAGATTTCTGGTGCTGATGTGATGCTGAAGGTTAATCTGTTGGTGCAAAGCCTCCCAAATGGCGTAATGAATGTTGTAGGCAAATTAGACTCTTCATTGAGGGGTAATTGCCAAGAGCCACAATTTGCATCTATTTTTGTGAAGATTGAACTCTCTCCCAATTTCGCTAAGCTTTCATCCACAGACGAAATATGATGAACTTGGCGTTCAACTGCTTTGTTCAGCTGGGTAAGGTCTATGCAAATTCTGACAGGTCTGTTGGTTTGGGCAATGAGACCATCCCCAAGCACCAGCTTGTTGGTTCTGACACAAGTAAAATAACCTCTTGCTTCAACATTGAGTCAATTTCCTCCCTTACCTTTGGAAAGAGTGGATGAGGAGCTTCCCTGGATATACACAGGCATTTTGTTACAGGATGTGGAGTGATGTGGTACGCTGTCTTCAGCTTTCTTCATCCGGTGAACAGCTGTGTGAATTCAGTTCTGAAGTTTGTAGACTGATCTTTTCGGCTTTCTGTTCCTCTGATCTGCAGATCAGATGTAAGCCGGTAAGTTTCCTGCTTACGAGTGAACAGCTCTGGTTCAGGGCCACAGTTCAGGGGTTTCAGTGATTTTTTTCTCCTGGTATTGAAGGGTTGTCCTGTGACCTTGAGTTATATACCTCCTGCCCCATGTAGTTTTTCTTCATGATGGCTGATGAGAACTTTTCTCCAGCCGTGGTTCAGCATCAGAAAGAACTGAAACTGCTGCACCTGTGTCTAACTTAAAATGTGTCTGGTTTCCCTCGACTAGGATGTTAGCACTCCGGTAGCTTCCACTTGGTTCCTGGATCTCTCCAAGGAAAGGTTTCTCAATATCATCGACATCTCCTATTTCATGGATCGTGCTACCTTTTGAAGAATTTTCTTCTTACTTATTCTGTATAAGCTTCTTACTGTGACACACAGCCTGGAGGTAATCCTCCTTTCTATAAAAATGGCATTCGATCTCTTTGGTGTGACAGTTTTCATGTTTGTGTTTTTTCCCGCCACATTGATTACAGTTAGTTGGAGTGATTGATGGACACTCTTCCTGCCTCCCCTGCTTTGTACAGTCACCTTTCTGCTTTTAAATTTAACATACTCCACTGAGTCAGTCATTTTGGGATATGTTTCTCCCCACCACTCCAAATCACTGATCACTTTTGCTTCCTGACCACAGTTTGTCTGCTCAGTTGAATTACCTTAGTTAGGGTTTAATCACCACTGACTGCAAGTGGTCAGGCTCACCCAAGACTCCAACAACAGATCTGATCCTGATTCATTCATCTATTAAGCTGCCATATTCATACTTCTCTGAAAGTCTATACAGATCATTGAGAAATGTATCAATACCTTCCCCTTGATTTTGGGTAACTTGTTAAATTTAGCCTGCTCAACAATAGTATTCTTTCACAGATTGAAGCAGGCATCAAGTGCTTTTATGACTTCATAATACTTAGCTTCTTCTTTGGCAATCCCTTGCCTGACTAGGATATCACCTGCTTAGCCACCCATTGCCTATAACAGCATACTGACCTGCTCCCTGCATGGTTTAGCAGCGAGGTGGTGCAATATCTGGCAAATCTGCGGCACTAATTCAGTCACAGTTCTTGATTGAGTCCTGTAACCTGCTTGAAGCTTTTTGGTAATGGCAGATGCTTTTCCATAAATGTTCTTTCACTCGCTGCCACCATATAATATTCTTCGTCTCGTGCTAACACAGAATATTCAGAGTCTGTTGAGGTAAGGAAATTGTTAACTTTATTGGAAAGCATGAGGTTACAAGAGAGAGCAAGATCGTGAGGTATTGCATCACTTCCTGTGATGATGTATACTGTGTCTCATTGGCATATCACACATTTATAATTAACCCCTTATACTGCAGTATCAAAGGCCTTGGTCAGGTCAACAAATTGGTATCGAGGTCCATGTTCTGTTCTTGGCATTTCCCCTGGAACTATCTAACTGCAAACACCATATCACTGGTTCCTTGACCTGTTCTGAAAACACACACACTCCCTGGCAGAAGATTCTGGTTTGGATAATTTATCTGCTGCTTCCTCTGTAAGCACTTGTGACATGTTACTATGTTAAAGGTGCTATAGAAATGCATGTTGCTATTGGTTCCTTCCTGAAAGGAAATTAGCGAGCCAATTGGGTTTTTATGACAATTTGACAGCTCCAATGTCACCGCTTTACTGACACCAGTGTTTTTAGCTTCTAGGATACTTTTCCTAAGGAATTCACATTTTTGGGGTGTCCTTGCTTGGTGAGATTTGAAATCATGTTGCAGCTGTAGTTCTGGCCCAGTAATATAACCACAACACTGCCATACTAAACAAACACCCCCACACCAGCACCACCACACCCTCTGCCCTCCTCCACTCCCGTTCTCTATCCTATTTCCATCTAAAAGGAGGGAGTTGAGGGGATTGTGACTTGCAAAATTAAGAGTGCAAGTCCTGAGTCTGTTCACAGCTAAATCTCCCAGAAAATGGCGCCAGTAGAGGTGGTGTCGTTGACATAGTTGCAAAAAGAGAGAGAGAGAAAGAGAAATACAGGTCTTTTCTGTGCTAATTCTATTTGAGGTCCCAGAGGGTGTGGCGAGCAGCCAAGAGGAGGGGGTGGGGGGATAAGGGGTGGGGTCTGCTGGGAAACCAAACAGGAAGCCTAGCCGAAACCAGCCTGCAGCGCCAAGAGCTGACAGCTCAGTGCTTCAGGACTTGGCATTGTCCCAACTCTCCTCAGCTCTGTGCCGCTGCCAGTCTGCCCTCACCTCCCCCTTCCTCCCAGCCTCCTGCCAGCTGAACCCCCTACCTAGGCCACCTCTCTCCTACTCCATTCCTGCCCACTCCCCTCCTCCCAGCTATTTGCTAAAGTGGGCAGGAGCCACTGTGCCGAGACGGAATTCCAAAAGTAAGGGAATGGGGCCTGACTGGAGCGGTGTTGGGGGTGGGTAGAGTGGGAGGGGGGTGAAGGGGGGGTGCCGTGTTTCATTTCGCTCCAGATGCAGGGAGGGGGGTGGTGAGAGACAGAACACAAGGCCCTTGCGGTGAGCCTTCTCCTGTTTACTGAGATCCAGCCAAGGAGAATGAGCTGAAATAGAGAGACCTGTTCCCTTTTGGATCTCAAACGCTGGGGGTGGGGTGGAGACGGGCTGGATCCAGGAATGTTATACAACACGTTTTTGAAAACCCAGTTTTCTCTCAATAGAAACACTCAGTTGCCTAGTACATTTTGAACTGTTGCCAAGATAGCTTTGTGTGTTGCCAAGTGACTGTGTTTGTGTGTGTGTGTGTGTGTGTGTGTGTGCATGTTTGTGTTTTGTTTAATAGGCAAGCTACTGTTTTAACCCTTTCTGATCCAGGCTGTTTGCATTCTTTATTCACAAGCTCCCCTTTTACTGAATTCTGGCTTGGAGGCCCATGTAATGAAAGAAAGAACTTGGATTTCTCAACAGTTTTTCACTACCTCAGCACGTCCCAAAGCACTTTACAGAGAATGAATTACTTCTGAAGCACAGTCACTGTCATAACTTTACTCAATGTGACAGCCAATCTGTGCACAGCAAGACCATATAAATGCCAACTAGGTGATGAATGGATAATCTGTTTCAGTGACATTGGTTGATGGGTAAATGTTGACCCAATACGATGCAAGTGGTTGTCATTGAGAGCAAATGAACAAGAATTGGGCGAGAATTGTAGCACAGATTCCAGCCCAGCACATTCTCACCACTCTCTGGGTAATGAAGTTTTTTCTGAAATTCCTGTTGGATTTCTTGGTGACCATCTTTGTATTGATGGCCTCCAGCTTTGCTGTTCCCCACAAGAGGAAACTTTCTCTCTGTATCCTCTCGATCAAAACCTTGCATCATTTTGAAGGCCTCCAGTAGCTCACACCTCAGCCTTCTTTTTTCAATAGAGAAGAGACCCAGCCTGTCAATCCTTTCCTGATGTGTACACCCACTCATTTCTTGTATCATCCATGTAAATCTCTGCACCCTCTCCAGTGCCTCTATATCCTTTTTATAAAATGGTGACCAGAGCTGTCCTCAGTTCTCAAAGTGTGGTCTAAACAAGCTTCGATATAGGTTTAGAATAAACTTCCCAACTTTTCAGCTCTAGATACATAAGCAGCCAACAATAGATGGCAATGGAACTGTAGCCAGGACAAATCTACATAATCCATGAAAACTGAATGGCAATTGAGAAAGGGAAACAGAAGAATCTCACCCTGTACCTACTCATCATGAACAGGTTGGAAAATTCAACTCATGTGGAGCTTCATAAATCCATTTCTTTATCAAAACACTTTCTTGAAAGGCCATTTATTTCTTGATTAATTTGGATTAACTCTTTATCCATTGCCAGTGTCTTGTCTAATAGAGCCTATCTCTTGTAATATCTCAAACAACAAGCCTATCAGCAGTCTGATTCAGCAGCTTTTGTCTGAGCGAGCATCTAATGGTTCTTATTGAGAAGATATACCAGTCTACAAGTTAGGACTGTGATGGAATACTCCCCACTTGCCTGGATGAATGCAGCTCACACAACACTCTAGAAGCTTGACATCATCCAGGACAAAGCAGCCCACTTGATTGGCATTACATCCACAAACATTCACTCCCTACACCACTGAGGCACAATGACAACAGTGTGTACTATCTAAAAGATGCACTGCAGCAACATACCAAGGCTCCTTAGACAGCACCTTCTAAACCCACGACCACTACCATCTAGAAGGACGAGGGCAGTGGACACATGGAAACACCACCACCTGGAAGTTCCCCTCCAAGTCACTCACCATCCTGACTTGGAAATATATCGCTGTGCCTTCACTGCCGCTGGGTCAAAAGCCAGGGACACCCTTCCTAACAGCACAGTGGGTGTACCTACACCACGTGGACTGCAGCAGTTCAAGAAGGCAGCTCACCACCACCTTCTCAAGGACAATTAGGGATGGACAATAAATGCTGGCTCAGCCAGCACGCTCACAACCTGAGGATGAATTTTTACAAAGAGACATCAGTCAAACACAACATCTACGGCCATTTTCCAGTCAAGGTCAGTGGAGAGCAATGAAGACTGGAAATGCTACCATGGGGAGCATCCTCTTCTCCCTGTACCTTCCCTACCTCAGGAAAACTGGTGGGGCACAGTGCCAACCAGAGCAGGGGTTGGCTAATTCATGTCACACAGGTGATTGGGCCTGTTACTCCTCTGCTCTGTCTAACTTCAGCGGCTCACACTGAGTCTTTGTGGTGTGGGGAGTGGAAAACAAGGGGGCATTGACCTGGAGGCTAGGGAATAGGATACACAGAGAAGTGGCTAACCTCCCAACCATTGGCTTTACCCATGCCTGGCAATAGGCCGAATGCATAGTGACAAGATTCAGGGCAGAATGGACACTCTCTCCAGATACTACTCATTCACAATACAGTCACTAGTTGAGTTAGCAGTGAACTGCAACATGAATTGGTTCCTGGAACAGCCTCATCACGAGATTCCTGCTTACGCCAGTAGATTCAGATCATTTCTAAAACAGCTTGTGTAACCGATAACATGAACACTTGCTGACATTCCAGCACTGTCTTAGAGACCTGGTGTCAGAGAGCAACAACACTGGAAACAGGCTGAGGCCATTCAGCCACTTCAGCCAGTTCTGCCATTCAGTTGGATCATGGTTGATCTATATTTTAACTCCATTTGCCCACCTTGGTTCCATAATCTTTAATGCTCCTGCCTAACAAAAATTTTATAAATCTCAATGTTGAAATTTTCAGTTGACTCCCCAATCTCAACAGCAGTTCAGGAGAGACAGTTTCAGCCTTCCACTAGCCTCATGTGAAGAAATTCTGCCTGACATCAGCCCTGTCTACAATTTTAAGGTCTTGTCCCTTTGTCCTGAACTCTCCCACCAGAGGAAATAGTCTCTCTCTCTCTCTCCCTCGACCCTATCAAACCCTTTAATCATTTTAAACACCTCAATTAGATCTTCCCTTAAACTTCTAAACTCAAGGGATTACAAACTTAGTCTGGGCAATTAACCCTCATAATTTAACCCTTCTAACCCCAGTATTGTTCTGGTTTTGCAGTCCCACTGTCGTATTAAGATTTCATAGCATCTTTCCAAATTCACCCACACATCCATGATTTTAATAAGTTGATTATTATCTACAAACTGGTTTATTTCAACTGAAAGACACATACCAGAAGTAGGTTTTTACCAACTATGAACTCAATCCTATATTGATCCATTCATATGGTACAGTATTCCTCTGAATGGCCTAGCCTGCCAGACAAGCCACCCTCAGGGTGACTCAGGATGGGCAATAAATGCCAGCCTTGCCAGTGACACCCACACCTTGAGAATGAAGGAAAAATATTGTCTGTACATTGCTTAATGGGAGGTCAGAACCATAGCAGGCAATGACTCCAAGCAAGGGATTGTTGGCAAATTGTAGAAATGTAGCACCAGATGCTTTTGGAGTCTTCTTCCATCCCTCGGCGAACATCGTGCACTGTAGCCGCTGTTGTCAAGGTGACAGCTGGTAAAATGATCCCGGCCACAAAATCTACAGATAAAAATAAAACCAGAGTCTCATGACAGAATGCAGTGAAACCAGCTGTGGTAATCACTCAAACTCACACACACCCAGAAATGTACACTCACATACTCAAACTCACATTCAAACATACACACTCACATACTCAAACTTACACACTAACACTCAAACACACACACACCCAGAAACACACACACAACTCAAACATACACACTCACTCACACTCAAACATACACATTCACTCACATTCAAATACACACACCCAGAAACACACACGCACACTCAAACTCACACACTCACTCACACTCAAACTCACTCAAACCCAGAAATGTACATTCACACACTCAAACTCACATTCAAACATACATACTCACACACTCAAACTTACACACTCACTCACACTCAAACGCACACACCCCCAGAAATACACACTCAAATTCACACTCAAACTCACACACTCACTCACACTCAAACTCATACACACCCAGAAACACACACATACACTCAAACTCACACTCAAACATACACACTCACTCACACTCAAAAGCACACACCCAGAAACACACACACACTCAAACTCACACTCAAGCATACATATTCACTCACACTCGAACTCACACACACCCAGAAACACACACTCACACACTCAAACTCACACTCAAACATATGCATTCACTCACATGCCCTCAGAAACACACTCACTCACTCAAACTCACACTCAAACATTTGCTTGCATTCAACTCATACATTCACACAAACTCCCTAACATTCATACTTACACACTCAAATCTACCCTCACACTGTCACTCAAACATGCACTCTAAAACACACACTTGTTCACACACTCAAACTCACACTCAAACATACACACCTACACTCTGTCTCACAATCACTCGTACTCACACTCAAAAGAATGGCCCAGTTATCAAAGAATTGTTAACGAACTGTCCAGCTTTCAAAGCTGTCAATGAAGTGTCAAAACCATCAAGGAAGTGTCCAAGAATACTGGGTGATTTGGCATGGAGAGGTAAAGTCAAAAGGTGATGGGTGGAGGGCATGGGTTGGAAGAGGGGGCACTAAGTTGGCATGGGAGTGTAAGGGACATGGGGATGGGTAGAGGATCATAGATTAGCATAGAAGATAACTGGGGTCAAGTGGTGGTGGGTGGGGGGTATGGGTTGACATTGGTTGGCAGTGTGTAGGGGGGTTGACAGAGGTGACGGCTGGAGAGATTTTTTTTTGTTTTATTTATTTAAACACAGTGCTGGAACACGAAACAGGCCTTCTGCCCAGCCCGCCTCCGCAGCCATCAGCCTCCGCACTTGTTCTGGGGTCAACAACAGCGACTCCTATTTCAGCCCGCTCCTCCCCCCCACACCCACACCATCAATCTGACCTGGGGTTGGACCTTTTTAAAGATCGAGTTCGCAAAGCTGGGAAATCACCTGACTCAGGGACACAAATCTGGGCCTCACGCACACTCAAACTTACACACTCATACTCAGTCTCACACACTCACTCACGCACACAAATACACTCACTCATAAACACATACACATTCTCACAAACACACACATTCACCCATTGACAAACTCACACATGCTCATAGCCACATTCACAACCACACCCTCATACTCACACACACACACACATTCACAAACACATCCGCATACACTCACACACACACACTCACATACACACACTCATAAACACATACACATACACACTCACATAAAAACACACACCCACGTACGCTCACACACACACACACACTCACAAACACATCCTCATACACTCACACACACACACATACACTCAGAAACACATCCGCATACACACACACACACACACACATACTCACAAGCACATCCGCATGCACTCACACACACACACATACACACACACACACACTCACATACACACACTCATAAACACATCCGCATACACTCACACACACTCAGAAACACACACTCATAAACACATCTGCATACACTCACACACACACACACTCACAAACACACAGTCATAAACACATACACACACACACATGAAAACATACACCCACGTACACACACACACTCACAAACACACTCACAAACACATCCACATACATTCACATGCACACTTACACACACTCATAAACACATATACACACACACTCACATGAAAACACACACCCACGTACACTCACTCACTCATATACACACACACATACACTCACAAACACACACTCACAAACACACCCACATACACTCACATACAAACCCACACTCACAAATACACCCACACTCACAAACACTGACACACATTCACATATAAGCACACACTCACAAACATACCCACATAACTCACATACAAACGCACACACACCCACATACACTCACACACACACATTCACACAGACGCTTGCACACAGACACACACAAACACAACAGCAAAATACTTCAGAAGCTGGAAATCTGAAGTAAAGTCAGAAAATGTTGGAAATACTCAGCAGAACAGATAGAATCTGTGGACAGGGAAATAGAATAAATTATTTTCAGGTCAATGACCTTTCATCAGAAACCTGGTAACATTCACCAACATGAAACTGTAGCTCTGGGCAGAGATTTTACCTTGGCGGGTGGGCGTGCACTCGACCCGCTCGAGCGTAAAATGACACGTGTTGATGTCGGGCGAGCATCCCGACATCAACGCACAGTTGCGCGATATTTCAGTTGGCAGGTGTGCGCAGGAATCAGCAGCGCACCCGCTGGCAATTTAAAAATCTGTTAAGGCAATTAACAAGGTAATTGAAACAAATTTTTCACTGCCCTTCCAACATTACAGTTGGCGGGGAGGCTAAAAGGCCAAGCGGCCTTTGCATTTTTTTGGAAACTTCATCCACAGGCAGAATGAGGTTTTCAACATTAGATAAGAATGAAATGAATTTTTTAAAACTTCATTTATAACATGTCCCTACTCGTGTGACAGATTCACATGAGAGGGCATGTTTTATACCATTTTTAAATCTTTATTTCTTTTTTGAAAACTCTTCATCTCCCTGAGGCAGCTCTGTGCCTTAGGAAGACTTCCAAGCGTGCACTCGTGTGCATGCGCAAAGTTTGTACTCGCCCTGCTTGCCCTCCTCTCCCCCACACAGACAGCACTGCTGCTTGCGTTTCATGCTGAGTGGGCCTTTATTGACCCGCCAGCATGAAATCACCTTCCAGCCTCGATCATGGGCAGCGTTCAACTTCCCAACCAGCCCCGCACCCCACATCGAGCCCGCCCGACAAAGGCAAAATTCTGCCCTCTATTTCTCTCTCCACAGATGCTGCCTGTTGAGTACTTCCAGCACTTTTGTCTTTATTTCACACTCACAAACACATTTTCACTCATTCACACTTACACACACTCATTCACACACATTCACAAACACATTGACACTTATTCACACTTACACGCACTCATTCACACACACTCACAAACACACACCCAAGAATACACACTCCCATACATATATTTGCAAACACACTCACAATCTCTCACACTTACACACACCCACAAATGCACACACAAACACTCTCTCTTCTCCCTCCTTCTTAGGGAGTTGACCTCGAGATCTAGGATCACTTACTTCCACTCCGGTTCGATGGGTTCTGAGATGTCTGATAAGTCCAATGCACCATCTGCAGACTTAGCCACATATGGGAAAATGCTGCTGGAAGGTTTGGATAAATGGGTTGCTGGAAGGTTTGTGTGCTCCTCCTGATGCCTCAACTTTGTCCCTGCACGTTTCTGACGAGGTCTCAGTGTGTTTGCTGCCTCCCAGATGAGCCATCTCCATTTTGGTCGGCCACAAGCCAGAGAGTCTCATGATTCGATGGGGATGTTTGATCTCCTCAGGGATGCTTTGAGGTCATTCCTAAAGTGTTTCCACAGTCCTCCTGGGAGCCTCCTGCCACGAGTTCCAAGTAGAGCAGTTGCTTAGAGTTTCGGGTGTCAGGCATACGAGCTACATGGCCCACCCAGAGGAGCTGGTTTTGAGTGACTAGCGTCTCGATACTGGGTAGGTTGGCTTTGGAGAGGACGCTGCTATTGTACCTCCCTTGCCACCGGATTGGAGGATCTTGCGAAGACTTCATTGATGGTATTTCTCCAGTGCTTTGAGATGTTTGCTGTATGTTGTCCAAGTCTCTGAAGCATGTAGAGCGTAGGGATCACTACTTACCAGTAAATCATGACCTTAGCCTCAAGCTTCAGATCTTGATCCTCAAATACTGTTTCTCCTCAGTCGACAGAAAGCTGAGCTGGCACATTGGAAGCAATGATGAATTTTGTCATCTATATCTGCTTTCGTTGAGATTTTCGGTAAATGGTCCGCACATTCTCAGGCTCAAAGCACACACACGGTCAAACTCATACACGCATTCACACTTATAAGAACATAATAAATGGGAGCCAGAAGAGGCCATTCAGCCTTTTGAGCCTGTTCCACCATTCCATCAGATAATAGCAGATCTTCTGCTTCAATTCTATCTTCACCCATTTTCCCCATATTCCTCAATTCCCTTAGTACCCAAAAACCAATTGGACTCAGCCTTGAATGTATTCAATAACTGAACATTCACAACTCTCTGGATAGAGATTCACAATCCTCTGAGTGAAGATATTTCTCCAGCTCAGTCCTAAATGGCCATCCCTTATTCTAAGGGTGCCTTAGGAGTATTAAGGAAAGTCAGTACTGATTTGTTAAAGGCAAATCTTTAACTAACTTGCTTGAGTTTTTTCATGAGGTTACAAAGCAGGTTGATGAGGGTAATGAGGTTGACGTGGTGTACATGGACTTCTAAAAGGTGTTTGTTAAAATGCCGCACAGCAACATATTTGATAGTAAAGTTAAAGCCCATGGAATAAAAGGGACAGTGGCAGCATGGATATGAAGTTGGCTAAGTGACAGGAAACAAAGAGCAGTGGTGAATGTTTATTTTTCAGACTGGAGGAAGATATATAGGGGGTTCCGCAAGGGTTGGTATTAGGACCCCTGCTTTTCTTGATCTATATTAATAACCTAGACTTGTGTGTACAGGGCACAATTTCAAAATTTGCAGATGACACAAAACTTGGAAGTTGCTGACATCTAGTCAGGGTTTTGAATTCCTGTCATGGGTCTTCATGTGACTGAACAGGCTGATTCTCGACCCACAGTCCTTTGGGTACATGGGGCAGAATGTCTCACAGGATATTGGGATCCAGAGCGCAGGGTTTGCTTTTCTTTCCTTCTCTGCTGCCACTCTGCCTCATCATTAAGAAGTTGTGACTCAAAGTGTAATTCTGCTTGATGGACAAGCTGTTGCTATTTCGAACGATTGGTAGCAAGCTCCTCCTAGTCATTAATGTCAATGCTGCTGAGCTTCAAGGGGAGCTTCAGTGTGTCTTTGAAATGTTTTCTTAGCCCATTTGATAGTTGAGAAAATAGGACCTGGTGTGTGAGGAGTGGGGGGGTTGCTTTCTGGCTACCCGGACACCGTGCCCAGTGTGTCAAAGTTGGTTTTGTAGGAGTTTTGCCTGAATGCTTGTGTGGCTGGCTTCAAGAAGGACACAAATGTTTATTCGACGATCCTCCCACTGAATCCAGAGAACATGACAGAAGCATTGCTGGTTGAATTTCTCTAGAGCTCTAATGAGTCACTGATACACAGTCCAGGTCTCACTGTGGTACAGGAGTGTGATGACGACGAGTGTTCTGTACACTAGGAGTTTAGCTGACTTGCGGAGGTCTTGTTGTCAAACCCTCAATGCTGTAGTTTGTAGAAGGCTGAGATGGTGCCGCTGATCTGGTGTTGGGTCTCCTCATCAATGGTGACTTTTGGAAGAGGTGGTGGCCAAGGTAAGGGAAGTGTTCAACATATTTCAGAGTCCCTCCTGGGGCTAACGTATAACTAACATATATGGGAGGTGAAATATTTGGCTGACCAGTTGTGAGTTGATATATGAGTTTTGTCTTCAAGGTTCAAGGGTAAGCCAATGTTCTTGTATGCAGAATTTAAGAATTCAAATCTAGTGCAGGGCGGCAATGATACAGCAGTCATCTGCAAACCGTAGTTCAGGTATGTCTATGGTGGTCAGTTTAGTTTTGGCATGGACACGATTGAGGTTAAAGAGTTTTCCATCTAGATGGTATTTCATTCTGACTCCACAGGGCAGTCGATCTTTGATGAGGTGAATAGCCACTGTCAGGTAGATTGTAAAGATTCTAGGAGCTATCACACAGCCTTTCTTGACCCCAGTCCAGATTTTGAAGGCGCCTGTTCCAGATCTTCTACTTGAGACAGTTTGGGCATATCATCATGAAGCAGTTCCTGGATTGTGATGACATTTCTTGAACATCCAAATCTTTGGAGTACAATCTCCAGAGCCTCACGATTTACTGAGTCAAATGCTTTGGTCAGGTCAATTAGTGCAATGAAGAGTTCCTGGTGTTCTTGACATTTTTCCTGGATTTGTCAGATTTGTCACTCTGGAAGGTCTAAAGCCACACTGTGGCCATCCGTCAACTTGGAAGTATTGTGAACAATGAGGAAAGTAGTGATAAATTTCAAAAGGACATAGGCTGGTACCAAGAAGACAAGCAGCAAATAAAATTAAATGTAGAGTAGTGTAAAGTGATCCATTTTGGTAGGAAGAATGAGGAGAGGCAATACAAAATAAAGCGAGTGCAGAACAGAGAGATCTGGGAATACATGTGCACAAGTCATTGAAGGTAGCAGGGCAGGTTGAGAAAGCAATTAATAAAGCATATGGGATACTAGGCTTTTTAAATAGTGGTATAGACACATACAGTCTATGTATATACAGGCACTGTCACACTCTCACAGACATTAACATGCTCTCACACATACAAAATCACACATGTCACATGCACACACTCTTGCTAACACAGGCATTTTCACACTCATACATGAAGAAACACAGGCTTGCACATACAAACTGTTGCACACCCACAGACACATCAAATGCTGTGATGTGGAGCTTGTCAAGGTCTGCAGAAGAGGAGACACCCTGGAATTCACAGCTACTGTGCAATCTACATTGTTCAATTTGTTTATGGAAAATGATTTCTGAGTAAAGCTTTTATCTTTCGGCTGAAGCTTAATGAGGACAAGAAGAATCAGTGAAGACAAAATCTCAGAGAGCACACCTACAAGCAGTAAAATGATGAGGGATACAGGGGGATCACACAGGGAGTTTATATCACATGCAGTATTGGTATACTGAATAATGTGACATGACTAGCAATGTAGACTACACATTATTGAATTCCTGCTCTTAGCTGGGTCTTAGTGGGCAACACTCTTATCTCCAAATCAGAAGATAGTGCGATCATTATCCCTAGTCCAGGGATTTCAGTGCATAATCCAAACTGACTCTCCCAGTGCAGTACTGAGGGAGTGCTGCACTATCACAGGTGTGGGATTTTAGATGCGGTGTTAAACTGAGCCTCGTCGGCCCTCGCAAGTGAATGTGAAACACCCCATGACATGATTTTGAAGAACAGCAGGGGAAAGTTATCCCTGATGTCCCCTATTCCATATGCACACCTGACTCCTCTCTCACTTTCTGCCCCCCACAAACTTGAGCTCATCCAAAACTCTGCTGCCCAAGTCTAAACGCGCAGCAAATCACAGTATCACTGTATCTTTACATTGCAGAAGGAGGCCAGTCGGCCCATTGAATCTGCACTGGCTTTCTGAAAGAGCATTCTACCTAGTCCCACTCCCCTGCCTTATCCCTGTAACCTTGCACATTCTCCCTTTTCAGGTAGCAATCCAATTCCCCTTTGAATACCTCAATCAAATCTGCTCCTCCACCCTTTCAGGAAGTTTGTTCCAGATTCCAACCAATTCCTGGGTGAAAATTATTTTCCTCACATCACATTTACTCCTTTTGCTAATTATTTTGAATCTGTGCCCTCTAGTTCTTGATGTTCTCTTGAGTAGGAACAATTTCTCACTATTTACTCTGTCCATACCTCTCAGGACCTTGAATACCTCTTTCAAGTCTTGTCTCAGCCATCTTTTCTCCAAGGAAAACAGTCCCAACCTCTCCAATCTATCCTCATAGCTACAGTTCTTTATCCCTGGAATCATTCTTGTGAATCTCCTCTGTATTCTCTCCAATGCCTTCACATCCTTTCTCAAGTATGGTGCCCAGAACTCAGTACTCCAGTACTACTAGTGTCTTATACAAGTTCAACATGGCCTCCTTACTTTTGTACTCAACGGCCCCTATTAAGAAAGCCTAAGATACTAAATGCTTTATTAACTGCTCTCTCAACATGCCCTGCCATCTTCAATGACCTATGTATGTATACACTGAGGTCCCTCTGTTCGTGCACTTCCTTTAGAGTTTCTCCTTTATTTTATACCGTCTCACCTTATCTTTCCTGCCATAACAAATCACCTTACACTTCTCTGCATTGAATTTCATCTGCCACTTGTCTGCCCAATCCACCAACATGTCTGTGTTCTTCTGAAGTTCAGGATTATCCCCATCATGGTTGACAACATTTCCAATCTACATATCATCTGCAAATTTTGAAATCATACCCTGCACACCACAGTCTAGGTCAGTAATATATATCAGGAAGGGCAAGGGTCTCAACACTGACCCCTGAGGAACTTTACTACAAACGTTCCTCCAATTAGAAAAACAACCATTTATTGCTACTCTCTGTTTCCTATCACTCAACTAATTTCTTATCCAAGTGCCTACTTTCCCTTTTATTCAATGACCTAGAATTTTGCTCAAAAGTCTGCTTTGTGGCACTATACCAAATGCCTTTTGACAATCCACATATACCACATCAACAGCATTTCCCTTATCAACCTTCTCTGTTATCTCCTCAAAAACCTCCAGAAAATTAGTTAAACATGATTTTCTATTGATGAATCCATGCTGGCTTTCCTTAATTGTCCTGCACTTGTCTAAGTGATTCTTTATTTTACCCATACTTTAGCTACCAGAAGTTTCCATACCAGTCACCCCTTTGTTTGCTGACCTACACTGGTTCCCAGCCAAACAACATCTTGATTTTAAAATTCTCATCCTTGTTTTGAAATCTCTCCGTGGTCTCATCCTTCTCTAACTCTCTAATCTCCTCCAATTCCACATCCCTCCAAGAATATCAGTGTTTAACTAATTCTGGCCTCTTGTGCATTCCCAATTATTAATGCTCCACTATTGGTGGTTGTGCCTTCAATTGCCTGGGCCCCAAGTTCTGGAATTCCCTCCCTACACCTCTCCCGCACTCTCTCTCTCTCTCTTCCTTTAAGACATTCCTTAAAACCTATCTTTTTGACCAAGCTTTTAGTCACCTGACCTAATATCTCCTTATGTGGCTCGGTGTCATACTTTGTTTTATAATGGTCCTGTGAAGCAGCTTGGGATGTTTCATTCCATTAAAGGTGCTATATAGGTATAAGTTGTTTCTGTTGTTGTAGTTGTTGTCCTGCCCAATATTTATTCCCCAACCAACAATTAACATCTCTGGTCATTAGCACATTGCTGTTTGCAGGATTTTGTTGTGTGCAAATTGAGTACTGCACTTCCAACATTGCAACAGTGTCTACATTTCTCCACTGTACCCTAAGTGATGCTTTGCACTTTGCTACAAGAGAGAGGGAAAACAGCCTCTGGAACTTTTATACTGTCAATATAACTGGGGGACCGAACGCCTGTGAAATTCAAATATGGCAAATATTCAAATAGCAGAGGCAGATTGAATAGCAAGTTTTAAAAGAGAATTGGATAAATAAGTGCAAAGGAAAAAAAATTACATGGAAAAGAGCAGGGGGATTTGGACTAACTGGATAGATTTTCAAAGAGCCTGCACAGGCATGATGGGCCAAATGGCCTCCTACTGTGCTGTATGATTCTATGAAAGCCAGTGATTAATGATGTGTGAGGTTGATGTAAAGTAGAAGGAAGTGATTGTGCTTAGTCCATCCTCAGAACACAGTTTGAGGCAGTGTTACAATCTCATAGACTGGGAGTTTGGCTTGGCCTTCACAAGACTAATTATTGCCTAGCAACCATTTTGTGCCTTCTCTTGTCTCCAGTGACCTTGGAAGAAAGATAAGCCTCTCCCAAATAAGATTACACGCCAGGTATTGTGCAAGGCACTAGCTGTGATTGTAAACACAACTCTCCCACATTCAGCCCAAAACAGAGTCTCCTGAGGGGCTGGGGGTGGAGGCAGCTGGGAGAGCACAGAAACACTGATTCCCTTGCGCAAGGCTACGGGGAGGGGCAGAGGTCAGGGGTCCCTCACAGTTGATTGACCTCCGAGAGTTTGATACAAGTTTCTGTGCCACTCTGTTCTTGCCTCACCCACCTCACTGGAACTCCTCCCTTCTCTGTGGGGTTGCACCTATCCCTGGAAGTTTCATCACATGACCTCCCATCTACCACATCCCAACTCCCGCACTCCTGCCTTTAGCTGCCCAATGTGTCAATCCTCGTGGAACCTTTCCAAGGCCAATTGGAGAATAAACAGTCCCTTTGTTAATTAAATGGGTGATCCCTGATGGCCAAACAGCCTCAATTGTCGAGATTTTTATCACAGACAAAAAAGTTCAAAGAATTCTTTTTAAAAAAACACCTCATTTTATTAGTGTCCCCTGTGATTTATTTTCTCCCAGGTTTTTGGTTGCTACAGAAATTAATCTGCGTCCCCTGGAGGGTTGGCCAGGACATGATGGAGAACTTCCCTGCTCTTGTGGCTGTGGTCTTTTACACTCACCTGAGAGAGATTTAACACATCCAAAAGATGGCATCTCTGACAGAGCAGAACTCCCTCAGCACTGTAAGGGTCAGTCTAGATTGCAGTGTGGATACTTGAACCCACAACCTCCTGACTCAGTGAGTGTGACTCACTGAGACATAGTTGACAAATCAAAGCACGTGATACCTTTAAAGTGGAATAGAATGCTTACTTGAGAGTGGATGTGGCCCTCTCCATTTTATGTATGGAGAGACATGCTCAGGTTAAGTTCTCTCAACAACAGCCTTATAATCATTAACAAGAGTCAAGGGAAAGGAGGCCATTTTCTTATCACCAAAGATCTCATTTATCAGGACAAATAAGTCACCCAACAGCGAGGCAGCTTTTGAACCTCTCAGTTGTGTGTCACAGTCACTAAGCTCAATCGTTAACCTGCTGTTATTTGATTTATGCAATCATGCTGTGGATGGCTTTTTCAGGCTGCTGGTTATTAATTAATGGACCTTACTGAAGGCCATAGCAGTTCACTCGTCAGTCCTGCGGGTGAGGGGCAGAAGGGGATACATAGCCTTGCTTGTACCTTGGTTGCACGTCTTGCCGACATTCTCTGATCTACCAGCTGCTGCACATCTCAGTCACCAAAGGGTCGAAGGTCAAGCCTCACATCTTCCAGCTGATTGGCTAGAGAGCTGGAGCCTGCAAATCTATTCATTACAAATTATGCCCATGGTTTTAAAAACCTCAAAAAATGATTTCATTGAAACATCAAGAGCTTTGGGAAACTTCTTTAATTAAGATTGAATTTTAAATGCCTAAAGCTCATCTGATCCTGAAATCCTCAACCACGCCTGTGTTACCTCGAGACTCAATGACCTCTTTGTTGACCTCCCATTCTTGCAACCTGCATAAACTTTGCATCATCCAAACCCCTGATGCCCAAATCCTAATTCGCGCCATCACCATCACACTGAACAACATTGGCTCGTAATCCAGCAACATTTGAGATTTCAAATTCTCATTTCTGCTTTCAAATCATTCCATGACCTTATTATTTCCTGTAACCCCCTCCAGCCCTAAAACCTTCCAATATCTCTGTGCCACCCCCTAATTCTGGTCTCTTAAATACACAATTTTAATTACTCCACTATTGCATGGCAGCCATATCTTCAGCAGTCTAGGCTAGAAGCTCTGGAATCCCCTCCTTAAACATTTTCTGTCTCTCTTGCCTCCTTTAAAACTCTGCTTAAAACCCACAGCCGTAAAATTCAATTGCCTAGTGGTGCCCATATTTTCTTGCAATGCCAATGTGATGCCAGCAGTGCCACCTTCATGCTCAACACTCTAGCTAACACCCTCCCTTAACCTTGCATAGCAGAACATGTATTCAGCTGCAGTAAGGACGCCCCTCCGGTGCTACTTAAAAGGATAATCACCTGCTTTCAGGTTAGTTATTGTTACATTTCTACTGGCCTCATTCACGCCTCTGTTAGCTCTAAACTGGGCTATTCCAACACACTCCTGGCTGCTCTCCCACATTCTACCCTCCATAAACTTGTGGTCATCGAAGACCCTGCTGCCGTGTCTTAGCTCACAGTAAGTCCCGTTCACCTATCACCCCTGTGCTCACTGACCTACACTGGCTCCAGGTCATGTAACATCTTGACTTTAAAATTTTCATCCTTGCTTTCAAATCCCTCCATGGCCTCACCCTTCCCTATCTCGAATCTCCTCCAGCCACAACCCTTAGATATCCACGCATCTCTAATACTGGCCTCTTGTGCATTCCCAATTTTAATTGTTCCACCATTGGTGGCCTTGCCATCTGCTGTTCAGGCCGTAAGCTGTATAATACCCTCCCTACATCTGTCCGCCTCTCTACCTCATTTTCCTCCTTTAAGACACTCCTTAAAACCTACCTCTGGTAGAACGTTTTTGATCATCTGACCTAATATCACCCTGTGGAGAGTCGGGGGAGGGGTGTTGTGGTGGCTGGGTGGTGTCATACTTTGTTTTCTAACGATCCTGTGAAGCACTTTGAGATGCTATTATGTTAAAGGCACTATATAAATATAAGTTGTTGTTTGGCTATTGATGAGTTTGTAAAAGTGGTACTTTGTACTGTTGGTTAAAGGTGCTGAAGTCTAAGTCTAGAGGAAGTGCTGCAGCACATGGTGAAGGTGCTGGTTCTCGCTTCAAGGATTCTGTTCAGTCCATTAACTCTCATGAGTGCTGTAGTTTCTATCAGCCTTAGCCTGAAGCATGACAGGCAGAATGAGCAAAGATGACATCGAGGAGGATAAGCTGCTTGAAAGGGGAGAAGATGCCACATCCACTAGAGTCTTCAGGAAGTAATTTTTTTGACCTCGATGTCAGCAAGGAACAGGGGTTATGCGACATCCCTGTTTCACGAAGGAGATGCTCACTGAAATTTTCCATCTGTTGTAGGCAGAGTTACAGCCTCAGGACAGGCTGAAGGTGACTTTGTCAGTGGCTGTAAAGATAACCATGACCATGAACTTCTTCATATTGGGCTCTTTCCAGGTTGAAGCAGGAACATTTAGCCGTCCATTGTTGTATAAGGGAGGTCGCTGACCCTTGGTAAGCAAAGACAGGGGAATACATTGCATTATTCCTTTCCAGAGAGAAGCACAGGGAATGAACACATGGCCTTGCTATGATAGGATAGCATTCATGTCTATGGTGCAGGTGTCATTGATTGTACATATTATTTTCCGGGCACCACAGACTAATTCAGAGATGTACCATAATGGCAAAGGGTTTCACTCATGTAACAGGTTCTACTTGTGCAGTATCTGACTGATGAGGAACCACACTCGGCACATCATGCTTGCCAATACCAGTATCCTGGCAGATTCCTGGCATTATTGAGGTCCTGGAAAGTAACAAGTATAATCACATCACTACCATTTACTTTTTGCGAGATGAGAGGATCTTGAAGGGAAAACAGGAAAAGATAATCAGGGACCGATCTCCCAGTCCAAGTCATGTCAAAGCTCAGTTCAGGCAGTCCTCGCCCAAAAAAATGATGTGCCCAAGGATATTGATGTCTTTATTCTATGCCAGTCTGCTTTACATCAGCATATGAGCCAATAAAAGAAACCAGAGGGTGGCTGCAGGATGATTTGTGCTATCCACTGATCACCTGGCTTATGACTCCAGTGTGCAACCCTAGCACACATCGGCAACATATATACAACATATATGGATTTCCAGCATCCGCAGTTTTTTTGCTTTTATCTTAGTGTTTAATTGACTGCCACTTCTCTTCAAGGAATGCCTACCTTGAAGAAGTATTGCTCTTCTCTCCGACAGGATTTCCATATCTCTCTTTTGCCTTATTCACCTTCATTGCTTTCCATTTCTCTCCTGGTGTTTGACAAGGTGTTTACTAAAACCCACTTTCACAGCCATATTTCCTTCCTCAGTGACCGAATCCGTCTCTGACTTACCCCACGTGAATTTCAACTGAAGTTCCATCCCTCATGTTTCGAACCCACCCAGGATTACAGGTATATCCAGGACATACAACGCCCCTCAGACTGCTGTTCTCAATGCATTCTGAGATCCACACTCAGTGCCATGCGCTGCCATATGAACACACTCGACCTCTCCCTCCAGCTGCACCGTCACACCCTATTTCTAAGCTGCGCATGCCCCCAGTTTCATTTTATTCTTCGTCTCATCCAAGAAACTTTTTCTCTTTCTCTCAAGTGCTAAGGAACGCAAGCTCCAACAACTCATCGACACCAACCAGGACCCTCCACCCCTGCCTGTCCCCTTGTCTCCAACCCATCTTCTAATCCCAGTCCCGGCCCTGTATTCACCATACTCCCTGACCTTCCCCTCCCCGATGCTAAACGTTCAGTGCTCAGCAAAGGACTTAGTTTCATACCCTTACGTCCTCATCTCAATGAATTTTGGGCTCAGCATGATGCTGAACTCTTCTTCCGCCGTCTTCGTCTCCAGGCTCACTTTTTCGGGCAGGAGTCCTCTCCCAGTTCAACGGATCCTTTTACCCACCTCCAATATTCTCCCTCCGCCTGGACTCCTCCCTCTGGATTCTTACCTTCTCTTGATCTTTTCATTGAGAACTGTCGGCGTGACATTAGTCATCTCAATTTCTCTGCTCCTCTCACCCACTGTAACCAGTCTCTCTCTGAACTTGCTGCACACCGTTCTCTCAGGTCCAACCCTGACATTGTCATCAAACCTGCTGACAAGGGTGGTGCTGTTGTTGTCTGGCGCATTGACCTCTACCTCGCAGAGGCTGAGTGTCAACTCGCAGACACTTCCTCCTACCTCTCCCTGGACCATGACCCCTCCACTGAACATCAAGCCATTGTTTCCAGGACTGTTACTGACCTCATCTCCTCTGGAGATCTCCCTTCCACAGCTTCCAACCTGATAGTCTCCCAACCTTGGATGGTCCGCTTCTACCTCCTACCCAAAATCCAAATACCGACTCCCACAGCTACCTCAACTACAGCTCCTCACACCCCGCTTCCTGTAAGGACTCCATCCCATTCTCTCAGTTCCTTCGCCTCTGTTGCATCTGTTCTGATGATGTCACTTTCAAAATCAGTTCCTCTGACATGTCTTTCTTCTTCCTTAACCGAGGTTTTCCACCCACGGTGGTTGACAGGGCCCTCAACCGTGTCCGGCCCATCTCCTGCGCATCCACCCTCACACCTTCTTCTCCCTCCCAGAGACATGATAGGGTCCCCCTTGTCCTCACTTATCACCCCACCAGCCTCCACATTCAAATGATCATCCTCCGCCATTTCCGCCAACTCCAGCGTGATGCCACCACCAAACACATCGTCCCTTCACCCCCCCGGCGGCATTCCACAGGGATCATTCCCTCTGGGACAGCCTAGTCCATCCCTCCATCACCCCCTACACCTCAACCCCCTCCTACAGCACCTTCCCATGCAACCGCAGAAGGTGTAACACCTGCCCATTTACTTCCCCTCTCCTCACCGTCCAAGGGCCCAAACACTCCTTTCAAGTGAAGCAGCATTTCACTTGCACTTCCCTCAATTTAGTCCACTGCATTCGCTGCTCCCAATGTGGTCTCTTCTACATTGGAGAGACCAAACGCAGACTGGGTGACCGCTTTGCAGAACACCTTTGGTCTGTCCGCAAGAATGACCCAAACCTTCCTGTCACTTGCCATTTCAACACTCCACCCTGCTCTCTTGCCCACATGTCCATCCTTGGCCTGCTGCAATGTTCCAGTGAAGCTCAACACAAACTGGAGGAACAGCATCTCATCTTCCGACTAGGCACTTTACAGCCTTCCAGACTGAATATTGAGTTCAACAATTTTAAATCATGAACTCCCTCCTCCATCCCCACCCCCTTTCCAATCCCCCACTTTTTATCCAATAATTTATATAGATTTTGCTTTTCCCACCTATTTCCATTATTTTTAAATGTATTTCCATCCATTGTTTTATCTCTACCTTTTAGCCTATTTCGATCCCTTCACCCCACCCCACCCCCACTAGGGCTATCTGTACCTTGCTTGTCCTGCTTTCTACCCTTAATTAGCATATTCCTTAGATAATATCACCACCTTCAACATCTCTTTGTCCTATTGTCTGTGACATCTTTTGGCTATCTCCACCTATCACTGGCCCTCTATCCAGCTCTAACCTCTCCACCCCATTAAACCAGCTTGTATTTCACCTCTCTTCTATTTTTCCTTAACTCAGTTGAAGAATCATACGGACTCAAAACATTAACTGTGTTCCTCTCCGCAGATGCTGTCAGACCTGCTGAGTTTTTCGAGGTATTTTTATTTTTGTTTTATATATAACAACAGCTATGGCTGCCACACACAATGCGTGAAGCTGACCATTGGGCTGCTTAAGTATTGCCCCTGCTGCCTGGACCCTTTTGGAGGCACCCTCCAGTATTCTTCAGAACACATGTAGTGACTTGTCGTGGCCTGCTGCATCTGCCCAACTTTGTCATGTGGGCACAACCTAGCCACCATATATAACACGAGTAACGGAAGAGGAGGAGGTACATGTATCTCCTTTCCTTCTCTTTTGATCTTTCTCCACACCACCCCCCAACTCCCCCCTTTCACTTGACTTAAACCCTGTTACATTTCCATCTCCTTTCAGTTCTGAAGAAAGAGGCTGAGACTGCGAGGAGAAAGAGGGGATGCCTCCTTGGTGAGTGAAGTGCCTTCAGGGCTGATAAGTCGTGGGCGCTACAGTGTCCTGAATGACCACATGTGCAGGAAGTGTCACCAGCTGCAGAACCTTGAGGCTCCGGGTTTCACAGCTCGAGCAGCGGCTGCAGTCACTGTGGTGCAACCACGAGGCTGAGAGCTACGTGGATAGCATGTTCAGAGAGATGGTCACACTGCAGCTTAAGGGCCTGGAGACAGAGAGGAAATGGGTGACCACCAGACTGTCCAAGAGAAGTAAGCAGGTAGTGCAGGAGTCCCCTGGGTCCCGCTCTCAAATTGGTTTTCCGTTTTGGATACCAATGAGGGTGTTGATTCCTTGGAAGAGTGCAGTCAGAGCCAAGTTGTGGCACCACAGGCAATTCTGCTTCACAGGAGGGGAGAAAGAAAAGGTGCTGAGCAGTATTAACAGGGGATTCACTGGTGGAACAACAAGTGTTTCTGTGGTATAGACATGACTCCAGGATGGTACGCTGCCTCCCTGGTGCCAGGATAAAGGAAGTCACAGAGCAGCTGCAGGACATTCTTCTGGCGGAGGGTGATCAGCCAGAGGTCATGGTCCACATTGGTACCAATGACTTATGTAGGAAAGGGGATGAGGTCCTGAAAGCAGACTTTAGGGAGCTAGGAAGGAGATTGTAAAGCAGGACCTCTTAAACTGTAATCTCAGGATTACTCCCAGTCCCACGTGCAAGTGAATATAGAAATAGGAGAATTGAGCAATTAAACATGTGGCTGGAAAGCTGGTATAGGAGGGAGGTTATCAGTTTTCTGGGGCATTGGGACCAGTTCTGGGGAAGGTGGGACCTGTACAAGCTGGACAGTCTATACATGAACAGGACTGGGATGAGTATCCTCACAAGGAGATTTGCTAGTGCTGTTTGGGGGCTTTAAACTAGATTGGCAGGGGGATGGGAACGTGAGGGCAAAGTCAGAGCAGGGAATGGGAGATGGAGAATTAGTGAGTGACTCTGAAAGACAGAAAAGCACAGGTTAAAAAATGTACAGCACAGGAATCTGGCAGTGTTAAAAGGTATATATGTAAACTCAAGGAGTTTAGCAAATAAAGCCAATTAGCTGAGAACACAGATTGATACATGGCAACTTGATATCGTTGCTATAATGGAAACTTGACATAAGGAGGGGCAAAAATGGCAGCTCAACATCCCTGGATATAGAGTTTTCAGACAGGATAGGGAGGAGGATAAAAACAGTGGGGGTGTAGCATTATGAACCATAAAATGACGCACGGTGACATCGGGTGTGTGTCCCGATGTCACTGCGCGTCATTCTGATCTTCTGTTCGTCGAGCATGCAACAGAGTCAGCTGTGCACCTGCCGAACTGTCAAAGGTCTATTAAGGCCATTAATCAAACAATCAAGACAATTGAGAAAGCTGCCATTCCAACCTTTTTCATGAAACCTCATCCACGGGTGGGACGAGGTTTCATGAGGGGTTTATAATGTTGATAAATATTTCTGGAACATTTGAAAACCATGTCCAGCTCATGTGATGCTGTCATATGAGGGGACATGTGTAAATGATGTTTTAGATTCTTTATTTAAAGTTCAAGTTACAAAATTAATCTCCTTGAGGAAGCTCTGTGCCTCAGGGAGATTTCTGCGCTCTTCCATGTGCATGCCCGAGCTCTCCATCCTCCCCCCGCCCGCACAGGTAGCGCTGAGCGCTTCCGGGTGTGCTTCATGCTGGGTGGGCTTTAATTGGCCCGCCCACACAAAACGGTGGTCACCAGGGCCGGATGGATTGTATCCCAGGCTGTTAAAGGAAGTCAGGAAGGAAATAGCGGATGCTCTGAGGATCATTTTCCAATCCTCACTAGATACAGATGAGGTACCAGAGGATTGGAGGTCTACAAATATTATACTATTATTTAAAAAGGGTGCAAGGGATAGGCCAGAAAATTATAGACCAATCAGTCTGACTTCAGTGGTGGGAAAGTTATTGTAAACAATTCTGACACTCAGGATAAACTATCACTCAGAAAGGAATGGTTTGATCAGGGACATTCAGCATGGATTTGCTAGGGGAAGGTCATGTATTACTAACTTAATAGGATTTTTTGAGGAAGTA
Source organism: Isurus oxyrinchus (assembly GCA_026770705.1). NCBI lineage: Eukaryota > Metazoa > Chordata > Chondrichthyes > Lamniformes > Lamnidae > Isurus > Isurus oxyrinchus. Next base: position 75,777 of record JANJGN010000580.1, on the reverse strand, counting down.
ACAAGGAGGATTGATGAGGGTAGTGTGGTGGATTTTGTCTACATGGATTTCAGTAAGGCATTTGACAAGGTCCCACATGGTCAGAAAATTGAGATCCCATGGGATACGGGGAAGGTGGCAAGTTGGATCCAAAACTGGCTCAGTGACAGGAAACAAAGGGTAATGGCTGATGGTTGTTTTTGCAAATGGAAAGCAATTTCCAGTGGTTTTCCACAGGGGTCAATGTTGGGGCCTTTGCTGCTTGTATATATTAATGATTTAGACCTAAATGTGGAAGGCATGATTGGGAAATTTGCAGATGACACAAAAATTGGGCGTGTAGTTGATAGTGAAAAGGTAGCTGTGGTCTCCAGAATTATGGGCGGGGAAGTGGAAAATGGAATTCAATCTGGAAAAGTGTGAGGGAATGCATTTGGGGAGGGCAAACAAAGCTAGGGAATATTCAATAAACAGTGAAGTTATTGAGAGGGGTTGAGTAAGTGAGAGAACTTGAAGTGCATGTCCACAGGTCCTTAAAGGTGGCAGGACAGTTGGATAAGGTAGTCATTTCTTGATGCTTTCCTTTATTGGGAGAGATATTGAATACAAAAGCAGGGATGTAATGACGGAACTATATAAAATGGTAGTTAGGCCACAGCTGGAATTCTGTGTGCAGTTCTGGTCACCACATTACAGGAAGGACATAATTGCCCTGGAGAGAAAACAGAGACGATTTACAAAATGTTGCCAAAATTGCAGCTATGAGGAAAGATTGGATAGGCTAGGGTTGTTTTCCTTAGATCAGAGGAGACTGAGGGATTACTTAATTGAGGTGTACAAAATTATGAAGGGTCTAGATGGGGTAGATAGTAAAGACTTGTTTTCCTTAGCTAAGGGTTCAATTACCAGGGGGCATAGTTTTAAGGTGATTGGTAGAAGAATTAGAGGGGACATAAGGAAAAACTTTTTCATGCTGAGGGTGGTGGGCGTCTGGAATTCACTGCTTAGTTCGGTGGTTGAGATTGAAATGCTCAACTCATTTAAAAGGTGCCTGGATCTGCATCTGAAACACTATCACCTGCAAGGCTACTAACCAGGTCCTGGAAAGTGGGATTAAAATGAGCGGCAAATTTTTTTTTGTCTCTTTCGGCCGGCGCAGACACGATGGGCTGCACTTTTCTATGGATCTATGGGTGTTCCAGGATCAGAGCAGGTCGAGGCAATGGGAGGGGTGAAGCCTCCAGCAATGGTGCCGGGGCCACAAGAGTGGCCATTGCCACTGCTGGGACCCTCTGTGGGCCATGGAGCCTCTAGATAGAAAGGCCCAAATCCCTCCCAGCTCCGGGAAGCTGCTGGTGGCCACCACCAAGTAACACGGTCTGTTCCGACACCGGCAAGATGCTGGCAAGATGGTAAAATGACCATCTACTGGCCAATTATTGACCTTAATCTCTGGTCAGTGGGTGGCTGAGTTGCTATTGTTCCTGCCATTGGGAATAGTCCCTGCCAACGGCAATAAGTCAGGCTTCAACCCCGAAACATCCTACCACCAGTTTACACCCCAGCCTCAACCCTGCCACCTCCCCCCCCAACCCTGCCATCCCCCCCCAACCCTGCCACCTCCAAGCCTCAAAGTCCAATCCTTTGCACTGCACAGGATCTGAGTCATTGTCGTGCTGGGAGAGTGCTGCACTGACGGAGGTCCCATCTTACAGATGAGACATTAATCTGAGGCCCTGTCTGGGGGATGTAAAAGATTCCACAGCATTGGAAGAGCAGCGGAGCTCTCCCCCGGTGTCCTGGTCAATATTTATCCCTCAAGGCAGCCATTGTCCCTTGAGGTTCTAGCCCTTCTGTAATCGCCACCAAAAGCATTGGCCATTGGCCACAGCTCATAATCCTGAACATGGGACCCTTATCTGGGCCTGGATCTGGTTTCAATTTCCACCCCCCACCCCCCAACCCCTCCGCCAACCACCCCCCACCATGATCTTTCCCCTGGGTTATTTGTCTGCAGCAACATTTCTGGGAGATGAATCTTTAACTCTTGGAGACTCCAGGGCAATACTGGAGGGTTGGCAACTTCTGGCAGTTGTTATGACCAGTCCCCGGGCGAGATTCCCCCCAAATTGTCATGCCTCCCGGGTGAGGAGGGATGAACTGGCTCCTCTTCTTTATTCGGCCCCGTTGGTTGGCCGCAACAAGGTTAATTTAAGAGGGATCCCTTCCCTCGTGGATACCTTTTCCCGGTCCAAATGTATTTAGTTTTTTGGAAGGAGCCAATTTAACCAGGCTTTCTTGAGTCAAAGGACGAATGAGTTTATTAGTTACTAAATGCCTGAGAAAAAATAATAAAAATGCAACACACATTCGCACAGATCAGAACTGAGAAGTTGAGTCCAAAATTAAAGTTAAAAAAAAAGGAATCAGCCTTTGGCTGCCCATGAGTAGATGGTGAAATGTTACGGCCGTTAAGTTGGGTGATTCCAGTAGCGCTGAGCTTGGCAATTGAGCAGTTGGTTTGGAGACACTTGGCTCTGCAGATTAACTGAAGGAATTGTTTTGTTTCCTTTTTGATCACAGCTTTGCTGACTTGTGACTTCTTTCCAGCAACAGAGTGAGACTTTCTTACCTGCAAGCTTCAGGGATGCCTAGTTGATGTCCTGCAGCTGTGACCTTCACAGCACACACTAGCACACCAGAACTAGCACACGCAGACCAGGTTTGCAACTGGCTATTTAACCCTTTTTCTTGTGTATTCCTGGAAGGGAAAAACAAACATGTCTTTCACCCAGAATCTGCTTTCTTTCAACTCAGACCATTTCCACATTCTGAGACATAACTCAACAGGAAATGGCTTCTGCTGAGATGGTGATCAGTCTGCATTTTCTCTGCAACCACAGGAGATTAAAGTTCAGTCTTTTGCATTGCATATCTTCCTTTCAAGTGCCTCTGTCTGAAGTAGGCCTCGACACCTTTTAGGTGCGAAATTCCATTCTCTCTGGACTAGTCGGTCAAATGTAATCCACATAAGAATTTTCCAGCAAGTAGTTACTTCACATTCCCAGCCAGCTTTTGCCTGTAGGTCTTTTAAAACATACATGCTTCCTTAAAACAGTTCAATATGTCCGCAAGTAATTGGGGACTGTGATCTGCTGTCATGACATGGTGCAATGTTTATGAATACAATGCAAGTGTCAATGAAGCGGATCTAACAAATAACATGCCCCAAAAAAGGAACTTGCTCTATGGAATAATCCCAGCATCAAAATACTGAGCAATACTGAAATAAACTCTATCAGAAGATCAACATTGCAGGGCTGGGGCTGGTGGAGGGATCTCACTGCTGGTTGTTGTAAATTTGAGTGTTTTATCTGCAGAATTGAGTGGGGAGGGGGTGGTGGGGCTGGAGGTGGGGGTGGGGGTGGGGAGGGGGTGGGGCAGTGGGTTTTGACTGTGTCTGTTTTTAAAGTAGAGGTGCCCAGCAGCAAAGAGCATTGTGTGGTGAGTTAGAAAGGCACAGCTGCCCTGCACACAAGGCCTGGCAGAACAGGCCACAAAGCCTCTTCTGTGCTGTGCAGTCAAGGAAGGAGAGCATTTTTTTCCCGTTGGCAGAGTCACAGGTGTTGGCGGGAGGGAAGGGGGGGTGGGTGGGTGGTGGTGGTGTTGGGGTTTGTGGAGGGACAGCCAGCTGCTGGCTAACGCAAACAAACAGTCACCCGGAGCCTGGTGCTAAAGGATCTCGGGAAAAGAGGGCGAGCAATTGTCATGTAAAAGGAAAGGAACAAGATTGGTTTCCTAGGCTAACAGCTGCTGGGAAACTGGGTGGTGAAGCAGTGACAGCCTCACCAAACCAAACTCACAGCAATCCAAATGACCCTGCTTGTGGGAGGCCCGATGCGAATAGCAGGTCAAAGGGGCAACATCCTGGGAGAGCAAATGCTTCATGGGATCTCTCTACTGTGAGAGCGGACGGGAGGTGAAACCACGCAAAACAAGGGCGGCTGTCAGGCTGCTCACTCTCTGAGCGATACACAAATCCCCAGCCACTCCAGGCCACCACTTCAGAAAACCTGCCCTCACTTCCCTCAGACACCCAAGTCCCACCGATCTCCCAGTGGTCACCAGGATACAACCCAAAAAGTAACTCATAGCGAAAACAAGTGAACCACCAATTACAATGGGAACTTGGTTTATGAATCTATATATACGTATAGAGAGAGAGAAGAGAGAGAGAGAAGCTATGTACCACATCCTCAAAACGCTCTCCATGATCAATGAGCTACTGTCAAAGTGCAGTCAAATAAAATGTCATTTGGCACACAGCAAGATCCCGCAAAGCAGCCAATGCTTTCTCTAGGGAGCATTGACCAGGAGACATAAAAATAAGGAATAAGAGCCGGAGTAAGCCACACAGACCCCACAGAGCAGGAGTCGGCCACACAATCCCTCAAGGCGCAGGATTAGGCCACACAGTCACTCGAGGAACGGGAGTAGGTCACACAGCCCTTCAAGGAGCTGGAGTAAGCCACACAGCCTTTGAGGTTCAGATGTAGGCCACACAGCCCTCCAAAGAGCAGGATTAGGCCACACAGCCCTTTGAGTAGAAGGAGTAGGCCACACAGCCTTCGAGGAGCAGGAGCTGGACACACAGACTTTCGAGGACTGGACACATACCCCCCCCTCGAGGTTCAGGAGACAGCCACATAGCCCTTTGAGGAGCATGATTAGGCCACACAGCCCTTTGAGGTGCAGGAGTAGGCCACACAGCCCTCCGAGGTTCAGGATTAGGCCACAGAGCCCTACGAGTTGCACCAGTAGAACATACAGTCCAAGGGGCAGGATTAGGCCACAGAGCCCTTCGAGGGGCAGGAGTAGGCTACACAGCCCTTTGAAGAACAGGAGTAGGCCACACAGCCCTTCGAGGAGCAGAATTAGGCCACACAGCCCTTTGAGGAGCAGGAGTTGGCCACACAGCCCTCCGAGGTACAGGAGTAGGCCACACAGACCTCCAAGGAGCAGGAGTAGGCCACACAGCCTTTGAGATGTAGGAGTCGGCCACACAGCCCTTCAAGGTGCAGGAGTAGGCTCACAGCCCTCCAAGTTACAGCTGTAGGCCATACAGTCGCTCAAAGTTCCGTGGTGGGCAGTCGGCCACACAGCCCTTCAAGGTGTAGGAGTAGGCTCACAGCCCTCCGAGTTACAGCTGTAGGCCATACAGTCCCTCAAAGGGCTGTGTGGCCTGAAGGGCAGGAGTCAGCCACAAAGGATCAGGCCACATAGCCCTTTGAGGAACAGAAGTGGGCCATACAGCTCTCCGAGGCACAGAAGTAGGACACACACACCTCCGAGGCACAGGAGTAGGCCACACAGCCTTTGAAGAACAGGAGTCAGCCACACAGCCCTCCAAGATTCAAGAGTAGTCCTCACAGCCCTTTGACGAACAGGAGTAGGCCACACAGCCCTTTGAGGAACAGAACTAGGCCACACAGCCCTTCAAGGAGCAGGAGTTGGCCACACAGCTCTTTGAGGTACAGGAGTAGGCCACACAGCCCTCCGAAGTGCAGGAATAGGTTGTACAGTCCCGCGAGGAGTAGGAAAAGGCCACACAGTTCCTCAAAGAGCAAGAGTAAGGCACACAACATTTTGAGCAGCAGAAGTAGGCCACAAAGCCCCTCGAGGAGTAGGCCGCACAACCCCTTGAGCCTGTCCCACCATTCAATATATTCATTGCTGAGATCAACTCCACTTTCCTACTCTATTCCCTTACCCCTTTCCCTTAGAGTGCAATAATTCATCAATCTCTATTTTGAATATACTAAGCAACTGAGCAACCCCAGCCCCTGAGATTGAGAATTTCAAAGATCCACAAACCTATGACTGAAGAAATCTCTCTCTTTAGTCTTGTCCTGAGATCTCCTTGAAAGGGCCCATAGGGTTTTTGCATCAATGGATTTTTTTGAGGCAAGTGTGTTAAGGGTTTAGGAACAGGCAGATGGGGTTGAAATACAGATCCATGATTTTATAGAATAGTGTAACTGGTTCAAGGCGATGAATTGTTTACCATGTTGTTGTGTTTCCATCAGATGAGGTGGGCAGCCTCTTGGTCTAACACATCGTACAAAGAACAACACCTCTGACAAGAAAGGTGTCCCTCCATCCAGCCCCCGCCCCACCCCACACACTGCAGTATCAGCCGAGAGTGTGGGGTCAAGCCTCCAGAAAGGTGCAGGTGCTACCAAGGCAAATTGATTGGCATCCTAATACAATCAGTAGCTTGGAAAAGGGATAGAAATTTGGGTAAAGCGCATGTGGAATGGATACATTGCTCTTCCAATTCAGCTTTGGATCAGTGACTGCTGCTCTACCTCCTGAGTTAGGAAGGTTATGGGATCAAACCTCACTCCAGGGATGTTGAGTTCATAATCCAGGCTGACTACACTCCAACAGCAGTGCTGAAGGAGTGATCCACTTGCAGTTGGAGGAGATTTCTTTAGGATGAGCTGTTAAACCAGGTCGACATCTCTCCTCTTGGGTGGACGCAGCGTCATTGCTGAGATGAGCAGGGATGATCTCCCCATGGCCAACGTTGAAAAAAGTCAAGGGCTCTTCAGTGCTGCCAAAGAGGGCAGCTGAGGTCACAGTCTTACACAGGTAACCACCATGGAGCAGCTGAGGTCACAGTCTGACATAGGTATCCAGCATGGAGGATCTGAGGACACAGTCTGACACAGGTATCCACCACGGAGCAGGTGAGGACACAGACTGACACAGGTATCCACCATGGAGCAGCTGAGGACACAGACTGACACAGGTATCCACCACGGAGCAGCTGAGGTTACAGTCTTACACAGGTATCCACCATGGAGCAGCTGAGGACACAGTCTGACACAGGTATCCACCACAGAGCAGCTGAGGACACAGGCTGATAAAGGTATCCACCACGGAGCAGCTGAGGCTACAGTTGGACAGTGATATCCACCATGGAGCAGCTGAGGCTACAGTGTGGCACAGGTATCCACCACAGATCAGCTGAGGCCAAAATCGGAAACAGGTATCCACAACTGAACAACGGAAGCCACAGTCTGACACAGGCATCCCCCACGGAGCAGCTGAGGCTACAGTCTGACACAGGTATCCACAGGGTGCAGCTGAGGCCACAGTCTGACATAGGTATCCACCACGGATCAGCAGAGGCCTCGGCTTAACACAGGTATCCACCACGGAGCAGCGGATGACACAGTCGGATACAGGTGTCCACCACAAAGCCACTGAGGCTACAGTCTAGCACAGGTATCCAAAGGGTGCAGCTGAGGCCATAGTCTGACTCAGGTATCCACCTCAGAGCGGCTAAGGCCACAGTCTGACACAGGTATCGATCACCGAGTGGATGAGGCAATGGCATAGCACAGGTATCCAGCACACAGCAGCGTAGGCCACAGTCTGACACAGGTGTCTGCCAAGGACAGGCTGATGCCAGAAACTGACACTGTTATGCACCACGGAGCAGCTGAGGCCACAATCTGACACAGGTATCCACCACAGCGGAGCTGAGGCCTCCGCCTGACACAGGTATCCACCATGGATCAGCTGTAGCCACAAAGTAACACAGGTATCTACCATGGTGCAGCTGAGGCATAGTCTGACACAGGAATCCTTCACAGAGCATGTGAGGCCTCCCCAAACACAGGTGTCCAGCACGGAGCAGCTGAGGCCACAGATGGACACAGGTGTCAAACACGGAGCAGCTGAGGCCACAGTCTGACACAGGTGCCCACCACAGAACTGCCATGTCCAGATACTGACACAGGTATTCACTACGCAGCAGCTGAGGCCACAGTCTGACACAGGTATCCACCATTGAGGAGCTGAGGCCACGGTCTGACACAGGTATCCACCACAGAGCAGCTGAGGCCACAGCATTGCACAGGTATCCACCAGAGAGCCGCTGAGGCCATAGTCTGACACAGTTATCCACCACAGAGTGGCAGAGGCCACAGTCTGACACAGGCGTCCACCACGGTGCAGCTGAGGCTACACCTGACACAGGTATCGACCATGGATCAGCTGTGGCCACAGTCTGACACAGGTATGCATCACGGAGCAACTGAGGCCACAGTCTGTCAGAGGTATCCACAACAGTGCAGCTGAGGCCACAGTCTGACACAGGAATCATCCACAGGACATGTGAAGCCTCCGCCTGACACAGGTATCCCCCATGGAGCAGCTGAGGCCACAGTCTGGCACAGGTATACACCCTGGGGCATCTGAGACGGCAGTGTGACACAGGTGTCCAGCATGAAATGGCTGAGGCCACAGTCTGACTCAGGTATCCACCACACAGCAACTGAGGCCACAGTGTGACACAGGTATCTACCACAGGGCAGCTGAGGTCCCGGTCTGACACAGGTATCCACCACACAGCAAATGAGGCCACAGTCTGACACAGGTATCAACCACAGGGCAGCTGAGGCCACAGTCTGACACAGGTATCCGCCACCGAGCGGCTGAGGCCACAGTCTGACACAGGTATCCACCACACAGCAATTGAGGTCACAGACTGACACAGGTAGCCACCACGGAGCAGCTGAGGCCACAGTCTGACTCAGGTACCCACCACAGAGCGACTGAGGCCACAGTCTGACACAGGTGTCCACCATGGTGCAGGTGAGGCTCTGCCTGACGCAGGTACCCACCACAGAGCAGCTGTGAGCACAGTCTGAAACAGGTATCCACCATGGAGCAACTGAGGCCAAAGTGACACACAGGTGTCCACCATGGAGCGGCTGAGGCCACAGTCTGACACAGGTGTCTGCCACGGGCCAGCTGATGTGAAAATCTGACACAGGTATGCACCACAGAGCAGCTGAGGCCATAGCCTGTCACAGGTATGCACTACGGGGCAGCTGAGGCCACAGTCTGACACAGGTATCGACCACAGTGGAGCTGAGACTTCCGCCTGATACAGGTATCCACCAATGTTCAGCTGTGGCCACAGGCTGACACAGGTACTCACCACGGAGCACCTGAGGCCACAGTCTTTTAGAACTATCCACCACACAGCAGCGGAGGCCAAAGTCTGTCACAGGTATCTGCCACGGAGCAGATGATGCCAGAATCTGACACACGTATGCACCAGGGAGCAGCTGAGGCCACAGTCACACACGTGTCCACCTTGGTGCAGCTGAGGCTCTGACTGAAACAGATACACACCACGGAGCAGCTGTGTCCACATTCTGACACAGGTATCCACCATGGAGCAACTGAGGCCACAGCTGCACCATTGTGGATACCTGTGACAGGCTGTGGCCTCAGTTGCTCCATGATGGATACCTGTGTCAGAATGTGGACACAGCTGCTCCGTGGTGTGTACCTATGTCAGTCAGAGCCTCAGCTGTACTGTTGTGGACACCTGTGACAGACTGAGGCCACAGTCTGACACAGGTATCCACCCCCACACAGCAAATGAGGCCACAGTCTGACACAGGTAGCCACCACAGAGCAGCTGAGGCCACAGTCTGACACAGTTGTCTGCCACGGGCCAGCTGATGTGAAAATCTGACACCGGTATGCACCACGGAGAAGCTGAGGCCACAGCCTGTCACAGATTTCTGCCACGGAGCAGTTGTGTCCACATTCTGCCTCAGGTATCCACTATGGAGCAGCTGTGGCCACAGACTGACACAAGTATCCACCACGGAGCAGTTGAGGCCACAGCCTGTCACAGGTACACAGCATGTAGCAGCTGTGTCTACATTCTGACACAGGTATCCATCATGAAGCAGCTGAGGCCATAGTCTGATACAGGTGTCAGAATGTGGACACAGCTGCTCTGTGGAGTGTACCTGTGACAGTCAGAGCCTCAGCTGCACCGTTGTGGATACCTGTGACGGACTGAGGCCACAGTCTGACACAGGAATCCTCCACAGACCATGTGAGGCCTCCGCCTGAAACAGATATCCACCACCGAGCAGCTGAGGCCACATTATGAAACCAGTGTCCTGCATGAAGTGGCTGAGACCTAGGTTTGATAATGGTATCCGCAAGGGAGAGCTTCAGGCCACAGTCTTACACAGGAATCCACCTTGGAGCAGCTGAGGCCACAGTCAGACACAGGCATCCACCTGGGAGCAACTGAGGCCACAGTCTAACACAGGTATCCGCCACGGTTCTGCAGAGGCTACTGTATGGCACATGTATCCACCATGGAGCAGTTGAGGTGACAGTCTGCCACAGAGGAGCTGAGGCCACAGTCTGATACAGGTGTCCAGCACAGAGAAGCTGAGGCCACATTCTAACATAGTTACACACCACAGAGCAGCCGTGTCCACTTTCGGAAACAGGTACCCACCACGGAGCAGCTGAGGCCACAGTCACACACAGGTGCCCACCATGATGCAGCTAAGGCTCTGCATGACACAGGTACCCACCACGGAACACCTGAGGCCACAGTCTGACACAGGTATACATCACAGAGCAGCTGAGGCCAGAACATAGCAGAGGTATTCACCACAGAGCCGCTGAGGCCACAGTCTGACAGAGGTTTCCACCACAGAATGGCTGAGACCACAGTATAGCACAGGTATCCACCAAGGATCAGCTGAGGCCACAGTCTGACTCAGGTATCCACCACAGAGCAGCTGAGGCCACAATCTGTCACAGGTGTCTGCCACGGGCCAACTGATGCCAGAATCTGACACACGTATGCACTACGGGCAGCTGAGGCCACAGTCTTTTAGAGCTATCCGCCACACAGCAGCGGAGGCCACAGTCTGCCACAGGCATCTGCTACGGAGCAGCTGATGCCAGAATCTGACACACGTATGCACCAGGGAGCAGCTGAGGCCACAGTCACACGCACATGTCCACCACGGTGCAGCTGAGGCTCTGACTGAAACAGGTACACACCACGGAGCAGCTGTGTCCACATTCTGACACAGTTATACACCTCACAGCAGCTGAGGCCACAGTCATACACAGGTGTCCATCATGGTGCAGCTGAAGCCTCCGCCTGACACAAGTATCCACCATGGATCAGCTGTGGCCACAGGCTGACACAGGTATCCACCATGGTACAGCTGAGGCCATAGCCTGACACAGGAATCCTTTACAGAGCATGTGAGACCTCCCCCTGACACAGTTACACACCACAGAGCAGCTGTGAAAAGATTCGGACACAGGTATCTACCATGGAGCAGCAGAGACCACAGTCTGACACACGCATCCACCACATGGGAGCTGAGGCCTCCGTCTGACGCAGGTATCCACTGTGGAGCAGCTGAGGTCACCATCTGATACAGGTGTCCAGCACGGTGCAGCTGAGGCCACAGGTGGACACGGGTGTCCAACGTGGAGCAGCTGAGGGCACAGTCTGACACAGATGCCCACCACGGAACTGCCGTGTCCAGATTCTGACACAGGTATCTACCACGCAGCAGCTGAGGCCACTGTCTGACACAGGTATCCACCACAGAGCGGCTGAGGCCACAGCATAGCACAGGTATCCAACACAGAGTAGCTGAGGACACAGTCTGACACAGGTATCCACCACAGAGCGGCTGAGGCCACTGTCTGACACAGGTATCCAACACAGAGTAGCTGAGGACACAGTCTGACACAGGTATCCACCACAGAGCGGCTGAGGCCATGGTCTACACAGGTATCCACCCCACACAACAACTGAGGCCACAGTCTGACATAGGTAGCCACCAAAGAGCAGCTGAGGCCACAGTCTGACACAGGTATCCATAACAGTGCAGCTGAGGCCACAGTCTGACACAGGTAGCCACCACAGAGCAGCTGAGGCCACAGTCTGACACAGGTAGCCACCACAGAGCAGCTGAGGCCACAGTGTGACACAGGTATCCATAAAAGTGCAGCTGAGGCCACAGTGTGACACAGGAATCCACCACAGAGCAGCTGAGGCCACAGTCTGACACAGTTGTCTGCCATGGGCCAGCTGATGTGAAAATCTGACACCGGTATGCAATACGGAGCAGCTGTGGCCACAGACTGACACAAGTATCCACCACGGAGCTGTTGAGGCCACAGCCTGTCACAGGTACACAGCATGTAGCAGCTGTGTCGACATTCTGACACAGGTATCCATCATGAAGCAGCTGAGGCCATAGTCTGATACAGGTGTCAGAATGTGGACACAGCTGCTCTGTGGAGTGTACCTGTGACAGTCAGAGCCTCAGCTGCACCGTTGTGGATACCTGTGATGGACTGAGGCCACAGTCTGACGCAGGAATCCTCCACAGACCATGTGAGGCCTCCGCCTGAAATAGGTATCCACCACCGAGCAGCTGAGGCCACATTCTGATACCAGTGTCCTGCACAAAGTGGCTGAGACCTAAGTTTGATAATGGTATCCGCAAGGGAGAGCTTCAGGCCACAGTCTTACACAGGAATCCACCTTGGAGCAGCTGAGGTCACAGTCGGACACAGGTGTTCACCAGAGAGCTGCTGAGGCCACAGCCTGACATAGGTATCCACCACAGAGCAGCTGAGGACACAGTCAGAGACAGGCATCCACCTGGGAGCAACTGAGGCCACAGTCTGACACAGGTATCCGCCACGGTTCTGTAGAGGCTACTGTATGACACATGTATCCACCACTGAGCAGTTGAGGTGACAGTGTGCCACAGAGGAGCTGAGGCCACAGTCTGATACAGGTGTCCAGCACAGAGAAGCCGAGGCCACAGTCTGACACAGTTACACACCACAGAGCCGCCGTGTCCACATTCAGAAACAGGTACCCACCACGGAGCAGCTGAGGCCACAGTCACACACATGTGCCCACCACGATGCAGCTAAGGCTCGCCTGACACAGGTACCCACCACGGAACACCTGAGGCCACAGTCTGACACAGGTATACATCACAGAGCAGCTGAGGCCAGAACATAGCAGAGGTAATCACCACAGAGCCGCTGAGGCCACAGTCTGACAGAGGTTTCCACCACAGAATGGCTGAGGCCACAGCATAGCACAGGTATCCACCACGGATCAGCTGAGGCCACAGTCTGACTCAGGTTTCCGCCACGGAGCAACTGAGGACACAGTCACATACAGGTGTCCACCACGGTGCAGTTGAGGCTACAGTCTGACACAGGTATACACCACAGAGCTGTTGAGGCCACAGCCTGATACACGTTCTCACCAAGGATCAGCTAAGGCCACAGTCTGACACAGGTTTGCACCACAGAGCAGCTGAGGCCACAGTCTGACACAGGTATGTACCACGGAGCAGCTGTGTCCACATTCTGATACAGGTATACACCGCAAAGCCTTTGAGGCCACAGCCCAATACAGGTTTCCACCAAGGATCAGCTGAGGCCACAGTGTGACACAGGTTTGCACCACAGAGCAGCTGAGGCCACAGTCTGACACAGGTATCAAACATGGAGCAGCTGAGGTCACAGCCGGACACAGGTATCAACCACAGGGCATCTGAGGCCACTGCCTGATATTGGTTTCCACCACGGAGCGGCTGAGGCCACAGTCTGACACAGGTATCCACCAGGGAGCAGCTGAGGCCACAGTCTGACCCAGGTAACCACCACAGCGGAGCTGAGGCCTCCGCCTGACACAATTATGCACCACAAAGCAGCTGAGGCAACAGCCTGACATTGGTTTCCTCCGTGGAGCAGCTGATGCCACAGTCTGACATAGATGTCCACCACACAGCAGCTGAGGCTCTGCCTGACGCAGGTATTCAGCACGGACCAGCTGTGTCCACATTCAGACTCAGGTATCCAGCACGGAGCAGCTGAGGCCACAGTCTGAGACAGGTATCCACCACGGAGCATCTGAGGCCACAGCCTGATGCAGGTTTCCACCAAGGATCAGCTGAGGCCACAGTGTAACACAGGTTTGCACCACAGAACAGCTGAGGCCTCCGCCTGACACAGTTATGCACCACGGAGCAGCTGTGGCGACAGTCTGACACAGGTGTGCACCAAGGAGCAGCTGAGGCCACAGCCTGACACAGGTATCCACCACGGAGCAGTTGAGGCCACAGCCTGTCACAGGTATCCACGACGGAGCAGCTGAGGCTACAGTCTGACACAGGTATCCGCCACAGCGGATCTGAGGCATCCGCCTGACACAGGTAACCACCATGGATCAGCTGTGGCCAGAGGCTGACATAGGTATCCACCATGGTGCAGCTGAGGCCATAGTATAACACAGGAATCCTTCACAGAGCATGTGAATCCTCCCCGTCACAGGTATCCACCAAGGAGCAGCTGAAGCCACAGGCTGACACAGGTATCCACCACGGAGCAGCTGAGGCCACAGTCAGAAACAGGTATCCACCACAGAGCAGCTGAGGCTACAGTCTGACACAGGTATCCGCCACAGCGGATCTGAGGCATCCGCCTGACACAGGTAACCACCATGGATCAGCTGTGGCCAGAGGCTGACATAGGTATCCACCATGGTGCAGCTGAGGCCATAGTATGACACAGGAATCCTTCACAGAGCATGTGAATCCTCCCCGTCACAGGTATCCACCAAGGAGCAGCTGAAGCCACAGGCTGACACAGGTATCCACCACGGAGCAGCTGAGGCCACAGTCAGAAACAGGTATCCACCACAGAGCAGCTGAGGCTACAGTCTGACACAGGTATGCACCACGGAGCAACTGAGGCCACAGCCAGACATTGTTTTCCTCCACAGAGCAGCTGAGGCCACGGTCTGTAACAGGTATCCACCATGGAGCAGCTGAGGCATCCGCCTGACACAGGTAACCACCATGGATCAGCTGTGACCAGAGGCTGACACAGGTATCCACCATGGTGCAGCTGAGGCCATAGTATGACACAAGAATCCTTCACAGAGCATGTGAAGCCTCCCCCTGTACCAGGTATCCACCACGCAGCAGCTGAGGCCACAGTCTGACACAGGTATCCACCACACAGCAGCTGAGGCCACAGTCTGACACAGGTATCTACCACGCAGCAGCTGAGGCCACAGTCTGACACAGGTATCCACCACAAAGCAGCTGAGGCTACAGTCTGACACAGGTTTCCGCCACAGTGGAGCTGAGTCCTCCACCTGACACAGGTATGCATCACAGAGCAGCTGAGGCCACAGCCTGACATTGGTTTCCACCACGGAGCAGCTGATGTCACAGTCTCACACAGGTATGCACCACGGAGCAGCTGAGGCCACCGTCTGTCACAGGTATCCACCACCACGGAGCTGAGGCCTCTGCCTGACACAGTTAATCACCATGGCTCAATTGCGGCCATCGGCTGACACAGGTATCCACCATGGAGCAGCTGAGACCATGTTCTGACACAGCAATCCGTCACAGAGCATATGAGGACTCCCCACACACAGGTATCCACCAGGGGCAGCTGAGGCCACAGTCTGCCACAGGTATCCACCACATAGGAGCTGAGGCCTCCGCCTGACACAGGTATCCACTATGGAGCAGCTGAGGTCGCAGTCTGTTACAGGTGTCCAGCATGGAGCAGCTGAGGCCACTGATGGACACAGGTGTCCAACGTAGAGCAGCTGAAGCCACAGTCGGCCACAGTTATCCAACACTGAGGAGCTGAGGCCACAGCCTGACACAGGAACCAACATGGAGAAGCTCAGGCCACATTCTGACACAGGTATCCACCATGGAGCAACTGAGGCCAAGTCTGACACAGGTGTCTACCACGGAGCAACTGATACCAGAATCTAACACAGGTGTCAACCACAGACCTGCTGAGGCCACAGTCTGTCACAGGTATCCACCACAAAGCTGCTGAGGCTACAGTCTGACACAGGTATCCACCACAGAGCGGCTGAAGACACAGCATAGCACAGGTATCCACCACGGAGCAGCTGAGGCCACACTCTGACACAGGTATACTCCACAGAGCTGCTAAGGCCACAGCCTGATACAAGTTTCCACCAAGAATCAGCTGAGGCCACAGTGTAACACAGGTTTGCACCACAGAACAGCTGAGGCCTCCGCCTGACACAGTTATGCACCATGGAGCAGCTGTGGCGACAGTCTGACACAGGTATGCACCAAGGAGCAGCTGAGGCCACAGCCTGACACAAGTATCCACCACGGAGCAGCTGAGGCCACAGCCTGACACAAGTATCCACCACGGAGCAGCTGAGGCCACAGCCTGACACAGGTATCCACCACGGAGTAGCTGAGGCCACAGTCAGAAACAGGTATCCACCACGGAGCAACTGAGGCTACAGTCTGACATTGTTTTCCACCATGGAGCAGCTGAGGCTACAATCTGATACAGGTATCCACCACAGTGGAGCTGAGGCATCTGCCTGACTCAGGTAACCACCATGGATCAGCTGTGGCCCAGGTTGACACAGGTGCCCACCACGGAACTGCCGTGTCCAGATTCTGACACAGGTATCTACCACGCAGCAGCTGAGGCCACTGTCTGACACAGATATCCACCACAGAGCAGCTGAGGCCACAGCATAGCACAGGTATCCAACACAGAGTAGCTGAGGACACAGTCTGACACATGTCTCCCCAACGGTTCAGGTGAGGCTCTGCCTGACACAGGTACCCACTATGGATCAGCTGTAGCCACAGTCTGACACAGGTATGCACCACGGAGCAACTGAGGCCACGGTCTGTCACAGGTATCCACAACGGTGCAGCTGAGGCCACAGTCTGACACAAGCATCATCCACAGGACATGTGAGGCCTCCGCCTGACACAGGTATCGACCATGGAGCAGCTGAGATCACAGTCTGGCACAGGTAGCCACCACAGAGCAACTGAGTCCACAGTCTGACACAGGTATCCATTACGGAGCAGCTGAGGCCACAGCCTGACACAGGTATCCACCACGGAGTAGCTGAGGCCTCCGCCTGACACAGGTATCCACCACGGAGCAGCTGTGGCCACGGTCTGACACAGGTATCCACCACAGAGCAGCTGAGGCTACAGTCTGACACAGGTATGCACCACGGAGCAACTGAGGCCACAGTCAGAAACAGGTATCCACCACGGAGCAGCTGAGGCCACGGTCTGACACAGGTATCCACCACGAAGCAGCTGAGGCTACAGTCTGACATTGTTTTCCACCATGGAGCAGCTGAGGCTACAGTCTGACACAGGTATCCACCACAGTGGAGCTGAGGCATCTGCCTGACTCAGGTAACCACCATGGATCAGCTGTGGCCCAGGTTGACACAGGAATCCTTCACAGAGCATGTGAGGCCTCCTCGTCATAGATAACCACCGTGGAGCAGCTGAGGTCACAGTCTGATACAGGTATCCACCAAGGAGCAGCTGAGGCTACAGTCTGACACAGGTATCCGCCACAGCGGATCTGAGGCATCCGCCTGACACAGGTAACCACCATGGATCAGCTGTGGCCAGAGGCTGACACAGGTATCCACCAAGGAGCAGCTGAGGCCACAGCCTGACACAAGTATCCACCACGGAGCAGCTGAGGCCACAGCCTGACACAAGTATCCACCACGGAGCAGCTGAGGCCACAGCCTGACACAGGTATCCACCACGGAGTAGCTGAGGCC
This sequence comes from Isurus oxyrinchus, assembly GCA_026770705.1. NCBI lineage: Eukaryota > Metazoa > Chordata > Chondrichthyes > Lamniformes > Lamnidae > Isurus > Isurus oxyrinchus. The sequence goes on along the minus strand of JANJGN010000580.1, from coordinate 58,271 downwards.
ACAGTCAGAAACAGGTATCCACCACGGAGCAACTGAGGCTACAGTCTGACATTGTTTTCCACCATGGAGCAGCTGAGGCTACAATCTGATACAGGTATCCACCACAGTGGAGCTGAGGCATCTGCCTGACTCAGGTAACCACCATGGATCAGCTGTGGCCCAGGTTGACACAGGTGCCCACCACGGAACTGCCGTGTCCAGATTCTGACACAGGTATCTACCACGCAGCAGCTGAGGCCACTGTCTGACACAGATATCCACCACAGAGCAGCTGAGGCCACAGCATAGCACAGGTATCCAACACAGAGTAGCTGAGGACACAGTCTGACACATGTCTCCCCAACGGTTCAGGTGAGGCTCTGCCTGACACAGGTACCCACTATGGATCAGCTGTAGCCACAGTCTGACACAGGTATGCACCACGGAGCAACTGAGGCCACGGTCTGTCACAGGTATCCACAACGGTGCAGCTGAGGCCACAGTCTGACACAAGCATCATCCACAGGACATGTGAGGCCTCCGCCTGACACAGGTATCGACCATGGAGCAGCTGAGATCACAGTCTGGCACAGGTAGCCACCACAGAGCAACTGAGTCCACAGTCTGACACAGGTATCCATTACGGAGCAGCTGAGGCCACAGCCTGACACAGGTATCCACCACGGAGTAGCTGAGGCCTCCGCCTGACACAGGTATCCACCACGGAGCAGCTGTGGCCACGGTCTGACACAGGTATCCACCACAGAGCAGCTGAGGCTACAGTCTGACACAGGTATGCACCACGGAGCAACTGAGGCCACAGTCAGAAACAGGTATCCACCACGGAGCAGCTGAGGCCACGGTCTGACACAGGTATCCACCACGAAGCAGCTGAGGCTACAGTCTGACATTGTTTTCCACCATGGAGCAGCTGAGACTACAGTCTGACACAGGTATCCACCACAGTGGAGCTGAGGCATCTGCCTGACTCAGGTAACCACCATGGATCAGCTGTGGCCCAGGTTGACACAGGAATCCTTCACAGAGCATGTGAGGCCTCCTCGTCATAGATAACCACCGTGGAGCAGCTGAGGTCACAGTCTGATACAGGTATCCACCAAGGAGCAGCTGAGGCTACAGTCTGACACAGGTATCCGCCACAGCGGATCTGAGGCATCCGCCTGACACAGGTAACCACCATGGATCAGCTGTGGCCAGAGGCTGACACAGGTATCCACCATGGTGCAGCTAAGGCCATAGTATGACACAAGAATCCTTCACAGAGCATGTGAAGTCTCCCCCTGTCCTAGGTATCCACCACAGAGCAGCAGAGGCCACAGTCTGACACAGGTTTCCACCACATAGGAGCTGAGGCCCCCACCTGACACAGGTATCTACTGTGGAGCAGCTGAGGTCACAGTCTGATACAGGTGTCCAGCACGGAGCAGCGGAGGCCACAGGTGGACACAGGTGTCCAACATGGAGCAGCTGAGGCCACAGTCTGACACAGGTGCCCACCACGGAACTGCCGTGTCCAGATTCTGACACAGGTATCTACCACGCAGCAGCTGAGGCCACTGTCTGACACAGATATCCACCACAGAGCAGCTGAGGCCACAGCATAGCACAGGTATCCAACACAGAGTAGCTGAGGACACAGTCTGACACATGTCTCCCCAACGGTGCAGGTGAGGCTCTGCCTGACACAGATACCCACCAAGGATCAGCTGTGGCCACAGTCTGACACAGGTATGCACCACGGAGCAACTGAGGCCACAGTCTGTCACAGGTATCCACAACGGTGCAGCTGAGGCCACAGTCTGACACAAGCATCATCCACAGGACATGTGAGGTCTCCGCCTGACACAGGTTTCGACCATGGAACAGCTGAGGTCACAGTCTGGGACAGGTAGCCACCACAGAGCAACTGAGTCCACAGTCTGACACAAGTATCCACCATGGAGCAGCTGAGTCCACAGCCTGACACAGGTATCCACCACGGACCAGCAGAGGCCACCGTCTGACTCCGGTATCACCATAGAGGAGCTGAGGCCTCGGCTTGTCACAGGTATCCACCACGGTGCAGCTGATGCCACAGCCTGTCACAGGAATCCTCCACAGAGCACGAGAGGCCTACTCGTGATACAAGTACCCACCACGGAGCAGCTGAGGCCACAGTTGGCCACAGGTGTCCACCACGGAGCAGTTGAGGCCACAGTCTGGCACAGGTGTACACCACATAGGAGCTGAGGCCTCCGCCTATCACAGGTATCCACCATAGATCAGCTGAGGCCACAGTTGGACACAGTTGTCCACCACGGAGCAGTTGAGGCCACAGTCTGACACAAGTATCCACCACGGAGCAGCTGAGGCAAGAATCTGACACACGTATGCACCAGGGAGTAGCTGAGGCCACAGTCACACACACGTGTCCACCATGGTGCAGCTGAGGCTCTGACTGACACAGGTACACACCACGGAGCAGCTGTGTCCACATTCTAACACATGTATTCATCATGGAGCAACTGATGCCACAGCTGCACCGTTGTGGATACCTGTGACAGACTGTGGCATCAGTTGCTCCATGATGAATACCTGTGTCAGAATGTGGATACAGCTGCTCTGTGGTGTGTACATGTGTCAGTCAGAGCCTCAGCTGCACCATTGTGGATACCTGTGACAGACTGAAGCCACATTCTGACACAGGAATCCTCCACAGACCATGTGAGGCCTCCGCCTGAGACAGGTATCCACCCGCGAGCAGCTGAGGCCACATTCTGATACCAGTGTCCTGCGCAGAGTGGCTGACACCACAGTTTGACAATGGTATCCGCAAGGGAGAGCTTCAGGCCACAGTCTTACACAGGAATCCACCTTGGAGCAGCTGAGGTCACAGACACAGGTGTTCACCACAGTGCTGCTGAGGCCACAGTCTGACATAGGTATCCACCACAGAGCAGCTGAGGCCACAGTCAGAAACAGGCATCCACCTGGGAGCAACTGAGGCCACAGTCTGACACAGGTATCCACCATGGTTCTGCAGAGGCTACAGTATGACACAGATGTCCACCACGGAACAGTTGAGGTGACAGTCTGGCACAGGTATCCACCACAGAGGAGCTGAGGCCACAGTCTGATACAGGTGTCCAGCACAGAGAAGCTGAGGCCACATTCTGCCACAGTTACACACCACAGAGCAGCCGTGTCCACTTTCGGAAACAGGTACCCACCATGAAGCAGCTGAGGCTCTGCATGACACAGGTACCCACCACGGAACACCTGAGGCCACAGTCTGACACAGGTATACATCACAGAGCAGCTGAGGCCAGAACATAGCAGAGGTATTCACCACATAGCCGCTGAGGCCACAGTCTGACAGAGGTTTCCACCACAGAATGGCTGAGGCCACAGCATAGCACAGGTATCCACCACGGATCAGCTGAGGCCACAGTCTGACTCAGGTTTCCGCCACGGAGCAACTGAGGACACAGTCACATACAGGTGTCCACCACGGTGCAGTTGAGGCTACAGTCTGACACAGGTATACACCAGAGAGCTGTTGAGGCCACAGCCTGATACATGTTCTCACCAAGGATCAGCTAAGGCCACAGTCTGATGCAGGTTTGCACCACAGAGGAGCTGAGGCCACAGTCTGACACAGATATGTACCATGGAGCAGCTGAGGCCACAGTCTGACACAGGCATCCACCACGGAGCAGCTGTATCCACATTCTGATACAGGTATACACCACAGAGCCGTTGAGGCCACAGCCTGATACAGGTTTCCACCAAGGATCAGCTGAGGCCACTGTGTGACACGGGTTTGTACCACAGAACAGCTGAGGCCACAGTCTGACACAGGTATCAAACATGGAGCAGCTGAGGTCACAGCCGGACACAGGTATCAACCACAGGGCATCTGAGGCCACAGCCTGACATTGGTTTGCACCACAGAGCAGCTGAGGCCACAGTCTGACACAGGTATCCACCACGGAGCAGCAGAGGCTACAGTCTGACACAGGTATCCACCACGGAGCAGCTGAGGCTACAGTCTGACACAGGTATCCACCACAGCAGAGCTGAGGCCTCCGCCTGACGCAGTTATGCACCACAGAGCAGCTGAGGCCACAGCCTGACATTGGTTTCCCCCACGCAGCAGCTGAGACCACTGTCTGACACAGGTATGCAACATTGAGGAGCTGAGGACACAGTCTGACACAGATGTCCCCAAAGGTGCAGGTGAGGCTCTGCCTAATACAGGTACCCACCATGGATCAGCTGTGGCCACAGTCTGACACAGGTATGCACCACGGAGCAACTGAGGCCATTGTCTGTCATAGGTATCCACAACGGTGCAGCTGAGGCCACAGTCTGACACAAGCATCATCCACAGGACATGTCAGGCCTCCGCCTGACACAGGTATCGACCATGGAGTAGCTGAAGCCACAGCTTGACACAATAATCATCCACAGGACATGTGAGGCCTCCGCCTGACACAGGTATCAACCATGGAGCAGCTGAGGTCATAGTCTGGCACAGGTAGTCACCACGGAGCAGCTGAGGTCACAGTCTGATACAGATATCCACCACCGAGCAGCTGAAGTCCCAGTTTGACAGAGGTATCCACCATGGTGCAGCTGAGCTCACAGTCTGACACAGGTATCCACCCTGGAGCAGCTGAGGCCACAGTCTGACACAGGTATCCACCACAGAGCGGCTGAGGACACAGTCTGTCATAGGTATCCAGCACACAGCAGAGTAGGCCACAGTCTGACACAAGTGTCTGCCACGGAGCAGCTGAGGCCACAGTCTGACACAGGTGTCCACCAAGGAGCAGCTGATGTCACAGTCTGACACAGGTATACACCACAGAGCCATTGAGGCCACAGCCTGATACAGGTTTCCACCAAGGATCAGCTGAGGCCGCAGTGTGACACAGGTTTGCACCACAGAGCAGCTGAGGCCACAGTCTGACAGAGGTATCCACCACGGAGCACCTGGGGCCTCCGTCTGACACAGGTATCCACCACGGAGCAGCTGAGGCCACAGTCTGACACAGGTGCCCACCACGGAGCATCTGGTGCAAGAATCTGACACAGGTCTCCACAACGGAGCAGCTGAGGCCACAGTTGGACACATGTATTCGTGACCGATAATCTGAGGCCACCGTCTGACAAACGCATACACTGCAGAGCAGCTGAGGTCACAGCTTGAGACAAATATCAATCAAGGATCAGCTGAGGCCACAGTCTGCCACTGGTATCCACCACGGAGCATCTGAGGCCACAGACTGATGTAGGTATCCACCACGGAGCAGCTGAGTGCACACTCTGATACAGGTATCCACCACAGACCAGTTGAGGTTCTGCCTGACACAGGTATCCGCCACAGTGCAGCTAAGGCTCTGCCTGACAAAGCTACCCACCACGGAGCAACTGTGTCCACATTCTGATACAGGTATAGACCACAGAGCTGATGAGGCCACAGCCTAATACAGGTTTCCACCAAGGATCAGCTGAGGCCGCAGTGTGACTCAGGTTTGCACCACAGAGCTGCTGAGGCCACATTCTGACATAGGTATCTACCATGGAGCAGCAGAGGCCACAGTTCGCACATGTATCCATCACGGAGCAGCTGAGGCCTCAGTCAGACACAGGCATCCACCTGGGAGTGACTGAGCGCACAGATTGACACAGATATCTGCCATGGATCTGCAGAGGCCACAGTCTGAAACAAGTATCCACCACGGAGCAGTTGATGTGACAGTCTGTCACAGATATCCACCACAGAGCAGCTGAGGCCACAGTCTGATACAGGTGTCCAGCACAGAGCAGCTAAGAGTTCATCCTGACAAACGTATCCACCACAATGAAGCTGAAGACACAGTCTGATTCAATTACCCACCAGGGAGCAGTCTTGAAAATATTCAGACACAGGTATCCACCACGGAGCAGCTGAGGCCAAAGTCACACACAATTGTCCACCACGGTGCCACTAAGGCTCTGCCTGACAAAGCTATCCACCATGAAGCAGCTGTGTCACATTCTGATACAGGTATACACCACAGAGCCAAGGAGGCCACAGCCTAATACTGGTTTCCACCAAGGATCAGCTGAGGCCACAATGTGACTCAGGTTTGCATCACAGAGTAGCTGAGGCCAAGGTCTGTCACAAGTATCAACCACGGAGCAGCTGAGGTCACAGTCGGACACAGGTATCCACCACGAGCATCTGAGGCCTCCGCCTGACACAGGTATCAATGACGGAGCAGCTGAGACCTTGGTCTGACATCGGTATCCATCATGGAGCAGCTGAGGCCACAGTCTGATACACGTATCCACCACAGAACAGCTGAAGCCACAGTCAGACACAGGCATCCACCTGGGAGCAACTGAGCGCACAGATTGACACAGGTACCTGCCACCGATCTGCAGAAGCCACAGTCTGAAACAAGTATCCACCAAGGAGCAGTTGATGTGACAGTCTGTCACCGATATCCACCACGGAGCAGCTGAGGCCCCATCCTGACAAACATATCCACCACAATGAAGCTGAAGACACAGTCTGACACAGTTACCCACCAGGGAGCAGCCGTGAAAAGAATCGGGCACAGGTATCAACCCTGGAGCAGCTGATCCCACAGTCTGACACAGATATCCATCACAGAACAGCTGAAGACACAGTCTGACACAGGTATCCACCACAGAACAGCTGAAGCCACAGTCTGACACAGGTATCCACCACGGAGCAACTGGTGTCAGAATCGGACACAGGTATTCACCACGGAGCAGCTGAGGCCACAGTCTGACATGTATCCACCATGGAGCAGTTGAGGTGACAGTTGTCACAGATATCCACCACAGAGGAGTTGTGGATTCTACCTCACACAGGTATCCACCACGGAGCAGCTGAGGCACAGTCTGATGCAGGTGTCCAGCAAAGAGCAGTTGAGGCCACATCCGGACAAACATATCCACCAGAGAGAGGCTGAGGCCACAGTCTGACACAGTTACCCACCACGGAGCAGCCGTGAAAACATTCGGACAGAGGTGTCCACCACGGTGCAGCTAAGGCTCTGCCTGACACAGTTACCCAACACGGAGGAGCTGTGTCCACATTCTGATACAGGTATCAACCCTAGAGCAGCTGAGACTACAGTCTGACACAGGTATACACCACAGAGATGCTGAGGCCACAAGCTGACACAGGTTTCCACCACAGATCAGATGAGGCCACAGTCTGACTCAGGTATCCACCACACAGCAGCTGAGACCACAATCTGCACCAACTGTGGGGCAAAGAGACAGAAACTGCACCGACTATGGGGCAAAGAAACACAAACTGCACCGACTGTGGGGCTGAGAGACACAAACTGCACTGACTGTGGGGCAAAGAGACACAAACTGCACCGACTGAGGGGCAAAGAGACACAAACAGCACCAACTGTGGGGCAAAGAGACACAAACTGCACCGACTGTGGGGCAAAGAGACACAAACTACACCGACTGTGGGGGTGAGAGGCACAAACTGCACCAACTGTGGGGCAAAGAGACACAAACTGCACCGACTGTGGGGGTGAGAGACACAAACTGCACCGACTGAGGGGCAAAGAAACACAAACTGCACCGACTGTGGGGCAAAGAAACACAAAATGCACTGACTGTGGGGCAAGGAGACAGAAAATGCAGCGACTGTGGGGCAAAGAGACACAAACTGCAGCGACTGCGGGGCAAAGAGACACAAACTGCAGCGACTGTGGGTCTGAGAGACACAAACTGCACCGACTGTGGAGCAAAGAGACACAAACTGCACCGACTGTGGGGCAAAGAGACACAAACTGCAGCGACTGTGGGGCAAAGAGACACAAACTGCACCAACTGTGGGGCTGTGAGACACAAACTGCACCGACTGTGGGGCAAAGAGACACAAACTGCACCGAATGTGGGGCAAAGAGACAGAAACTGCACCGACTGTGGGGCAAAGAGACAGAAACTGCACCGACTGTGGGGCTGAGAGACATAAACTGCACCGACTGTGGGGCAAAGAGACACAAACTGCACCGACTGTGGGGTAAAGAAACACAAACTGCAGCGACTGTGGGGCAAAGAAACACAAACTGCACCGACTGTGGGGCTGAGAGACACAAACTGCACCGACTGTGGGGCAAAGAAACACAAACTGCAGCGACTGTGGGGCAAAGAAACACAAACTGCAGCGACTGTGGGGCAAAGAGACAGAAACTGCACCGACTGTGGGGACATAGACACAAACTGCACCGACTGTGTGACAAAGAGACGCAAACTGCACTGACTGTGAGGCAAAGAGACACAAACTGCACCGACTGTGGGGCAAAGAGACACAAACTGCACCGACTGTGGGTCAAAGAGACACAAACTGCACCGAATGTGGGGCTGAGAGAAACAAACTGCAGCGAGTGTGGGGCAAACAGACACAAACTGCACCGACTGCGGGGCAAAGAGACACAAACTGCACCGACTGTGGGGCTGAGAGACACAAATTGCACTGACTGTGGGGCAAAGAGACACAAACTGCACCGACTGAGGGGCAAAGAGACACAAACAGCACCAACTGTGGGGCAAAGAGACAAAAACTGCACTGACTGTGGGGCAAAGAGACACAAACTGCACCGACTGTGGGGGTGAGAGGCACAAACTGCACCAACTGTGGGGCAAAGAGAGACAAACTGCACCGACTGTGGGGGTGAGAGACACAAACTGCACCGACTGTGGGGCAAAGAGACACAAACTGCACCGACTGTGGGGCAAAGAAACACAAAATGCATTGACTGTGGGGCAAGGAGACAGAAAATGCAGCGACTGTGGGGCAAAGAGACAGAAACTGCAGCGACTGCGGAGCAAAGAGACACAAACTGCAGCGACTGTGGGTCTGAGAGACACAAACTGCACCGACTGTGGAGCAAAGAGACACAAACTGCACCGACTGTGGGGCAAAGAGACACAAACTGCAGCGACTGTGGGGCAAAGAGACACAAACTGCACCAACTGTGGGGCTGAGAGACACAAACTGCACCGACTGTGGGGCAAAGAGACACAAACTGCACCGAATGTGGGGCAAAGAGACAGAAACTGCACCGACTGTGGGGCAAAGAGACACAAACTGCACCGACTGTGGGGCAAAGAAACACAAAATGCACTGACTGTGGGGCAAAGAGACAGAAACTTCAGCGACTGTGGGGCAAAGAGACATAAACTGCACCGACTGTGGGCAAAGAGACACAAACTGCACCGACTGTGGAGCAAAGAGACAGAAACTGCAGCGACTGTGGGGCAAAGAGACAGAAACTGCACCAACTGTGGGGCAAAGAGACACAAACTGCAACGACTGTGGGGCAAAGAGACACAAACTGCAGCGACTGTGGGGCAAAGAGACACAAACTGCACCAACTGTGGGGCTGAGAGACACAAACTGCACCGACTCTGGGGCAAAGAGACACAAACTGCACCGACTGTGAGGTAAAGAAACACAAACTGCACCGACTGTGGGGCTGAGAGACACAAACTGCACCGACTGTGGGGCAAAGAAACACAAACTGCAGCGACTGTGGGGCAAAGAAACACAAACTGCAGCGACTGTGGGGCAAAGAGACAGAAACTGCACCGACTGTGGGGACATAGACACAAACTGCACCGACTGTGTGACAAAGAGACGCAAACTGCACTGATTGTGAGGCAAAGAGACACAAACTACACCGACGGTGAGGCAAAGAGACACAAACTGCACCAACAGTAAGGCAAAGAGACACAAACTGCAGCGACTGTGGGGCAAAGAGACACAAACTGCACCAACTGTGGGGCTGAGAGACACAAACTGCACCGACTCTGGGGCAAAGAGACACAAACTGCACCGACTGTGAGGTAAAGAAACACAAACTGCACCGACTGTGGGGCTGAGAGACACAAACTGCACCGACTGTGGGGCAAAGAAACACAAACTGCAGCGACTGTGGGGCAAAGAAACACAAACTGCAGCGACTGTGGGGCAAAGAGACCAAACTGCAACGACTGTGGGGCAAAGAGACACAAACTGCAGCGACTGTGGGGCAAAGAGACACAAACTGCACCAACTGTGGGGCTGAGAGACACAAACTGCACCGACTCTGGGGCAAAGAGACACAAACTGCACCGACTGTGAGGTAAAGAAACACAAACTGCACCGACTGTGGGGCTGAGAGACACAAACTGCACCGACTGTGGGGCAAAGAAACACAAACTGCAGCGACTGTGGGGCAAAGAAACACAAACTGCAGCGACTGTGGGGCAAAGAGACAGAAACTGCACCGACTGTGGGGACATAGACACAAACTGCACCGACTGTGTGACAAAGAGACGCAAACTGCACTGATTGTGAGGCAAAGAGACACAAACTGCACCGACAGTGAGGCAAAGAGACACAAACTGCACCAACAGTAAGGCAAAGAGACACAAACAGCACCGACTGTGGGGCTGAGAGACACAAACTGCACCGACTGTGGGGCAAAGAGACACAAACTGCACCGACTGTGGGGCAAAGCAACACAAACTTCACCGACTGTGGGGCTGAGAGACACAAACTGCAGCGACTGTGGGGCAAAGCAACACAAACTGCATTGACTGTGGGGCTGAGTGACAAAAACTGCACCGAATGTGGGGCAAAGAGACACAAACTGCACCGACTGTGGGGCAAAGAGACACAAACTGCAGCGACTGTGGGGCTGAATGACACAAACTGCACGGACTGTGGGGCAAAGAGACACAAACTGCACCGACTGTGGGGACATAGACACAAACTGCACCGACTGAGGGACAAAGAGACGCAAACTGCACTGACTGTGAGGCAAAGAGACACAAACTGCACCGACTGTGAGGCAAAGAGACACAAACTGCACCAACAGTAAGGCAAAGAGACACAAACTGCACCGACTGTGGGGCAAAGCAACACAAACTTCACCGACTGTGGGGCTGAGAGACACAAACTGCAGCGACTGTGGCGCAAAGCGACACAAACTGCATTGACTGTGGGGCAAAGAGACAAAAACTGCACCGACTGTGGGGCAAAGAGACACAAACTGCACCGACTGTGGGGCAAAGAGACACAAACTGCACCGACTGTGGGACAAAGAGACACAAACTGCACCGACTGTGGGGCTGAGACACAAACTGCACTGACTGTGGGGCAAAGAGACACAAACTGCACCGACTGTGGGGCAAAGAGACACAAACTGCAGCGACTGTGGGGCTGAGTGACACAAACTGCACCGACTGTGGGACAAAGAGACACAAACTGCACCGACTGTGGGGCAAAGAGACACAAACTGCACCGACTGTGGGGCAAAGAGACACAAACTGCAGCGACTGTGGGGCTGAGTGACACAAACTGCACCGACTGTGGGGCAAAGAGACACAAACTGCACCGACTGTGGGGCAAAGAGACACAAACTGCAGCGACTGTGGGGCTGAGAGAAACAAACTGCAGCGAGTGTGGGACAAACAGACACAAACTGCACCAACAGTAAGGCAAAGAGACACAAACAGCACCGACTGTGGGGCTGAGAGACACAAACTGCACCGACTGTGGGGCAAAGAGACACAAACTGCACCGACTGTGGGGCAAAGCAACACAAACTTCACCGACTGTGGGGCTGAGAGACACAAACTGCAGCGACTGTGGGGCAAAGCAACACAAACTGCATTGACTGTGGGGCTGAGTGACAAAAACTGCACCGAATGTGGGGCAAAGAGACACAAACTGCACCGACTGTGGGGCAAAGAGACACAAACTGCAGCGACTGTGGGGCTGAATGACACAAACTGCACGGACTGTGGGGCAAAGAGACACAAACTGCACCGACTGTGGGGACATAGACACAAACTGCACCGACTGAGGGACAAAGAGACGCAAACTGCACTGACTGTGAGGCAAAGAGACACAAACTGCACCGACTGTGAGGCAAAGAGACACAAACTGCACCAACAGTAAGGCATAGATACACAAACTGCACCGACTGTGGGGCAAAGCAACACAAACTTCACCGACTGTGGGGCTGAGAGACACAAACTGCAGCGACTGTGGGGCAAAGCGACACAAACTGCATTGACTGTGGGGCAAAGAGACAAAAACTGCACCGACTGTGGGGCAAAGAGACACAAACTGCACCGACTGTGGGGCAAAGAGACACAAACTGCACCGACTGTGGGACAAAGAGACACAAACTGCACCGACTGTGGGGCTGAGACACAAACTGCACTGACTGTGGGGCAAAGAGACACAAACTGCACCGACTGTGGGGCAAAGAGACACAAACTGCAGCGACTGTGGGGCTGAGTGACACAAACTGCACCGACTGTGGGACAAAGAGACACAAACTGCACCGACTGTGGGGCAAAGAGACACAAACTGCACCGACTGTGGGGCAAAGAGACACAAACTGCAGCGACTGTGGGGCTGAGTGACACAAACTGCACCGACTGTGGGGCAAAGAGACACAAACTGCACCGACTGTGGGGCAAAGAGACACAAACTGCAGCGACTGTGGGGCTGAGAGAAACAAACTGCAGCGAGTGTGGGACAAACAGACACAAACTGCACCGACTGCGGGGCAAAGAGACACAAACTGCACCGACTGTGGGGCTGAGAGACACAAACTGCACTGACTGTGGGGCAAAGAGACACAAACTGCACCGACTGTGGGGGTGAGAGGCACAAACTGCACCAACTGTGGGGCAAAGAGACACAAACTGCACCGACTGTGGGGGTGAGAGACACAAACTGCACCGACTGTGGGGCAAAGAGACACAAACTGCACCGACTGTGGGGCAAAGAAAGACAAAATGCATTGACTGTGGGGCAAGGAGACAGAAAATGCAGCGACTGTGGGGCAAAGAGACAGAAACTGCAGCGACTGCGGGTCTGAGAGACACAAACTGCACCGACTGTGGAGCAAAGAGACACAAACTGCACCGACTGTGGGGCAAAGAGACACAAACTGCAGCGACTGTGGGGCAAAGAGACACAAACTGCACCAACTGTGGGGCTGAGAGACACAAACTGCACCGACTGCGGGGCAAAGAGACACAAACTGCACCGAATGTGGGGCAAAGAGACAGAAACTGCACCGACTGTGGGGCAAAGAGACACAAACTGCACCGACTGTGGGGCAAAGAAACACAAAATGCACTGACTGTGGGGCAAAGAGACAGAAAATGCAGCGACTGTGGGGCAAAGAGACACAAACTGCAGCGACTGTGGGGCAAAGAGACATAAACTGCACCGACTGTGGGGCAAAGAGACACAAACTGCACCGACTGTGGAGCAAAGAGACAGAAACTGCAGCGACTGTGGGGCAAAGAGACAGAAACTGCACCGACTGTGGGGCAAAGAGACACAAACTGCACCGACTGTAGTGCAAAGAGACACAAACTGCAGCGACTGTGGGGCAAAGAGACACAAACTGCACCAACTGTGGGGCAAAGAGACACAAACTGCACCGACTGTGGGGCTGAGAGACACAAACTGCACCGACTGTGGGGCAAAGAAACACAAACTGCAGCGACTGTGGGGCAAAGAAACACAAACTGCAGCGACTGTGGGGCAAAGAGACAGAAACTGCACCGACTGTGGGGACATAGACACAAACTGCACCGACTGTGTGACAAAGAGACGCAAACTGCACTGACTGTGAGGCAAAGAGACACAAACTGCACCGACTGTGAGGCAAAGAGACACAAACTGCACCAACAGTAAGGCAAAGAGACACAAACTGCAGCGACTGTGGGGCAAAGCAACACAAACTGCATTGACTGTGGGGCTGAGTGACAAAAACTGCACCGAATGTGGGGCAAAGAGACACAAACTGCACCGACTGTGGGGCAAAGAGACACAAACTGCACCGACTGTGGGGCAAAGAGACACAAACTGCACCGACTGTGGGACAAAGAGACACAAACTGCACCGAATGTGTGGCTGAGAGAAAAAAACTGCAGCGAGTGTGGGGCAAAGAGACACAAACTGCACCGACTGTGGGGCAAAGAGACACAAACTGCACCGACTGTGGGGCTGAGAGACACAAACTGCACCGACTGTGGGGCAAAGAGACACAAACTGCACCGACTGTGGGGCTGAGAGACACAAACTGCAACGACTGTGGGGCAAAGAGACACAAACTGCACTGACTGTGGGGCTTAGAGACACAAACTGCAACGACTGTGGGGCAAAGATACACAAACTGCACTGACTGTGGGGCTGAGAGACACAAACTGCAGCGACTACGGGGCAAAGAGATACAAACTGCACCGACTGTGGGGCTGAGAGACACAAACTGCAGTGAATGTGGGACAAAGAGACAGAAACTGCAGCGACTGTGGGGCAAAGAGACAGAAACTGCACCGACTGTGGGGCAAAGAGACACAAACTGCACCGACTGTGGGGCAAAGAGACACAAACTGCACCGACTGTGGGGCAAAGAGACACAAACTGCACCAACTGTGGGGCTGAGAGACACAAACTGCACCGACTGTGGGGCAAAGAGACACAAACTGCACCGACTGTGGGGTAAAGAAACACAAACTGCAGCGACTGTGGGGCAAAGAAACACAAACTGCACCGACTGTGGGGCTGAGAGACACAAACTGCACCGACTGTGGGGCAAAGAAACACAAACTGCAGCGACTGTGGGGCAAAGAAACACAAACTGCAGCGACTGTGGGGCAAAGAGACAGAAACTGCAGCGACTGTGGGGCAAAGAGACAGAAACTGCACCGACTGTGGGGCAAAGAGACACAAACTGCACCGACTGTGGGGCAAAGAGACACAAACTGCAGCGACTGTGGGGCAAAGAGACACAAACTGCACCAACTGTGGGGCTGAGAGTCACAAACTGCAGCGACTGTGGGGCAAAGCAACACAAACTGCATTGACTGTGGGGCTGAGTGACAAAAAGTGCACCGACTGTGGGGCAAAGAGACACAAACTGCACCGACTGTGGGGCAAAGAGACACAAACTGCAGCGACTGTGGGGCTGAGTGACACAAACTGCACCGACTGTGGGGCAAAGAGACACAAACTGCACCGACTGTGGGACAAAGAGACACAAACTGCACCGAATGTGGGGCTGAGAGAAACAAACTGCAGCGAGTGTGGGGCAAACAGACACAAACTGCACCGACTGAGGGGCAAAGAGACACAAACTGCACCGACTGTGGGGCTGAGAGACACAAACTGCACTGACTGTGGGGCAAAGAGACACAAACTGCACCGACTGAGGGGCAAAGAGACACAAACAGCACCAACTGTGGAGCAAAGAGACACAAAGTGCACTGACTGTGGGGCAAAGAGACACAAACTGCACCGACTGTGGGGGTGAGAGGCACAAACTGCACCAACTGTGGGGCAAAGAGAGACAAACTGCACCGACCGTGGGGGTGAGAGACACAAACTGCACCGACTGTGGGGCAAAGAGACACAAACTGCACCGACTGTGGGGCAAAGAAAGACAAAATGCATTGACTGTGGGGCAAGGAGACAGAAAATGCAGCGACTGTGGGGCAAAGAGACAGAAACTGCAGCGACTGCGGGTCTGAGAGACACAAACTGCACCGACTGTGGAGCAAAGAGACACAAACTGCACCGACTGTGGGGCAAAGAGACACAAACTGCAGCGACTGTGGGGCAAAGAGACACAAAATGCACCAACTGTGGGGCTGAGAGACACAAACTGCACCGACTGTGGGGCAAAGAGACACAAACTGCACCGAATGTGGGGCAAAGAGACAGAAACTGCACCGACTGTGGGGCAAAAAGACACAAACTGCACCGACTGTGGGGCAAAGAAACACAAAATGCAATAACTGTGGGGCAAAGAGACAGAAAATGCAGCGACGGTGGGGCAAAGAGACAGAAACTGCAGCGACTGTGGGGCAAAGAGACATAAACTGCACCGACTGTGGGGCAAAGAGACACAAACTGCACCGACTGTGGAGCAAAGAGACAGAAACTGCACCGACTGTGGGGCAAAGAGACAGAAACTGCACCGACTGTGGGGCAAAGAGACACAAACTGCACCGACTGTGGGGCAAAGAGACACAAACTGCAGCGACTGTGGGGCAAAGAGACACAAACTGCACCGACTGTGGGGCAAAGAGACACAAACTGCACCGACTGTGGGGCTGAGAGAGACAAACTGCACCGACTGTGGGGCAAAGAAACACAAACTGCAGCGACTGTGGGGCAAAGAAACACAAACTGCAGCGACTGTGGGGCAAAGAGACAGAAACTGCACCGACTGTGGGGACATAGACACAAACTGCACCGACTGTGACAAAGAGACGCAAACTGCACTGACTGTGAGGCAAAGAGACACAAACTGCACCGACTGTGAGGCAAAGAGACACAAACTGCACCTACTGTGGGGCTGAGAGACACAAACTGCAACGACTGTGGGGCAAAGATACACAAACTGCACTGACTGTGGGGCTGAGAGACACAAACTGCAGCGACTACGGGGCAAAGAGATACAAACTGCACCGACTGTGGGGCTGAGAGACACAAACTGCAGTGAATGTGGGACAAAGAGACAGAAACTGCAGCGACTGTGGGGCAAAGAGACACAAACTGCACCGACTGTGGGGCAAAGAGACACAAACTGCACCGACTGTGGGGCAAAGAGACACAAACTGCAGCGACTGTGGGGCAAAGAGACACAAACTGCACCAACTGTGGGGCAAAGTGACACAAACTGCACCAACTGTGGGGCTGAGAGACACAAACTGCACCGACTGTGGGGCAAAGAGTCACAAACTGCACCGACTGTGGGGTAAAGAAACACAAACTGCAGCGACTGTGGGGCAAAGAAACACAAACTGCACCGACTGTGGGGCTGAGAGACACAAACTGCACCGACTGTGGGGCAAAGAAACACAAACTGCAGCGACTGTGGGGCAAAGAAACACAAACTGCAGCGACTGTGGGGCAAAGAGACAGAAACTGCAGCGACTGTGGGGCAAAGAGACAGAAACTGCACCAACTGTGGGGCAAAGCAACACAAACTTCACCGACTGTGGGGCTGAGAGACACAAACTGCAGCGACTGTGGGGCAAAGAGACAGAAACTGCACCGACTGTGGGGACATAGACACAAACTGCACCGACTGTGTGACAAAGAGACGCAAACTGCACTGACTGTGAGGCAAAGAGACACAAACTGCACCGACTGTGAGGTAAAGAAACACAAACTGCACCGACTGTGGGGCTGAGAGACACAAACTGCACCGACTGTGGGGCAAAGAAACACAAACTGCAGCGACTGTGGGGCAAAGAAACACAAACTGCAGCGACTGTGGGGCAAAGAGACACAAACTGCAACGACTGTGGGGCAAAGAGACACAAACTGCAGCGACTGTGGGGCAAAGAGACACAAACTGCACCAACTGTGGGGCTGAGAGACACAAACTGCACCGACTCTGGGGCAAAGAGACACAAACTGCACCGACTGTGAGGTAAAGAAACACAAACTGCACCGACTGTGGGGCTGAGAGACACAAACTGCACCGACTGTGGGGCAAAGAAACACAAACTGCAGCGACTGTGGGGCAAAGAAACACAAACTGCAGCGACTGTGGGGCAAAGAGACAGAAACTGCACCGACTGTGGGGACATAGACACAAACTGCACCGACTGTGTGACAAAGAGACGCAAACTGCACTGATTGTGAGGCAAAGAGACACAAACTGCACCGACAGTGAGGCAAAGAGACACAAACTGCACCAACAGTAAGGCAAAGAGACACAAACAGCACCGACTGTGGGGCTGAGAGACACAAACTGCACCGACTGTGGGGCAAAGAGACACAAACTGCACCGACTGTGGGGCAAAGCAACACAAACTTCACCGACTGTGGGGCTGAGAGACACAAACTGCAGCGACTGTGGGGCAAAGCAACACAAACTGCATTGACTGTGGGGCTGAGTGACAAAAACTGCACCGAATGTGGGGCAAAGAGACACAAACTGCACCGACTGTGGGGCAAAGAGACACAAACTGCAGCGACTGTGGGGCTGAATGACACAAACTGCACGGACTGTGGGGCAAAGAGACACAAACTGCACCGACTGTGGGGACATAGACACAAACTGCACCGACTGAGGGACAAAGAGACGCAAACTGCACTGACTGTGAGGCAAAGAGACACAAACTGCACCGACTGTGAGGCAAAGAGACACAAACTGCACCAACAGTAAGGCAAAGAGACACAAACTGCACCGACTGTGGGGCAAAGCAACACAAACTTCACCGACTGTGGGGCTGAGAGACACAAACTGCAGCGACTGTGGGGCAAAGCGACACAAACTGCATTGACTGTGGGGCAAAGAGACAAAAACTGCACCGACTGTGGGGCAAAGAGACACAAACTGCACCGACTGTGGGGCAAAGAGACACAAACTGCACCGACTGTGGGACAAAGAGACACAAACTGCACCGACTGTGGGGCTGAGACACAAACTGCACTGACTGTGGGGCAAAGAGACACAAACTGCACCGACTGTGGGGCAAAGAGACACAAACTGCAGCGACTGTGGGGCTGAGTGACACAAACTGCACCGACTGTGGGACAAAGAGACACAAACTGCACCGACTGTGGGGCAAAGAGACACAAACTGCACCGACTGTGGGGCAAAGAGACACAAACTGCAGCGACTGTGGGGCTGAGTGACACAAACTGCACCGACTGTGGGGCAAAGAGACACAAACTGCACCGACTGTGGGGCAAAGAGACACAAACTGCAGCGACTGTGGGGCTGAGAGAAACAAACTGCAGCGAGTGTGGGACAAACAGACACAAACTGCACCGACTGCGGGGCAAAGAGACACAAACTGCACCGACTGTGGGGCTGAGAGACACAAACTGCACTGACTGTGGGGCAAAGAGACACAAACTGCACCGACTGTGGGGGTGAGAGGCACAAACTGCACCAACTGTGGGGCAAAGAGACACAAACTGCACCGACTGTGGGGGTGAGAGACACAAACTGCACCGACTGTGGGGCAAAGAGACACAAACTGCACCGACTGTGGGGCAAAGAAAGACAAAATGCATTGACTGTGGGGCAAGGAGACAGAAAATGCAGCGACTGTGGGGCAAAGAGACAGAAACTGCAGCGACTGCGGGTCTGAGAGACACAAACTGCACCGACTGTGGAGCAAAGAGACACAAACTGCACCGACTGTGGGGCAAAGAGACACAAACTGCAGCGACTGTGGGGCAAAGAGACACAAACTGCACCAACTGTGGGGCTGAGAGACACAAACTGCACCGACTGCGGGGCAAAGAGACACAAACTGCACCGAATGTGGGGCAAAGAGACAGAAACTGCACCGACTGTGGGGCAAAGAGACACAAACTGCACCGACTGTGGGGCAAAGAAACACAAAATGCACTGACTGTGGGGCAAAGAGACAGAAAATGCAGCGACTGAGGGGCAAAGAGACACAAACTGCAGCGACTGTGGGGCAAAGAGACATAAACTGCACCGACTGTGGGGCAAAGAGACACAAACTGCACCGACTGTGGAGCAAAGAGACAGAAACTGCAGCGACTGTGGGGCAAAGAGACAGAAACTGCACCGACTGTGGGGCAAAGAGACACAAACTGCACCGACTGTAGTGCAAAGAGACACAAACTGCAGCGACTGTGGGGCAAAGAGACACAAACTGCACCAACTGTGGGGCAAAGAGACACAAACTGCACCGACTGTGGGGCTGAGAGACACAAACTGCACCGACTGTGGGGCAAAGAAACACAAACTGCAGCGACTGTGGGGCAAAGAAACACAAACTGCAGCGACTGTGGGGCAAAGAGACAGAAACTGCACCGACTGTGGGGACATAGACACAAACTGCACCGACTGTGTGACAAAGAGACGCAAACTGCACTGACTGTGAGGCAAAGAGACACAAACTGCACCGACTGTGAGGCAAAGAGACACAAACTGCACCAACAGTAAGGCAAAGAGACACAAACTGCAGCGACTGTGGGGCAAAGCAACACAAACTGCATTGACTGTGGGGCTGAGTGACAAAAACTGCACCGAATGTGGGGCAAAGAGACACAAACTGCACCGACTGTGGGGCAAAGAGACACAAACTGCACCGACTGTGGGGCAAAGAGACACAAACTGCACCGACTGTGGGACAAAGAGACACAAACTGCACCGAATGTGTGGCTGAGAGAAAAAAACTGCAGCGAGTGTGGGGCAAAGAGACACAAACTGCACCGACTGTGGGGCAAAGAGACACAAACTGCACCGACTGTGGGGCTGAGAGACACAAACTGCACCGACTGTGGGGCAAAGAGACACAAACTGCACCGACTGTGGGGCTGAGAGACACAAACTGCAACGACTGTGGGGCAAAGAGACACAAACTGCACTGACTGTGGGGCTTAGAGACACAAACTGCAACGACTGTGGGGCAAAGATACACAAACTGCACTGACTGTGGGGCTGAGAGACACAAACTGCAGCGACTACGGGGCAAAGAGATACAAACTGCACCGACTGTGGGGCTGAGAGACACAAACTGCAGTGAATGTGGGACAAAGAGACAGAAACTGCAGCGACTGTGGGGCAAAGAGACAGAAACTGCACCGACTGTGGGGCAAAGAGACACAAACTGCACCGACTGTGGGGCAAAGAGACACAAACTGCACCGACTGTGGGGCAAAGAGACACAAACTGCACCAACTGTGGGGCTGAGAGACACAAACTGCACCGACTGTGGGGCAAAGAGACACAAACTGCACCGACTGTGGGGTAAAGAAACACAAACTGCAGCGACTGTGGGGCAAAGAAACACAAACTGCACCGACTGTGGGGCTGAGAGACACAAACTGCACCGACTGTGGGGCAAAGAAACACAAACTGCAGCGACTGTGGGGCAAAGAAACACAAACTGCAGCGACTGTGGGGCAAAGAGACAGAAACTGCAGCGACTGTGGGGCAAAGAGACAGAAACTGCACCGACTGTGGGGCAAAGAGACACAAACTGCACCGACTGTGGGGCAAAGAGACACAAACTGCACCAACTGTGGGGCTGAGAGACACAAACTGCACCGACTGTGGGGCAAAGAGACACAAACTGCACCGACTGTGGGGTAAAGAAACACAAACTGCAGCGACTGTGGGGCAAAGAAACACAAACTGCACCGACTGTGGGGCTGAGAGACACAAACTGCACCGACTGTGGGGCAAAGAAACACAAACTGCAGCGACTGTGGGGCAAAGAAACACAAACTGCAGCGACTGTGGGGCAAAGAGACAGAAACTGCAGCGACTGTGGGGCAAAGAGACAGAAACTGCACCGACTGTGGGGCAAAGAGACACAAACTGCACCGACTGTGGGGCAAAGAGACACAAACTGCAGCGACTGTGGGGCAAAGAGACACAAACTGCACCAACTGTGGGGCTGAGAGTCACAAACTGCAGCGACTGTGGGGCAAAGCAACACAAACTGCATTGACTGTGGGGCTGAGTGACAAAAAGTGCACCGACTGTGGGGCAAAGAGACACAAACTGCACCGACTGTGGGGCAAAGAGACACAAACTGCAGCGACTGTGGGGCTGAGTGACACAAACTGCACCGACTGTGGGGCAAAGAGACACAAACTGCACCGACTGTGGGACAAAGAGACACAAACTGCACCGAATGTGGGGCTGAGAGAAACAAACTGCAGCGAGTGTGGGGCAAACAGACACAAACTGCACCGACTGAGGGGCAAAGAGACACAAACTGCACCGACTGTGGGGCTGAGAGACACAAACTGCACTGACTGTGGGGCAAAGAGACACAAACTGCACCGACTGAGGGGCAAAGAGACACAAACAGCACCAACTGTGGAGCAAAGAGACACAAAGTGCACTGACTGTGGGGCAAAGAGACACAAACTGCACCGACTGTGGGGGTGAGAGGCACAAACTGCACCAACTGTGGGGCAAAGAGAGACAAACTGCACCGACCGTGGGGGTGAGAGACACAAACTGCACCGACTGTGGGGCAAAGAGACACAAACTGCACCGACTGTGGGGCAAAGAAAGACAAAATGCATTGACTGTGGGGCAAGGAGACAGAAAATGCAGCGACTGTGGGGCAAAGAGACAGAAACTGCAGCGACTGCGGGTCTGAGAGACACAAACTGCACCGACTGTGGAGCAAAGAGACACAAACTGCACCGACTGTGGGGCAAAGAGACACAAACTGCAGCGACTGTGGGGCAAAGAGACACAAAATGCACCAACTGTGGGGCTGAGAGACACAAACTGCACCGACTGTGGGGCAAAGAGACACAAACTGCACCGAATGTGGGGCAAAGAGACAGAAACTGCACCGACTGTGGGGCAAAAAGACACAAACTGCACCGACTGTGGGGCAAAGAAACACAAAATGCAATAACTGTGGGGCAAAGAGACAGAAAATGCAGCGACGGTGGGGCAAAGAGACAGAAACTGCAGCGACTGTGGGGCAAAGAGACATAAACTGCACCGACTGTGGGGCAAAGAGACACAAACTGCACCGACTGTGGAGCAAAGAGACAGAAACTGCACCGACTGTGGGGCAAAGAGACAGAAACTGCACCGACTGTGGGGCAAAGAGACACAAACTGCACCGACTGTGGGGCAAAGAGACACAAACTGCAGCGACTGTGGGGCAAAGAGACACAAACTGCACCAACTGTGGGGCAAAGAGACACAAACTGCACCGACTGTGGGGCTGAGAGAGACAAACTGCACCGACTGTGGGGCAAAGAAACACAAACTGCAGCGACTGTGGGGCAAAGAAACACAAACTGCAGCGACTGTGGGGCAAAGAGACAGAAACTGCACCGACTGTGGGGACATAGACACAAACTGCACCGACTGTGACAAAGAGACGCAAACTGCACTGACTGTGAGGCAAAGAGACACAAACTGCACCGACTGTGAGGCAAAGAGACACAAACTGCACCTACTGTGGGGCTGAGAGACACAAACTGCAACGACTGTGGGGCAAAGATACACAAACTGCACTGACTGTGGGGCTGAGAGACA
Source organism: Isurus oxyrinchus (assembly GCA_026770705.1). Classification (NCBI taxonomy): domain Eukaryota; kingdom Metazoa; phylum Chordata; class Chondrichthyes; order Lamniformes; family Lamnidae; genus Isurus; species Isurus oxyrinchus. Next base: position 35,199 of record JANJGN010000580.1, on the reverse strand, counting down.
CAAACTGCAGCGACTACGGGGCAAAGAGATACAAACTGCACCGACTGTGGGGCTGAGAGACACAAACTGCAGTGAATGTGGGACAAAGAGACAGAAACTGCAGCGACTGTGGGGCAAAGAGACACAAACTGCACCGACTGTGGGGCAAAGAGACACAAACTGCACCGACTGTGGGGCAAAGAGACACAAACTGCAGCGACTGTGGGGCAAAGAGACACAAACTGCACCAACTGTGGGGCAAAGTGACACAAACTGCACCAACTGTGGGGCTGAGAGACACAAACTGCACCGACTGTGGGGCAAAGAGTCACAAACTGCACCGACTGTGGGGTAAAGAAACACAAACTGCAGCGACTGTGGGGCAAAGAAACACAAACTGCACCGACTGTGGGGCTGAGAGACACAAACTGCACCGACTGTGGGGCAAAGAAACACAAACTGCAGCGACTGTGGGGCAAAGAAACACAAACTGCAGCGACTGTGGGGCAAAGAGACAGAAACTGCAGCGACTGTGGGGCAAAGAGACAGAAACTGCACCAACTGTGGGGCAAAGCAACACAAACTTCACCGACTGTGGGGCAAAGAAACACAAACTGCAGCGACTGTGGGGCAAAGAGACACAAACTGCAACGACTGTGGGGCAAAGAGACACAAACTGCAGCGACTGTGGGGCAAAGAGACACAAACTGCACCAACTGTGGGGCTGAGAGACACAAACTGCACCGACTCTGGGGCAAAGAGACACAAACAGCACCAACTGTGGAGCAAAGAGACACAAAGTGCACTGACTGTGGGGCAAAGAGACACAAACTGCACCGACTGTGGGGGTGAGAGGCACAAACTGCACCAACTGTGGGGCAAAGAGAGACAAACTGCACCGACCGTGGGGGTGAGAGACACAAACTGCACCGACTGTGGGGCAAAGAGACACAAACTGCACCGACTGTGGGGCAAAGAAAGACAAAATGCATTGACTGTGGGGCAAGGAGACAGAAAATGCAGCGACTGTGGGGCAAAGAGACAGAAACTGCAGCGACTGCGGGTCTGAGAGACACAAACTGCACCGACTGTGGAGCAAAGAGACACAAACTGCACCGACTGTGGGGCAAAGAGACACAAACTGCAGCGACTGTGGGGCAAAGAGACACAAAATGCACCAACTGTGGGGCTGAGAGACACAAACTGCACCGACTGTGGGGCAAAGAGACACAAACTGCACCGAATGTGGGGCAAAGAGACAGAAACTGCACCGACTGTGGGGCAAAAAGACACAAACTGCACCGACTGTGGGGCAAAGAAACACAAAATGCAATAACTGTGGGGCAAAGAGACAGAAAATGCAGCGACGGTGGGGCAAAGAGACAGAAACTGCAGCGACTGTGGGGCAAAGAGACATAAACTGCACCGACTGTGGGGCAAAGAGAGACAAACTGCACCGACTGTGGAGCAAAGAGACAGAAACTGCACCGACTGTGGGGCAAAGAGACAGAAACTGCACCGACTGTGGGGCAAAGAGACACAAACTGCACCGACTGTGGGGCAAAGAGACACAAACTGCAGCGACTGTGGGGCAAAGAGACACAAACTGCACCAACTGTGGGGCAAAGAGACACAAACTGCACCGACTGTGGGGCTGAGAGAGACAAACTGCACCGACTGTGGGGCAAAGAAACACAAACTGCAGCGACTGTGGGGCAAAGAAACACAAACTGCAGCGACTGTGGGGCAAAGAGACAGAAACTGCACCGACTGTGGGGACATAGACACAAACTGCAACGACTGTGGGGCAAAGATACACAAACTGCACTGACTGTGGGGCTGAGAGACACAAACTGCAGCGACTACGGGGCAAAGAGATACAAACTGCACCGACTGTGGGGCTGAGAGTCACAAACTGCAGTGAATGTGGGACAAAGAGACAGAAACTGCAGCGACTGTGGGGCAAAGAGACACAAACTGCACCGACTGTGGGGCAAAGAGACACAAACTGCACCGACTGTGGGGCAAAGAGACACAAACTGCAGCGACTGTGGGGCAAAGAGACACAAACTGCACCAACTGTGGGGCAAAGTGACACAAACTGCACCAACTGTGGGGCTGAGAGACACAAACTGCACCGACTGTGGGGCAAAGAGTCACAAACTGCATCGACTGTGGGGTAAAGAAACACAAACTGCAGCGACTGTGGGGCAAAGAAACACAAACTGCACCGACTGTGGGGCTGAGAGACACAAACTGCACCGACTGTGGGGCAAAGAAACACAAACTGCAGCGACTGTGGGGCAAAGAAACACAAACTGCAGCGACTGTGGGGCAAAGAGACAGAAACTGCAGCGACTGTGGGGCAAAGAGACAGAAACTGCACCAACTGTGGGGCAAAGCAACACAAACTTCACCGACTGTGGGGCTGAGAGACACAAACTGCAGCGACTGTGGGGCAAAGCGACACAAACTGCATTGACTGTGGGGCAAAGAGACAAAAACTGCATTGACTGTGGGGCAAAGAGACAAAAACTGCACCGACTGTGGGGCAAAGAGACACAAACTGCACCGACTGTGGGGCAAAGAGACACAAACTGCACCGACTGTGGGACAAAGAGACACAAACTGCACCGACTGTGGGGCTGAGACACAAACTGCACTGACTGTGGGGCAAAGAGACACAAACTGCACCGACTGTGGGGCAAAGAGACACAAACTGCAGCGACTGTGGGGCTGAGTGACACAAACTGCACCGACTGTGGGACAAAGAGACACAAACTGCACCGACTGTGGGGCAAAGAGACACAAACTGCACCGACTGTGGGGCAAAGAGACACAAACTGCAGCGACTGTGGGGCTGAGTGACACAAACTGCACCGACTGTGGGGCAAAGAGACACAAACTGCACCGACTGTGGGGCAAAGAGACACAAACTGCAGCGACTGTGGGGCTGAGAGAAACAAACTGCAGCGAGTGTGGGACAAACAGACACAAACTGCACCGACTGCGGGGCAAAGAGACACAAACTGCACCGACTGTGGGGCTGAGAGACACAAACTGCACTGACTGTGGGGCAAAGAGACACAAACTGCACCGACTGTGGGGGTGAGAGGCACAAACTGCACCAACTGTGGGGCAAAGAGACACAAAATGCACCGACTGTGGGGGTGAGAGACACAAACTGCACCGACTGTGGGGCAAAGAGACACAAACTGCACCGACTGTGGGGCAAAGAAAGACAAAATGCATTGACTGTGGGGCAAGGAGACAGAAAATGCAGCGACTGTGGGGCAAAGAGACAGAAACTGCAGCGACTGCGGGTCTGAGAGACACAAACTGCACCGACTGTGGAGCAAAGAGACACAAACTGCACCGACTGTGGGGCAAAGAGACACAAACTGCAGCGACTGTGGGGCAAAGAGACACAAACTGCACCAACTGTGGGGCTGAGAGACACAAACTGCACCGACTGCGGGGCAAAGAGACACAAACTGCACCGAATGTGGGGCAAAGAGACAGAAACTGCACCGACTGTGGGGCAAAGAGACACAAACTGCACCGACTGTGGGGCAAAGAAACACAAAATGCACTGACTGTGGGGCAAAGAGACAGAAAATGCAGCGACTGTGGGGCAAAGAGACACAAACTGCAGCGACTGTGGGGCAAAGAGACATAAACTGCACCGACTGTGGGGCAAAGAGACACAAACTGCACCGACTGTGGAGCAAAGAGACAGAAACTGCAGCGACTGTGGGGCAAAGAGACAGAAACTGCACCGACTGTGGGGCAAAGAGACACAAACTGCACCGACTGTGGTGCAAAGAGACACAAACTGCAGCGACTGTGGGGCAAAGAGACACAAACTGCACCAACTGTGGGGCAAAGAGACACAAACTGCACCGACTGTGGGGCTGAGAGACACAAACTGCACCGACTGTGGGGCAAAGAAACACAAACTGCAGCGACTGTGGGGCAAAGAAACACAAACTGCAGCGACTGTGGGGCAAAGAGACAGAAACTGCACCGACTGTGGGGACATAGACACAAACTGCACCGACTGTGTGACAAAGAGACGCAAACTGCACTGACTGTGAGGCAAAGAGACACAAACTGCACCGACTGTGAGGTAAAGAAACACAAACTGCACCGACTGTGGGGCTGAGAGACACAAACTGCAGCGACTGTGGGGCAAAGAAACACAAACTGCAGCGACTGTGGGGCAAAGAAACACAAACTGCAGCGACTGTGGGGCAAAGAGACACAAACTGCAACGACTGTGGGGCAAAGAGACACAAACTGCAGCGACTGTGGGGCAAAGAGACACAAACTGCACCAACTGTGGGGCTGAGAGACACAAACTGCACCGACTCTGGGGCAAAGAGACACAAACTGCACCGACTGTGAGGTAAAGAAACACAAACTGCACCGACTGTGGGGCTGAGAGACACAAACTGCACCGACTGTGGGGCAAAGAAACACAAACTGCAGCGACTGTGGGGCAAAGAAACACAAACTGCAGCGACTGTGGGGCAAAGAGACAGAAACTGCACCGACTGTGGGGACATAGACACAAACTGCACCGACTGTGTGACAAAGAGACGCAAACTGCACTGATTGTGAGGCAAAGAGACACAAACTGCACCGACAGTGAGGCAAAGAGACACAAACTGCACCAACAGTAAGGCAAAGAGACACAAACAGCACCGACTGTGGGGCTGAGAGACACAAACTGCACCGACTGTGGGGCAAAGAGACACAAACTGCACCGACTGTGGGGCAAAGCAACACAAACTTCACCGACTGTGGGGCTGAGAGACACAAACTGCAGCGACTGTGGGGCAAAGCAACACAAACTGCATTGACTGTGGGGCTGAGTGACAAAAACTGCACCGAATGTGGGGCAAAGAGACACAAACTGCACCGACTGTGGGGCAAAGAGACACAAACTGCAGCGACTGTGGGGCTGAATGACACAAACTGCACGGACTGTGGGGCAAAGAGACACAAACTGCACCGACTGTGGGGACATAGACACAAACTGCACCGACTGAGGGACAAAGAGACGCAAACTGCACTGACTGTGAGGCAAAGAGACACAAACTGCACCGACTGTGAGGCAAAGAGACACAAACTGCACCAACAGTAAGGCAAAGAGACACAAACTGCACCGACTGTGGGGCAAAGCAACACAAACTTCACCGACTGTGGGGCTGAGAGACACAAACTGCAGCGACTGTGGGGCAAAGCGACACAAACTGCATTGACTGTGGGGCAAAGAGACAAAAACTGCAGCGACTGTGGGGCAAAGAGACACAAACTGCACCGACTGTGGGGCAAAGAGACACAAACTGCACCGACTGTGGGACAAAGAGACACAAACTGCACCGACTGTGGGGCTGAGACACAAACTGCACTGACTGTGGGGCAAAGAGACACAAACTGCACCGACTGTGGGGCAAAGAGACACAAACTGCAGCGACTGTGGGGCTGAGTGACACAAACTGCACCGACTGTGGGACAAAGAGACACAAACTGCACCGACTGTGGGGCAAAGAGACACAAACTGCACCGACTGTGGGGCAAAGAGACACAAACTGCAGCAACTGTGGGGCTGAGTGACACAAACTGCACCGACTGTGGGGCAAAGAGACACAAACTGCACCGACTGTGGGGCAAAGAGACACAAACTGCAGCGACTGTGGGGCTGAGAGAAACAAACTGCAGCGAGTGTGGGACAAACAGACACAAACTGCACCGACTGCGGGGCAAAGAGACACAAACTGCACCGACTGTGGGGCTGAGAGACACAAACTGCACTGACTGTGGGGCAAAGAGAGAAAAACTGCACCGACTGTGGGGGTGAGAGGCACAAACTGCACCAACTGTGGGGCAAAGAGACACAAACTGCACCGACTGTGGGGGTGAGAGACACAAACTGCACCGACTGTGGGGCAAAGAAAGACAAAATGCATTGACTGTGGGGCAAGGAGACAGAAAATGCAGCGACTGTGGGGCAAAGAGACAGAAACTGCAGCGACTGCGGGTCTGAGAGACACAAACTGCACCGACTGTGGAGCAAAGAGACACAAACTGCACCGACTGTGGGGCAAAGAGACACAAACTGCAGCGACTGTGGGGCAAAGAGACACAAACTGCACCAACTGTGGGGCAAAGAGACACAAACTGCACCGACTGCGGGGCAAAGAGACACAAACTGCACCGAATGTGGGGCAAAGAGACAGAAACTGCACCGACTGTGGGGCAAAGAGACACAAACTGCACCGACTGTGGGGCAAAGAAACACAAAATGCACTGACTGTGGGGCAAAGAGACAGAAAATGCAGCGACTGTGGGGCAAAGAGACACAAACTGCAGCGACTGTGGGGCAAAGAGACATAAACTGCACCGACTGTGGGGCAAAGAGACACAAACTGCACCGACTGTGGAGCAAAGAGACAGAAACTGCAGCGACTGTGGGGCAAAGAGACAGAAACTGCACCGACTGTGGGGCAAAGAGACACAAACTGCACCGACTGTAGTGCAAAGAGACAAAAACTGCAGCGACTGTGGGGTAAAGAGACACAAACTGCACCAACTGTGGGGCAAAGAGACACAAACTGCACCGACTGTGGGGCTGAGAGACACAAACTGCACCGACTGTGGGGCAAAGAAACACAAACTGCAGCGACTGTGGGGCAAAGAAACACAAACTGCAGCGACTGTGGGGCAAAGAGACAGAAACTGCACCGACTGTGGGGACATAGACACAAACTGCACCGACTGTGTGACAAAGAGACGCAAACTGCACTGACTGTGAGGCAAAGAGACACAAACTGCACCGACTGTGAGGCAAAGAGACACAAACTGCACCAACAGTAAGGCAAAGAGACACAAACTGCAGCGACTGTGGGGCAAAGCAACACAAACTGCATTGACTGTGGGGCTGAGTGACAAAAACTGCACCGAATGTGGGGCAAAGAGACACAAACTGCACCGACTGTGGGGCAAAGAGACACAAACTGCACCGACTGTGGGGCAAAGAGACACAAACTGCACCGACTGTGGGACAAAGAGACACAAACTGCACCGAATGTGTGGCTGAGAGAAAAAAACTGCAGCGAGTGTGGGGCAAAGAGACACAAACTGCACCGACTGTGGGGCAAAGAGACACAAACTGCACCGACTGTGGGGCTGAGAGACACAAACTGCACCGACTGTGGGGCAAAGAGACACAAAGTGCACCGACTGTGGGGCTGAGAGACACAAACTGCAACGACTGTGGGGCAAAGAGACACACACTGCACTGACTGTGGGGCTTAGAGACACAAACTGCAACGACTGTGGGGCAAAGATACACAAACTGCACTGACTGTGGGGCTGAGAGACACAAACTGCAGCGACTACGGGGCAAAGAGATACAAACTGCACCGACTGTGGGGCTGAGAGACACAAACTGCAGTGAATGTGGGACAAAGAGACAGAAACTGCAGCGACTGTGGGGCAAAGAGACAGAAACTGCACCGACTGTGGGGCAAAGAGACACAAACTGCACCGACTGTGGGGCAAAGAGACACAAACTGCACCGACTGTGGGGCAAAGAGACACAAACTGCACCAACTGTGGGGCTGAGAGACACAAACTGCACCGACTGTGGGGCAAAGAAACACAAACTGCAGCGACTGTGGGGCAAAGAAACACAAACTGCACCGACTGTGGGGCTGAGAGACACAAACTGCACCGACTGTGGGGCAAAGAAACACAAACTGCAGCGACTGTGGGGCAAAGAAACACAAACTGCAGCGACTGTGGGGCAAAGAGACAGAAACTGCAGCGACTGTGGGGCAAAGAGACAGAAACTGCACCGACTGTGGGGCAAAGAGACACAAACTGCACCGACTGTGGGGCAAAGAGACACAAACTGCAGCGACTGTGGGGCAAAGAGACACAAACTGCACCAACTGTGGGGCTGAGAGTCACAAACTGCAGCGACTGTGGGGCAAAGCAACACAAACTGCATTGACTGTGGGGCTGAGTGACAAAAAGTGCACCGACTGTGGGGCAAAGAGACACAAACTGCACCGACTGTGGGGCAAAGAGACACAAACTGCAGCGACTGTGGGGCTGAGTGACACAAACTGCACCGACTGTGGGGCAAAGAGACACAAACTGCACCGACTGTGGGACAAAGAGACACAAACTGCACCGAATGTGGGGCTGAGAGAAACAAACTGCAGCGAGTGTGGGGCAAACAGACACAAACTGCACCGACTGAGGGGCAAAGAGACACAAACTGCACCGACTGTGGGGCTGAGAGACACAAACTGCACTGACTGTGGGGCAAAGAGACACAAACTGCACCGACTGAGGGGCAAAGAGACACAAACAGCACCAACTGTGGAGCAAAGAGACACAAAGTGCACTGACTGTGGGGCAAAGAGACACAAACTGCACCGACTGTGGGGGTGAGAGGCACAAACTGCACCAACTGTGGGGCAAAGAGAGACAAACTGCACCGACTGTGGGGGTGAGAGACACAAACTGCACCGACTGTGGGGCAAAGAGACACAAACTGCACCGACTGTGGGGCAAAGAAAGACAAAATGCATTGACTGTGGGGCAAGGAGACAGAAAATGCAGCGACTGTGGGGCAAAGAGACAGAAACTGCAGCGACTGCGGGTCTGAGAGACACAAACTGCACCGACTGTGGAGCAAAGAGACACAAACTGCACCGACTGTGGGGCAAAGAGACACAAACTGCAGCGACTGTGGGGCAAAGAGACACAAAATGCACCAACTGTGGGGCTGAGAGACACAAACTGCACCGACTGTGGGGCAAAGAGACACAAACTGCACCGAATGTGGGGCAAAGAGACAGAAACTGCACCGACTGTGGGGCAAAAAGACACAAACTGCACCGACTGTGGGGAAAAGAAACACAAAATGCACTAACTGTGGGGCAAAGAGACAGAAAATGCAGCGACGGTGGGGCAAAGAGACAGAAACTGCAGCGACTGTGGGGCAAAGAGACATAAACTGCACCGACTGTGGGGCAAAGAGACACAAACTGCACCGACTGTGGAGCAAAGAGACAGAAACTGCAGCGACTGTGGGGCAAAGAGACAGAAACTGCACCGACTGTGGGGCAAAGAGACACAAACTGCACCGACTGTGGGGCAAAGAGACACAAACTGCAGCGACTGTGGGGCAAAGAGACACAAACTGCACCAACTGTGGGGCAAAGAGACACAAACTGCACCGACTGTGGGGCTGAGAGAGACAAACTGCACCGACTGTGGGGCAAAGAAACACAAACTGCAGCGACTGTGGGGCAAAGAAACACAAACTGCAGCGACTGTGGGGCAAAGAGACAGAAACTGCACCGACTGTGGGGACATAGACACAAACTGCACCGACTGTGACAAAGAGACGCAAACTGCACTGACTGTGAGGCAAAGAGACACAAACTGCACCGACTGTGAGGCAAAGAGACACAAACTGCACCTACTGTGGGGCTGAGAGACACAAACTGCAACGACTGTGGGGCAAAGATACACAAACTGCACTGACTGTGGGGCTGAGAGACACAAACTGCAGCGACTACGGGGCAAAGAGATACAAACTGCACCGACTGTGGGGCTGAGAGACACAAACTGCAGTGAATGTGGGACAAAGAGACAGAAACTGCAGCGACTGTGGGGCAAAGAGACACAAACTGCACCGACTGTGGGGCAAAGAGACACAAACTGCACCGACTGTGGGGCAAAGAGACACAAACTGCAGCGACTGTGGGGCAAAGAGACACAAACTGCACCAACTGTGGGGCAAAGTGACACAAACTGCACGAACTGTGGGGCTGAGAGACACAAACTGCACCGACTGTGGGGCAAAGAGTCACAAACTGCACCGACTGTGGGGTAAAGAAACACAAACTGCAGCGACTGTGGGGCAAAGAAACACAAAATGCACCGACTGTGGGGCTGAGAGACACAAACTGCACCGACTGTGGGGCAAAGAAACACAAACTGCAGCGACTGTGGGGCAAAGAAACACAAACTGCAGCGACTGTGGGGCAAAGAGACAGAAACTGCAGCGACTGTGGGGCAAAGAGACAGAAACTGCACCAACTGTGGGGCAAAGAGACACAAACTGCACCGACTGTGGGGCAAAGAGACACAAACTGCAGCGACTGTGGGGCAAAGAGACACAAACTGCACCAACTGTGGGGCTGAGAGACACAAACTGCACCGACTGTGGGGCAAAGAGTCACAAACTGCACCGACTGTGGGGTAAAGAAACACAAACTGCAGCGACTGTGGGGCAAAGAAACACAAACTGCACCGACTGTGGGGCTGAGAAACACAAACTGCACGGACTGTGGGGCAAAGAAACACAAAGTGCAGCGACTGTGGGGCAAAGAAACACAAACTGCAGCGACTGTGGGGCAAAGAGACAGAAACTGCACCGACTGTGGGGACATAGACACAAACTGCACCGACTGAGGGACAAAGAGACGCAAACTGCACTGACTGTGAGGCAAAGAGACACAAACTGCACCAACAGTAAGGCAAAGAGACACAAACTGCACCGACTGTGGGGGTGAGAGGCACAAACTGCACCAACTGTGGGGCAAAGAGACACAAACTGCACCGACTGTGGGGGTGAGAGACACAAACTGCACCGACTGTGGGGCAAAGAGACACAAACTGCACCGACTGTGGGGCAAAGAAACACAAAATGCATTGACTGTGGGGCAAGGAGACAGAAAATGCAGCGACTGTGGGGCAAAGAGACAGAAACTGCAGCGACTGCGGGTCTGAGAGACACAAACTGCACCGACTGTGGAGCAAAGAGACACAAACTGCACCGACTGTGGGGCAAAGAGACACAAACTGCAGCGACTGTGGGGCTAAGAGACACAAACTGCACCAACTGTGGGGCTGAGAGACACAAACTGCACCGACTGCGGGGCAAAGAGACACAAACTGCACCGAATGTGGGGCAAAGAGACAGAAACTGCACCGACTGTGGGGCAAAGAGACACAAACTGCACCGACTGAGGGGAAAAGAAACACAAAATGCACTGACTGTGGGGCAAAGAGACAGAAAATGCAGCGACTGTGGGGCAAAGAGACAGAAACTGCAGCGACTGTGGGGCATAGAGACATAAACTGCACCGACTGTGGGGCAAAGAGACACAAACTGCACCGACTGTGGAGCAAAGAGACAGAAACTGCAGCGACTGTGGGGCAAAGAGACAGAAACTGCACCGACTGTGGGGCAAAGAGACACAAACTGCACCGACTGTGGGGCAAAGAGACACAAACTGCAGCGACTGTGGGGCAAAGAGACACAAACTGCACCAACTGTGGGGCAAAGAGACACAAACTGCACCGACTGTGGGGCTGAGAGACACAAACTGCACCAACTGTGGGGCAAAGAAACACAAACTGCAGCGACTGTGGGGCAAAGAAACACAAACTGCAGCGACTGTGGGGCAAAGAGACAGAAACTGCACCGACTGTGGGGACATAGACACAAACTGCACCGACTGTGTGACAAAGAGACGCAAACTGCACTGACTGTGAGGCAAAGAGACACAAACTGCACCGACTGTGAGGCAAAGAGACACAAACTGCACCAACAGTAAGGCAAAGAGACACAAACTGCACCGACTGTGGGGCAAAGCAACACAAACTGCATTGACTGTGGGGCTGAGTGACAAAAAGTGCACCGACTGTGGGGCAAAGAGACACAAACTGCACCGACTGTGGGGCAAAGAGACACAAACTGCAGTGACTGTGGGGCTGAGTGACACAAACTGCACCGACTGTGGGGCAAAGAGACACAAACTGCACCGACTGTGGGGAAAGAGACACAAACTGCACCGAATGTGTGGCTGAGAGAAAAAAACTGCAGCGAGTGTGGGGCAAAGAGACACAAACTGCACCGACTGTGGGGCAAAGAGACACAAACTGCACCGACTGTGGGGCTGAGAGACACAAACTGCACCGACTGTGGGGCAAAGAGACACAAACTGCACCGACTGTGGGGCTGAGAGACACAAACTGCAACGACTGTGGGGCTAAGATACACAAACTGCACTGACTGTGGGGCTGAGAGACACAAACGGCAGCGACTACGGGGCAAAGAGATACAAACTGCACCGACTGTGGGGCTGAGAGACACAAACTGCAGTGAATGTGGGACAAAGAGACAGAAACTGCAGCGACTTTGGGGCAAAGAGACAGAAACTGCACCGACTGTGGGGCAAAGAGACACAAACTGCACCGACTGTGGGGCAAAGAGACACAAACTGCAGCGACTGTGGGGCAAAGAGACACAAACTGCACCAACTGTGGGGCAAAGAGACACAAACTGCACCAACTGTGGGGCTGAGAGACACAAACTGCACCGACTGTGGGGCAAAGAGACACAAACTGCACCGACTGTGGGGTAAAGAAACACTAACTGCAGCGACTGTGGGGCAAAGAAACACAAACTGCACCGACTGTGGGGCTGAGAGACACAAACTGCACCGACTGTGGGGCAAAGAAACACAAACTGCAGCAACTGTGGGGCAAAGAAACACAAACTGCAGCGACTGTGGGGCAAAGAGACAGAAACTGCAGCGACTGTGGGGCAAAGAGACAGAAACTGCACCGACTGTGGGGCAAAGAGACACAAACTGCACCGACTGTGGGGCAAAGAGACACAAACTGCAGCGACTGTGGGGCAAAGAGACACAAACTGCACCAACTGTGGGGCTGAGAGACACAAACTGCAGCGACTGTGGGGCAAAGCAACACAAACTGCATTGACTGTGGGGCTGAGTGACAAAAAGTGCACCGACTGTGGGGCAAAGAGACACAAACTGCACCGACTGTGGGGCAAAGAGACACAAACTGCAGCGACTGTGGGGCTGAGTGACACAAACTGCACCGACTGTGGGGCAAAGAGACACAAACTGCACCGACTGTGGGACAAAGAGACACAAACTGCACCGAATGTGGGGCTGAGAGAAACAAACTGCAGCGAGTGTGGGGCAAACAGACACAAACTGCACAGACTGCGGGGCAAAGAGACACAAACTGCACCGACTGTGGGGCTGAGAGACACAAACTGCACTGACTGTGGGGCAAAGAGACACAGACTGCACCGACTGAGGGGCAAAGAGACACAAACAGCACCAACTGTGGGGCAAAGAGACACAAACTGCACTGACTGTGGGGCAAAGAGACACAAACTGCACCGACTGTGGGGGTGAGAGGCACAAACTGCACCAACTGTGGGGCAAAGAGAGACAAACTGCACCGACTGTGGGGGTGAGAGACACAAACTGCACCGACTGTGGGGCAAAGAGACACAAACTGCACCGACTGTGGGGCAAAGAGACACAAAATGCACCAACTGTGGGGCTGAGAGACACAAACTGCACCGACTGTGGGGCAAAGAGACACAAACTGCACCGAATGTGGGGCAAAGAGACAGAAACTGCACCGACTGTGGGGCAAAGAGACACAAACTGCACCGACTGTGGGGCAAAGAAACACAAAATGCAGCGACTGTGGGGCAAAGAAACACAAACTGCACCGACTGTGGGGCAAAGAGACAGAAACTGCAGCGACTGTGGGGCAAAGAGACATAAACTGCACCGACTGTGGGGCAAAGAGACACAAACTGCACCGACTGTGGAGCAAAGAGACAGAAACTGCAGCGACTGTGGGGCAAAGAGACAGAAACTGCACCGACTGTGGGGCAAAGAGACACAAACTGCACCGACTGTGGGGCAAAGAGACACAAACTGCAGCGACTGTGGGGCAAAGAGACACAAACTGCACCAACTGTGGGGCAAAGAGACACAAACTGCACCGACTGTGGGGCTGAGAGAGACAAACTGCACCGACTGTGGGGCAAAGAAACACAAACTGCAGCGACTGTGGGGCAAAGAAACACAAACTGCAGCGACTGTGGGGCAAAGAGACAGAAACTGCAACGACGGTGAGGCAAAGAGACACAAACTGCACCAACAGTAAGGCAAAGAGACACAAACTGCACCGACTGTGGGGCAAAGCAACACAAACTTCACCGACTGTGGGGCAAAGAGACACAAACTGCACCGACTGTGGGGCTGAGAGACACAAACTGCAACGACTGTGGGGCAAAGATACACAAACTGCACTGACTGTGGGGCTGAGAGACACAAACTGCAGCGACTACGGGGCAAAGAGATACAAACTGCACCGACTGTGGGGCTGAGAGACACAAACTGCAGTGAATGTGGGACAAAGAGACAGAAACTGCAGCGACTGTGGGGCAAAGAGACAGAAACTGCACCGACTGTGGGGCAAAGAGACACAAACTGCACCGACTGTGGGGCAAAGAGACACAAACTGCAGCGACTGTGGGGCAAAGAGACACAAACTGCACCAACTGTGGGGCAAAGAGACACAAACTGCACCAACTGTGGGGCTGAGAGACACAAACTGCACCGACTGTGGGGCAAAGAGACACAAACTGCACCGACTGTGGGGTAAAGAAACACAAACTGCAGCGACTGTGGGGCAAAGAAACACAAACTGCACCGACTGTGGGGCAAAGAGACAGAAACTGCACCGACTGTGGGGCAAAGAAACACAAACTGCAGCGACTGTGGGGCAAAGAAACACAAACTGCACCGATTGTGGGGCAAAGAGACACAAACTGCAGCGACTGTGGGGCAAAGAGACACAAACTGCACCAACTGTGGGGCTGAGAGACACAAACTGCACCGACTGTGGGGCAAAGAGTCACAAACTGCACCGACTGTGGGGTAAAGAAACACAAACTGCAGCGACTGTGGGGCAAAGAAACACAAACTGCACCGACTGTGGGGCTGAGAGACACAAACTGCACCGACTGTGGGGCAAAGAAACACAAAGTGCAGCGACTGTGGGGCAAAGAATCACAAACTGCAGCGACTGTGGGGCAAAGAGAAAGAAACTGCACCGACTGTGGGGACATAGACACAAACTGCACCGACTGAGGGACAAAGAGACGCAAACTGCACTGACTGTGAGGCAAAGAGACACAAACTGCACCGACTGTGAGGCAAAGAGACACAAACTGCACCAACAGTAAGGCAAAGAGACACAAACTGCACCGACTGTGGGGCAAAGCAACACAAACTACACCGACTGTGGGGCTGAGAGACACAAACTGCAGCGACTGTGGGGCAAAGCAACACAAACTGCATTGACTGTGGGGCTGAGTGACAAAAAGTGCACCGACTGTGGGGCAAAGAGACACAAACTGCACAGACTGTGGGGCAAAGAGACACAAACTGCACCGACTGTGGGGCTGAGTGACACAAACTGCACCGACTGTGGGGCAAAGAGACACAAACTGCACCGACTGTGGGTCAAAGAGACACAAACTGCACCGAATGTGGGGCTGAGAGAAACAAACTGCAGCGAGTGTGGGGCAAACAGACACAAACTGCACCGACTGTGGGGCAAAGAGACACAAACTGCACCGACTGTGGGGCTGAGAGACACAAACTGCACTGACTGTGGGGCAAAGAGACACAAACTGCACCGACTGTGGGACAAAGAGACACAAACAGCACCAACTGTGGAGCAAAGAGACAAAAACTGCACTGACTGTGGGGCAAAGAGACACAAACTGCACCGACTGTGGGGGTGAGAGGCACAAACTGCACCAACTGTGGGGCAAAGAGACACAAACTGCACCGACTGTGGGGGTGAGAGACACAAACTGCACCGACTGTGGGGCAAAGAGACACAAACTGCACCGACTGTGGCGCAAAGAAACACAAAATGCATTGACTGTGGGGCAAGGAGACAGAAAATGCAGCGACTGTGGGGCAGAGAGACAGAAACTGCAGCGACTGCGGGGCAAAGAGACACAAACTGCAGCGACTGTGGGTCTGAGAGACACAAACTGCACCGACTGTGGAGCAAAGAGACACAAACTGCACCGACTGTGGGGCAAAGAGAGACAAACTGCAGCGACTGTGGGGCAAAGAGACACAAACTGCACCAACTGTGGGGCTGAGAGACACAAACTGCACCGACTGTGGGGCAAAGAGACACAAACTGCAGCGACTGTGGGGCAAAGAGACACAAACTGCACCAACTGTGGGGCAAAGAGACACAAACTGCACCGACTGTGGGGCTGAGAGACACAAACTGCACCAACTGTGGGGCAAAGAGACACAAACTGCACCAACTGTGGGGCTGAGAGACACAAACTGCACCGACTGTGGGGCAAAGAGACACAAACTGCACCGACTGTGGGGTAAAGAAACACAAACTGCAGCGACTGTGGGGCAAAGAAACACAAACTGCACCGACTGTGGGGCAAAGAGACAGAAACTGCACCGACTGTGGGGCAAAGAAACACAAACTGCAGCGACTGTGGGGCAAAGAAACACAAACTGCACCGATTGTGGGGCAAAGTGACACAAACTGCAGCGACTGTGGGGCAAAGAGACACAAACTGCACCAACTGTGGGGCTGAGAGACACAAACTGCACCGACTGTGGGGCAAAGAGTCACAAACTGCACCGACTGTGGGGTAAAGAAACACAAACTGCAGCGACTGTGGGGCAAAGAAACACAAACTGCACCGACTGTGGGGCTGAGAGACACAAACTGCACCGACTGTGGGGCAAAGAAACACAAAGTGCAGCGACTGTGGGGCAAAGAATCACAAACTGCAGCGACTGTGGGGCAAAGAGAAAGAAACTGCACCGACTGTGGGGACATAGACACAAACTGCACCGACTGAGGGACAAAGAGACGCAAACTGCACTGACTGTGAGGCAAAGAGACACAAACTGCACCGACTGTGAGGCAAAGAGACACAAACTGCACCAACAGTAAGGCAAAGAGACACAAACTGCACCGACTGTGGGGCAAAGCAACACAAACTACACCGACTGTGGGGCTGAGAGACACAAACTGCAGCGACTGTGGGGCAAAGCAACACAAACTGCATTGACTGTGGGGCTGAGTGACAAAAAGTGCACCGACTGTGGGGCAAAGAGACACAAACTGCACAGACTGTGGGGCAAAGAGACACAAACTGCACCGACTGTGGGGCTGAGTGACACAAACTGCACCGACTGTGGGGCAAAGAGACACAAACTGCACCGACTGTGGGTCAAAGAGACACAAACTGCACCGAATGTGGGGCTGAGAGAAACAAACTGCAGCGAGTGTGGGGCAAACAGACACAAACTGCACCGACTGTGGGGCAAAGAGACACAAACTGCACCGACTGTGGGGCTGAGAGACACAAACTGCACTGACTGTGGGGCAAAGAGACACAAACTGCACCGACTGTGGGACAAAGAGACACAAACAGCACCAACTGTGGAGCAAAGAGACAAAAACTGCACTGACTGTGGGGCAAAGAGACACAAACTGCACCGACTGTGGGGGTGAGAGGCACAAACTGCACCAACTGTGGGGCAAAGAGACACAAACTGCACCGACTGTGGGGGTGAGAGACACAAACTGCACCGACTGTGGGGCAAAGAGACACAAACTGCACCGACTGTGGCGCAAAGAAACACAAAATGCATTGACTGTGGGGCAAGGAGACAGAAAATGCAGCGACTGTGGGGCAGAGAGACAGAAACTGCAGCGACTGCGGGGCAAAGAGACACAAACTGCAGCGACTGTGGGTCTGAGAGACACAAACTGCACCGACTGTGGAGCAAAGAGACACAAACTGCACCGACTGTGGGGCAAAGAGAGACAAACTGCAGCGACTGTGGGGCAAAGAGACACAAACTGCACCAACTGTGGGGCTGAGAGACACAAACTGCACCGACTGTGGGGCAAAGAGACACAAACTGCACCGAATGTGGGGCAAAGAGACAGAAACTGCACCGACTGTGGGGCAAAGAGACACAAACTGCACCGACTGTGGGGCAAAGAAACACAAAATGCACTGACTGTGGGGCAAAGAGACAGAAAATGCAGCGACTGTGGGGCAAAGAGACAGAAACTGCAGCGACTGTGGGGCAAAGAGACATAAACTGCACCGACTGTGGGGCAAAGAGACACAAACTGCACCGACTGTGGAGCAAAGAGACAGAAACTGCAGCGACTGTGGGGCAAAGAGACAGAAACTGCACCGACTGTGGGGCAAAGAGACACAAACTGCACCGACTGTGGGGCAAAGAGACACAAACTGCAGCGACTGTGGGGCAAAGAGACACAAACTGCACCAACTGTGGGGCTGAGAGACACAAACTGCACCGACTGTGGGGCACAGAGACACAAACTGCACCAACTGTGGGGTAAAGAAACACAAACTGCAGCGACTGTGGGGCAAAGAAACACAAACTGCACCGACTGTGGGGCTGAGAGACACAAACTGCACCGACTGTGGGGCAAAGAAACACAAAGTGCAGCGACTGTGGGGCAAAGAAACACAAACTGCAGCGACTGTGGGGCAAAGAGACAGAAACTGCACCGACTGTGGGGACATAGACACAAACTGCACCGACTGTGTGACAAAGAGACGCAAACTACACTGACTGTGAGGCAAAGAGTCACAAACTGCACTGACTGCGGGGCTTAGAGACACAAACTGTACCGACTGTGGGGCTGAGAGACACAAACTGCACCGACTGTGGGGCAAAGAGACACAAACTGCACCGAATGTGGGGCAAAGAAACACAAGCTGCACCGAATGTGGGGCAAAGAGACACAAACTGCATTGACTGTGGGGCTGAGTGACAAAAACTGCACCGAATGTGGGGCAAAGAGACACAAACTGCACCGACTGTGGGGCAAAGAGACACAAACTGCAGTGACTGTGGGGCTGAGTGACACAAACTGCACCGACTGTGGGACAAAGAGACACAAACTGCACCGAATGTGTGGCTGAGAGAAACAAACTGCAGCGAGTGTGGGGCAAAGAGACACAAACTGCACCGACTGTGGGGCAAAGAGACACAAACTGCACCGACTGTGGGGCTGAGAGACACAAACTGCACCGACTGTGGGGCAAAGAGACACAAACTGCACCGACTGTGGGGCTGAGAGACACAAACTGCAACGACTGTGGGGCAAAGATACACAAACTGCACTGACTGTGGGGCTGAGTGACACAAACTGCAGCGACTACGGGGCAAAGAGATACAAACTGCACCGACTGTGGGGCTGAGAGACACAACCTGCAGTGAATGTGGGACAAAGAGACAGAAACTGCAGCGACTGTGGGGCAAAGAGAAAGAAACTGCACCGACTGTGGGGCAAAGAGACACAAACTGCACCGACTGTGGGGCAAAGAGACACAAACTGCAGCGACTGTGGGGCAAAGAGACACAAACTGCACCAACTGTGGGGCAAAGAGACACAAACTGCACCAACTGTGGGGCTGAGAGACACAAACTGCACCGACTGTGGGGCAAAGAGACACAAACTGCACCGACTGTGGGGTAAAGAAACAGAAACTGCAGCGACTGTGGGGCAAAGAAACACAAACTGCACCGACTGTGGGGCTGAGAGACACAAACTGCACCGACTGTGGGGCAAAGAAACACAAACTGCAGCGACTGTGGGGCAAAGAAACACAAACTGCAGCGACTGTGGGGCAAAGAGACAGAAACTGCAGCGACTGTGGGGCAAAGAGACAGAAACTGCACCGACTGTGGGGCAAAGAGACACAAACTGCACCGACTGTGGGGCAAAGAGACACAAACTGCAGCGACTGTGGGGCAAAGAGACACAAACTGCACCAACTGTGGGGCTGAGAGACACAAACTGCACCGACTTTGGGGCAAAGAGACACAAACTGCACCGACTGTGGGGTAAAGAAACACAAACTGCAGCGACTGTGGGGCAAAGAAACACAAACTGCACCGACTGTGGGGCTGAGAGACACAAACTGCACCGACTGTGGGGCAAAGAAACACAAACTGCAGCGACTGTGGGGCAAAGAAACACAAATTGCAGCGACTGTGGGGCAAAGAGACAGAAACTGCACCAACAGTAAGGCAAAGAGACACAAACTGCACCGACTGTGGGGCAAAGAGACGCAAACTGCACTGACTGTGAGGCAAAGAGACACAAACTGCACCGACTGAGAGGCAAAGAGACACAAACTGCACCAACAGTAAGGCAAAGAGACACAAACTGCACCGACTGTGGGGCAAAGCAACACAAACTTCACCGACTGTGGGGCTGAGAGACACAAACTGCAGCGACTGTGGGGCAAAGAGACACAAACTGCAGCGACTGTGAGACAAAGAGACACAAACTGCATTGACTGTGGGGCTGAGTGACAAAAAGTGCACCGACTGTGGGGCAAAGAGACACAAACTGCACCGACTGTGGGGCAAAGAGACACAAACTGCAGCGACTGTGGGGCTGAGTGACACAAACTGCACCGACTGTGGGGCAAAGAGACACAAACTGCACCGACTGTGGGTCAAAGAGACACAAACTGCACCGAATGTGGGGCTGAGAGAAACAAACTGCAGCGAGTGTGGGGCAAACAGACACAAACTGCACCAACTGCGGGGCAAAGAGACACAAACTGCACCGACTGTGGGGCTGAGAGACACAAACTGCACTGACTGTGGAGCAAAGAGACACAAACTGCACCGACTGAGGGGCAAAGAGACACAAACAGCACCAACTGTGGGGCAAAGAGACAAAAACTGCACTGACTGTGGGGCAAAGAGACACAAACTGCACCGACTGTGGGGGTGAGAGGCACAAACTGCACCAACTGTGGGGCAAAGAGACACAAACTACACCGACTGTGGGGGTGAGAGACACAAACTGCACCGACTGTGGGGCAAAGAGACACAAACTGCACCGACTGTGGGGCCAAGAAACACAAAATGCATTGACTGTGGGGCAAGGAGACAGAAAATGCAGCGACTGTGGGGCAAAGAGACAGAAACTGCAGCGACTGCGGGGCAAAGAGACACAAACTGCAGCGACTGTGGGTCTGAGAGACACAAACTGCACCAACTGTGGAGCAAAGAGACACAAACTGCACCGACTGTGGGGCAAAGAGAGACAAACTGCAGCGACTGTGGGGCAAAGAGACACAAACTGCACCAACTGTGGGGCTGAGAGACACAAACTGCACCGACTGTGGGGCAAAGAGACACAAACTGCACCGAATGTGGGGCAAAGAGACAGAAACTGCACCGACTGTGGGGCAAAGAGACACAAACTGCACCGACTGTGGGGCAAAGAAACACAAAATGCACTGACTGTGGGGCAAAGAGACAGAAAATGCAGCGACTGTGGGGCAAAGAGACAGAAACTGCAGCGACTGTGGGGCAAAGAGACATAAACTGCACCGACTGTGGGGCAAAGAGACACAAACTGCACCGACTGTGGAGCAAAGAGACAGAAACTGCAGCGACTGTGGGGCAAAGAGACAGAAACTGCACCGACTGTGGGGCAAAGAGACACAAACTGCACCGACTGTGGGGCACAGAGACACAAACTGCAGCGACTGTGGGGCAAAGAGACACAAACTGCACCAACTGTGGGGCTGAGAGTCACAAACTGCAGCCACTGTGGGGCAAAGAGACACAAACTGCACCGACTGTGGGGTAAAGAAACACAAACTGCAGCGACTGTGGGGCAAAGAAACACAAACTGCACCGACTGTGGGGCTGAGAGACACAAACTGCACCGACTGTGGGGCAAAGAAACACAAAGTGCAGCGACTGTGGGGCAAAGAAACACAAACTGCAGTGAATGTGGGACAAAGAGACAGAAACTGCACCGACTGTGGGGCAAAGAAACACAAACTGCACCGACTGAGGGGCTGAGAGACACAAACTGCACCGACTGTGGGGCTGAGAGACACAAACTGCACCGACTGTGGGGCTGAGAGACACAAACTGCACTGACTGTGGGGCAAAGAAACACAAACGGCACCGACTGTGGGGCTGAGAGACACAAACTGCACCGACTGTGGGGCAAAGAGACACAAACTGCACCGACTGTGGGGCAAAGAGACACAAACTGCACTGTCTGTGGGACAAAGAGACACAAACTGCACCGAATGTGTGGCAAAGAGACAAAAACGGCACCGACTGTGGGGCAAAGAGACAGAAACTGCACCGAATGTGTGGCAAATAGACACAAACTGCACCGACTGTGGGGCAACGAGACACAAACTGCACCAACTGTGAGACAAAGAGACACAAACTGCAGCGACTGTGGGGCAAAGAGACACAAACTGCACCGACTGTGGGGCAAAGAGACACAAACTGCACCAACTGTGGGGAAAGAGACACAAACTGCACCGACTGTGGGGCAAAGAGACACAAACTGCACCGACTGTGGAGCAAAGAGACAGAAACTGCAGCGACTGTGGGGCAAAGAGACAGAAACTGCACCGACTGTGGGGCAAAGAGACACAAACTGCAGCGACTGTGGGGCAAAGAGACACAAACTGCACCAACTGTGGGGCTGAGAGACACAAACTGCACCGACTGTGGGGCAAAGAGACACAAACTGCACCGACTGTGGGGTAAAGAAACACAAACTGCAGCGACTGTGGGGCAAAGAAACACAAACTGCACCGACTGTGGGGCTGAGAGACACAAACTGCACCGACTGTGGGGCAAAGAAACACAAACTGCAGCGACTGTGGGGCAAAGAAACACAAACTGCAGCGACTGTGGGGCAAAGAGACAGAAACTGCACCGACTGTGGGGACATAGACACAAACTGCACCGACAGAGGGACAAAGAGACGCAAACTGCACTGACTGTGAGGCAAAGAGACACAAACTGCACCGACTGTGAGGCAAAGAGACACAAACTGCACCAACAGTAAGGCAAAGAGACACAAACTGCACCGACTGTGGGGCAAAGCAACACAAACTTCACCGACTGTGGGGCTGAGAGACACAAACTGCAGCAACTGTGGGGCAAAGCAACACAAACTGCATTGACTGTGGGGCTGAGTGACAAAAAGTGCACCGACTGTGGGGCAAAGAGACACAAACTGCACCGACTGTGGGGCAAAGAGACACAAACTGCAGCGACTGTGGGGCTGAGTGACACAAACTGCACCGACTGTGGGGCAAAGAGACACAAACTGCAGCGAATGTGGGGCAAAGAGACACAAACTGCACCGACTGTGGGTCTGAGAGACACAAACTGCAGCGACTGTGGGGCAAAGAGACACAAACTGCAGCGACTGTGG
Organism: Isurus oxyrinchus; assembly: GCA_026770705.1. NCBI lineage: Eukaryota > Metazoa > Chordata > Chondrichthyes > Lamniformes > Lamnidae > Isurus > Isurus oxyrinchus. The sequence goes on along the minus strand of JANJGN010000580.1, from coordinate 12,012 downwards.
GGCAAAGAGACACAAACTGCACCGACTGTGGGGCAAAGAGACACAAACTGCACCGACTGTGGGGCAAAGAGACACAAACTGCAGCGACTGTGGGGCAAAGAGACACAAACTGCACCAACTGTGGGGCTGAGAGACACAAACTGCACCGACTGTGGGGCAAAGAGACACAAACTGCACCGACTGTGGGGTAAAGAAACACAAACTGCAGCTACTGTGGGGCAAAGAAACACAAACTGCACCGACTGTGGGGCTGAGAGACACAAACTGCACCGACTGTGGGGCAAAGAAACACAAACTGCAGCGACTGTGGGGCAAAGAAACACAAACTGCAGCGACTGTGGGGCAAAGAGAAATAAACTGCAAAGACTGTGGGGACATAGACACAAACTGCACCGACTAAGGGGCAAAGAGACACAAACTGCACCGACTGTGAGGCAAAGAGACACAAACTGCACCAACAGTAAGGCAAAGAGACACAAACTGCACCGACTGTGGGGCAAAGCAACACAAACTTCACCGACTGTGGGGCTGAGAGACACAAACTGCAGCGACTGTGGGGCAAAGCAACACAAACTGCATTGACTGTGGGGCTGAGTGACAAAAAGTGCACCGACTGTGGGGCAAAGAGACACAAACTGCACCGACTGTGGGGCAAAGAGACACAAACTGCAGCGACTGTGGGGCTGAGTGACACAAACTGCACCGACTGTGGGGCAAAGAGACACAAACTGCACCGACTGTGGGACAAAGAGACACAAACTGCACTGAATGTGGGGCTGAGAGAAACAAACTGCAGCGAGTGTGGGGCAAAGAGACACAAACTGCACCGACTGTGGGGCAAAGAGACACAAACTGCACCGACAGTGGGGCTGAGAGACACAAACTGCACTGACAGTGGGGCAAAGAGACACAAACTGCACCGACTGAGGGGCAAAGAGACACAAACAGCACCAACTGTGGGGCAAAGAGACACAAACTGCACCGACTGTGGGGCAAAGAGACACAAACTGCACCGACTGTGGGGGTGAGAGGCACAAACTGCACCAACTTTGGGGCAAAGAGACACAAACTGCACCGACTGTGGGGGTGAGAGACACAAACTGCACCGACTGTGGGGCAAAGAGACACAAACTGCACCGACTGTGGGGCAAAGAAATACAAAATGCACTGACTGTGGGGCAAGGAGACAGAAAATGCAGCGACTGTGGGGCAAAGAGACAGAAACTGCAGCGACTGCGGGGCAAAGAGACACAAACTGCAGCGACTGTGGGTCTGAGAGACACAAACTGCACCGACTGTGGAGCAAAGAGACACAAACTGCACCGAATGTGGGGCAAAGAGACACAAACTGCAGCGACTGTGGGGCAAAGAGACACAAACTGCACCAACTGTGGGGCTGAAAGACACAAACTGCACCGACTGTGGGGCAAAGAGACACAAACTGCACCGAATGTGGGGCAAAGAGACAGAAACTGCACCGACTGTGGGGCAAAGAGACACAAACTGCACCGACTGTGGGGCAAAGAAACACAAAATGCACTGACCGTGGGGCAAAGAGACAGGAAATGCAGCGACATTGGGGCAAAGAGACAGAAACTGCAGCGACTGTGGGGCAAAGAGACAGAAACTGCACCGACTGTGGGGCAAAGAGACACAAACTGCACCGACTGTGGGGCAAAGAGACACAAACTGCACCAACAGTAAGGCAAAGAGACACAAACTGCACCGACTGTGGGGCAAAGCAACACAAACTTCACCGACTGTGGGGCTGAGAGACACAAACTGCAGCGACTGTGGGGCAAAGCAACACAAACTGCATTGACTGTGGGGCTGAGTGACAAAAAGTGCACCGACTGTGGGGCAAAGAGACACAAACTGCACCGACTGTGGGGCAAAGAGACACAAACTGCAGCGACTGTGGGGCTGAGTGACACAAACTGCAGCGACTGTGGGGCAAAGAGACACAAACTGCACCGACTGTGGGACAAAGAGACACAAACTGCACTGAATGTGGGGCTGAGAGAAACAAACTGCAGCGAGTGTGGGGCAAAGAGACACAAACTGCACCGACTGTGGGGCAAAGAGACACAAACTGCACCGACAGTGGGGCTGAGAGACACAAACTGCACTGACAGTGGGGCAAAGAGACACAAACTGCACCGACTGAGGGGCAAAGAGACACAAACAGCACCAACTGTGGGGCAAAGAGACACAAACTGCACCGACTGTGGGGCAAAGAGACACAAACTGCACCGACTGTGGGGGTGAGAGGCACAAACTGCACCAACTGTGGGGCAAAGAGACACAAACTGCACCGACTGTGGGGGTGAGAGACACAAACTGCACCGACTGTGGGGCAAAGAGACACAAACTGCACCGACTGTGGGGCAAAGAAATACAAAATGCACTGACTGTGGGGCAAGGAGACAGAAAATGCAGCGACTGTGGGGCAAAGAGACAGAAACTGCAGCGACTGCGGGGCAAAGAGACACAAACTGCAGCGACTGTGGGTCTGAGAGACACAAACTGCACCGACTGTGGAGCAAAGAGACACAAACTGCACCGAATGTGGGGCAAAGAGACACAAACTGCAGCGACTGTGGGGCAAAGAGACACAAACTGCACCAACTGTGGGGCTGAAAGACACAAACTGCACCGACTGTGGGGCAAAGAGACACAAACTGCACCGAATGTGGGGCAAAGAGACAGAAACTGCACCGACTGTGGGGCAAAGAGACACAAACTGCACCGACTGTGGGGCAAAGAAACACAAAATGCACTGACCGTGGGGCAAAGAGACAGGAAATGCAGCGACATTGGGGCAAAGAGACAGAAACTGCAGCGACTGTGGGGCAAAGAGACATAAACCGCACCGACTGTGGGGCAAAGAGACACAAACTGCACCGACTGTGGAGCAAAGAGACAGAAACTGCAGCGACTGTGGGGCAAAGAGACAGAAACTGCACCGACTGTGGGGCAAAGAGACACAAACTGCACCGACTGTGGGGCAAAGAGACACAAACTGCAGCGACTGTGGGGCAAAGAGACACAAAGTGCACCAACTGTGGGGCAAAGAGACACAAACTGCACCGACTGTGGGGCAAAGAGACACAAACTGCACCGACTGTGGGGTAAAGAACTACAAACTGCAGCGACTGTGGGGCAAAGAAACACAAACTGCACCGACTGTGGGGCTGAGAGACACAAACTGCACCGACTGTGGGGCAAAGAAACACAAACTGCAGCGACTGTGGGGCAAAGAAACACAAACTGCAGCGACTGTGGGGCAAAGAGACAGAAACTGCACCGACTGTGGGGACATAGACACAAACTGCACCGACTGTGTGACAAAGAGACGCAAACTGCACTGACTGTGAGGCAAAGAGACACAAACTGCACCGACTGTGAGGCAAAGAGACACAAACTGCACCAACAGTAAGGCAAAGAGACACAAACTGCACCGACTGTGGGGCAAAGCAACACAAACTTCACCGACTGTGGGGCTGAGAGACACAAACTGCAGCGACTGTGGGGCAAAGCAACACAAACTGCATTGACTGTGGGGCTGAGTGACAAAAAGTGCACCGACTGTGGGGCAAAGAGACACAAACTGCACCGACTGTGGGGCAAAGAGACACAAACTGCACCGACTGTGGGGCTGAGTGACACAAACTGCACCGACTGTGGGGCAAAGAGACACAAACTGCACCGACTGTGGGACAAAGAGACACAAACTGCACCGAATGTGTGGCTGAGAGAAACAAACTGCAGCGAGTGTGGGGCAAAGAGACACAAACTGCACCGACTGTGGGGCAAAGAGACACAAACTGCACCGACTGTGGGGCTGAGAGACACAAACTGCACCGACTGTGGGGCAAAGAGACACAAACTGCACCGACTGTGGGGCTGAGAGACACAAACTGCAACGACTGTGGGGCAAAGAGACACAAACTGCACTGACTGTGGGGCTGTGAGACACAAACTGCGGCGACTACGGGGCAAAGAGATACAAACTGCACCGACTGTGGGGCTGAGAGACACAAACTGCAGTGAATGTGGGACAAAGAGACAGAAACTGCACCGACTGTGGGGCAAAGAGACACAAACTGCACCGACTGTGGGGCTGAGAGACACAAACTGCACCGACTGTGGGGCTGAGAGACACAAACTGCACTGACTGTGGGGCAAAGAAACACAAACGGCACCGACTGTGGGGCTGAGAGACACAAACTGCACCGACTGTGGGGCTGAGAGACACAAACTGCACCGACTGTGGGGCAAAGAGACACAAACTGCACCGTCTGTGGGACAAAGAGACACAAACTGCACCAAATGTGTGGCAAAGAGACAAAAACGGCACCGACTGTGGGGCAAAGAGACAGAAACTGCACCGAATGTGTCGCAAATAGACACAAACTGCACCGACTGTGGGGCAACGAGACACAAACTGCACCAACTGTGAGACAAAGAGACAGAAACTGCAGCGACTGTGGGGCAAAGAGACACAAACTGCACCGACTGTGGGGCAAAGAGACACAAACTGCACCAACTGTGAGAAAAAGAGACACAAATTGCACCGACTGTGGGGCAAAGAAACACAAACTGCATCAACTGTGAGACAAAGAGACACAAACTGCACCGACTGAGGGGCAAAGAGACACAAACTGCACCAACTGTGGGGAAAGAGACACAAACTGCACCGACTGTGGGGCAAAGAGACACAAACTGCACCGACTGTGGAGCAAAGAGACAGAAACTGCAGCGACTGTGGGGCAAAGAGACACAAACTGCACCGACTGTGGGGCAAAGAGACACAAACTGCACCGACTGTGGGGCAAAGAGACACAAACTGCAGCGACTGTGGGGCAAAGAGACACAAACTGCACCAACTGTGGGGCTGAGAGACACAAACTGCACCGACTGTGGGGCAAAGAGACACAAACTGCACCGACTGTGGGGTAAAGAAACACAAACTGCAGCAAATGTTGGGCAAAGAAAAACAAACTGCACCGACTGTGGGGCTGAGAGACACAAACTGCACCGACTGTGGGGCAAAGAAACACAAACTGCAGCGACTGTGGGGCAAAGAGACAGAAACTGCACCGACTGTGGGGACATAGAAACAAACTGCACCGACTGAGGGACAAAGAGACGCAAACTGCACTGACTGTGAGGCAAAGAGACACAAACTGCACCGACTGTGAGGCAAAGAGACACAAACTGCACCAACAGTAAGGCAAAGAGACACAAACTGCACCGACTGTGGGGCAAAGCAACACAAACTGCATTGACTGTGGGGCTGAGTGAAAAAAAGTGCACCGACTGTGGGGCAAAGAGACACAAACTGCACCGACTGTGGGGCAAAGAGACACAAACTGCAGCGACTGTGGGGCTGAGTGACACAAACTGCACCGACTGTGGGGCAAAGAGACACAAACTGCACCGACTGTGGGACAAAGAGACACAAACTGCACCGAATGTGGGGCTGAGAGAAACAATCTGCAGCGAGTGTGGGGCAAACAGACACAAACTGCACCGACTGTGGGGCAAAGAGACACAAACTGCACCGACTGTGGGGCTGAGAGACACAAACTGCACCGACTGTGGGGCAAAGAGACACAAACTGCACCGACTGTGGGGCTGAGAGACACAAACTGCACCGCCTGTGGGGCAAAGAGACACAAACTGCACTGACTGTGGGGCTGAGAGACACTAACTGCAGCGACTGCGGGGCAAAGAGACACAAACTGCACCGACTGTGGGGCTGAGAGACACAAACTGCAGTGAATGTGGGACAAAGAGACAGAAACTGCACCGACTGTGGGGCAAAGAAACACAAACGGCACCGACTGTGGGGCTGAGAGACACAAACTGCATCGACTGTGGGGCTGAGAGACACAAACTGCACTGACTGTGGGGCAAAGAAACACAAACGGCACCGACTGTGGGGCGGAGAGACACAAACTGCACCGACTGTGGGGCTGAGAGACACAAACTGCACCGACTGTGGGGCAAAGAGACACAAACTGCACCGTCTGTGGGACAAAGAGACACAAACGGCACCGAATGTGTGGCAAAGAGACAAAAACGGCACCGACTGTGGGGCAAAGAGACAGAAACTGCACCGAATGTGTGGCAAATAGACACAAACTGCACCGACTGTGGGGCAACGAGACACAAACTGCACCAACTGTGAGACAAAGAGACACAAACTGCAGCGACTGTGGGGCAAAGAGGCACAAACTGCACCGACTGTGGGGCAAAGAGACACAAACTGCACCAACTTTGAGAAAAAGAGTCACAAATTGCACCGACTGTGGGGCAAAGAAACACAAACTGCATCAACTGTGAGACAAAGAGACACAAACTTCACAGACTGAGGGGCAAAGAGACACAAACTGCACCGACTGTGGGGAAAGAGACACAAACTGCACCGACTGTGGGGCTGAGAGACACAAACTGCACCGACTGTGGGGCAAAGTGACACAAACTGCAGCAACTGTGAGACAAAGAGACACAAACAGCATCGACTGTGAGACAAAGAGACACAAACTGCACAGACTGTGGGGCTGAGAGACACAAACTGCACCGACTGTGGGGCAAAGAGACACAAACTGCACCGACTGTGGGACAAAGAGACACAAAGTGCACCGAATGTGGGGCTGAGAGAAACAAACTGCAGCGAGTGTGGGGCAAACAGACACAAACTGCACCGACTGTGGGGCAAAGAGACACAAACTGCACCGACTGTGGGGCTGAGAGACACAAACTGCACCGACTGTGGGGCAAAGAGACACAAACTGCACCTACTGTGGGGCTGAGAGACACAAACTGCACCGACTGTGGGGCAAAGAGACACAAACTGCACTGACTGTGGGGCTGAGAGACACAAACTGCAGCGACTGCGGGGCAAAGAGACACAAACTGCACCGACTGTGGGGCTGAGAGACACAAACTGCAGTGAATGTGGGACAAAGAGACAGAAACTGCACCAACTGTGGGGCAAAGAAACACAAACTGCACCGACTGTGGGGCTGAGAGACACAAACTGCACCGACTGTGGGGCTGAGAGACACAAACTGCATCGACTGTGGGGCTGAGAGACACAAACTGCACTGACTGTGGGGCAAAGAAACACAAACGGCACCGACTGTGGGGCGGAGAGACACAAACTGCACCGACTGTGGGGCTGAGAGACACAAACTGCACCGACTGTGGGGCAAAGAGACACAAACTGCCCCGTCTGTGGGACAAAGAGACACAAACTGCACCGAATGTGTGGCAAAGAGACAAAAACGGCACCGACTGTGGGGCAAAGAGACAGAAACTGCACCGAATGTGTGGCAAATAGACACAAACTGCACCGACTGTGGGGCAACGAGACACAAACTGCACCAACTGTGAGACAAAGAGACACAAACTGCAGCGACTGAGGGGCAAAGAGTCACAAACTGCACCGACTGTGGGGCAAAGAGACACAAACTGCACCAACTGTGAGAAAAAGAGACACAAATTGCACCGACTGTGGGGGAAAGAAACACAAACTGCATCATCTGTGAGACAAAGAGACACAAACTTCACAGACTGAGGGGCAAAGAGACACAAACTGCACCAACTGTGGGGAAAGAGACACAAACTGCACTGACTGTGGGGCTGAGAGACACAAACTGCACCGATTGTGGGGCAAAGTGACACAAACTGCAGCAACTGTGAGACAAAGAGACACAAACTGCACCGACTGTGAGACAAAGAGACACAAACTGCACAGACTGTGGGGCTGAGAGACACAAACTGCACCGACTGTGAGACAAAGAGACACAAACTGCACCGACTGTGAGACAAAGAGACACAAACTGCACCGACTGTGAGACAAAGAGACACAAACTGCAGCGACTGTGAGACAAAGAGACACAAACTGCACCGACTGAGACAAAGAGAGACAAACTGCACCGACTGTGGAGCTGAGAGACACAAACTTCACAGACTGAGGGGCAAAGAGACACAAACTGCACCAACTGTGGGGATGAGAGACACAAACTGCAGCAACTGTGGGGCAACGAGACACAAACTGCACCGACTGTGGGGAATAGACACACAAACTGCACCAACAGTGAGACAAAGAGACACAAACTGCACCGAATGTGAGACAAAGAGAAACAAACTGCACCGACTGTGGGGCAAAGAGACAGAAACTGCACCGAGTTTGGGGACATGGACACAAACTGCACCGACTGAGGGACAAAGAGACGCAAACTGCACTGACTGTGAGACAAAGAGACACAAACTGCACCGACTGCGGGGCTGAGAGACACAAACTGCACCAACGGTGAGGCTGAGAGGCACAAACTGCAGCGACTGTGGGGCTGAGAGGCACAAACTGCACCGACTGTGGGGCAAAGAGACAGAAACTGCAGCGACTGTGGGGCAAGAGACACAAACTGCACCGACTGTGTGGCTGAGAGACACAAACTGCACTGACTGTGGGGCAGAGAATCACAAACTGCAGCGACTGTGGGGCAAAGAAACACAAACTGCACCGACTGAGGGGCAAAGAGACACAAACTGCAGCAACTGTGGGGCAAGAGACACAAACTGCACCGACTGTGGGACTGAGAGACACAAACTGCAGTGACTGTGGGGCAAAGAGACAGAAAGTGCAGCGACTGTGGGGCAAGAGACACAAACTGCACCGACTGTGTGGCTGAGAGACACAAACTGCACCGACTGTGGGGCAAAGAAACACAAACTGCAGCGACTGTGGGGCAAAGAAACACAAACTGCACCGACTGTGGGGCAAAGAGACACAAACTGCACCGACTATGGGGCAAAGAAAAACAAACTGCAGCGACTGTGGGACAAAGAGACACAAACTGCAGCGACTGTGGGGCAAAGAGACACAAACTGCACCGACTGTGGGACAAAGAGACACAAACTGCAGCGACTGTGGGGCAAAGAAACACAAACTGCTCCAACTGTGAGACAAAGAGACACAAACTGCACCGACTGTGGGGCAAAGCAATACAAACTGCACCGACTGTGGGGAATAGAGACACAAACTGCACCAACTGTGAGACAAAGAGACACAAACTGCAGCGACTGGGGGGCAAAGAGACACAAACTGCACCAACTGTGGGGAAAGAGACACAAACTGCAGCGACTGCGGGGCAAAGAGACACAAACTGCACGAACTGTGAGACAAAGAGACACAAACTGCACCTACTGTGAGACAAAGAAACACAAACTGCACCGACTGTGGGGCTGAGAGACACAAACTGCACCGACTGTGAGACAAAGAGACACAAACTGCAGCAAATGTCAGACAAAGAGACACAAACTGCCCCGAATGTGAGACAAAGAGACACAAACTGCACCGACTGTGAGACAAAGAGACACAAACTGCACAGACTGTGGGTCTGAGAGACAGAAACTGCAGCGACAGTGGGGCAACGAGACACAAACTGCACCGATTGTGGGGAATAGAGACACAAACTGCACCAACTGTGAGACAAAGAGACACAAACTGCACCAACTGTGAGATAAAGAGAAACAAACTGCACCGACTGTGGGGCAAAGAGACACAAACTGCACCAACTGTGAGATAAAGAGAAACAAACTGCACCTTCTGTGAGACAAAGAGACACAAACTGCACCGACTGTGGGGCTGAGAGACACAAACTGCACCGACTGTGGGGCAAAGAGACACAAAATGCACTGACTGTGGGGCAAAGAGACAGAAACTGCAGCGACTGTGGGGCAAAAAGACAAAACTGCAGCGACTGTGGGGCAAAGAGACACAAACTGCAGCGACTGTGGGGCAAAGAGACAGAAACTGCAGCGACTGTGGGTCTGAGAGACACAAACTGCACCGCAAGTGGGGCAAAGAGACACAAACTGCACCGACTGTGGGGCAAGGAGACACAAACTGCACCGACTGTGGGGCAAAGAGACACAAACTGCACCGAATGTGGGGCAAAGAGACAAAAACTGCACCGGCTGTGGGGACATGGACACAAACTGCACCGACTGTGGGACAAAGAGACACAAACTGCACCGACTGTGAGGCAAAGAGACACAAACTGCACCGACTGTAAGGCAAAGAGACACAAATTGCACCAACGGTGAGGCAAAGAGACACAAACTGCACCGACTGTGGGGCTGAGAGGCACAAACTGCACCGACTGTGGGGCAAAGCAACACAAACTGCACCGACTGTGGGGCTGAGAGACACAAACTGCAGCGACTGTGGGACTGAGTGACACAAACTGCACCGACTGTGGGGCAAAGAGAGACAAACTGCACCGACTGTGGGGCTGAGAGACACAAACTGCACCGACTGCGGGGCAAAGAGACACAAACTGCACCGCATGTGGGGCTGGGAGACACAAACTGCACCGACTGTGGGGCAAAGAGACACAAACTGCACCGACTGTGGGGCAAAGAGACACAAACTGCACCGACTGTGGGGCAAAGAAACACAAAATACACTGACTGTGGAGCAAAGAGACAGAAACTGCAGCGACTGTGGGGCAAAGAGACACAAACTGCACCGACTGTGGGGCAAAGAGACAGAAACTGCAGCGACTGTGGGTCTGAGAGACACAAGCTGCACCGACTGTGGGGCAAAGAGACACAAACTGCACCAACTGTGGGGCAAAGAGACAGAAACTGCACCGACTGTGGGGCAAAGAGACACAAACTGCACCGACTGTGGGGCAAAGAGACACAAACTGCACCGACTGCGGGGCAAAGAGACAGAAACTGCACCGACTGTGGGGCAAAGAGACACAAACTGCACCGACTGTGGGGCAAAGAGACAGAAACTGCACCGACTGTGGGGCAAAGAGACACAAACTGCACCGACTGTGGGGCTGAGAGACACAAACTGCACCGACTATGGGGCAAAGAGACACAAACTGCACTGACTGTGGGGCAAAGAGACACAAACTGCACCGGATGTGGGGCAAAGAGACACAAACTGCACCGACTGTGGGGCTGAGAGACACAAACTGCACCGACTGTGGGTCAAACAGACATAAACTGCACCAACTGTGGGGCAAAGAGACACAAACTGCACCGACTGTGGGGCAAAGAGACACAAACTGCAGCAACTGTGGGGCTGAGAGACACAAACTGCAGCGACTGCGGGGCAAAGAGACACAAACTGCACCGACTGTGGGGCTGAGAGACACAAACTGCACCGACTGTGGGGCAAAGAGACACAAACTGCACCGACTGTGGGGCAAAGAGACACAAACTGCACCGACTGTGGGGCAAAGAAACACAAAATGCACAGACTGTGGGGCAAAGAGACAGAAACTGCACCAACTGTGAGACAAAGAGACACAAACTGCACCAACTGTGAGACAAAGAGGCACAAACTGCACCGACTGTGAGACAAAGAGACACAAACTGCACCGACTGTGGGGCTGAGAGACACAAACTGCACCGACTGTGAGACAAAGAGACGCAAACTGCAGCAACTGTGAGACAAAGAGACACAAACTGCACCGACTGTGAGACAAAGAGACACAAACTGCACCAACAGTGAGACAAAGAGACACAAACTGCACCGACTGTGAGACAAAAAGACACAAACTGCACCGACTGTGGGGCTGAGAGACACAAAGTGCAGCAACTGTGGGGCAACGAGACACAAACTGCACCGACTGTGGGGAATAGAGACACAAACTGCACCAACTGTGAGACAAAGAGACACAAACTGCTCCAACTGTGAGATAAAGAGAAACAAACTGCACCGTCTGTGGGGCAAAGAGACACAAACTGCACCAACTGTGAGATAAAGAGAAACAAACAGCACCGACTGTGGGGCAAAGAGACACAAACTGCACCAACTGTGAGATAAAGAGAAACAAACTGCGCCGACTGTGAGACAAAGAGACACAAACTGGACCGACTGTGGGGCTGTGAGACACAAACTGCACCGACTGTGGGGCAAAGAGAGACAAACTGCACCGACTGTGGGGCAAAGAGACACAAACTACACCGACTGTG
>JANJGN010000579.1:377500-380091 GCA_026770705.1 Isurus oxyrinchus | reverse complement strand
TTAGGGTTAGGGTTAGGGTTAGGGTTAGGGTTAGGGTTAGGGTTAGGGTTAGGGTTAGGGTTAGGGTTAGGGTTAGGGTTAGGGTTAGGGTTAGGGTTAGGGTTAGGGGAGGGAGGGAGGGTTAGGGTTAGGGTTAGGGTTAGGGTTAGGGTTAGGGTTAGGGTTAGGGTTAGGGTTAGGGTTAGGGTTAGGGTTAGGGTTAGGGTTAGGGTTAGGGTTAGGGTTAGGGTTAGGGTTAGGGTTAGGGTTAGGGTTAGGGTTAGGGTTAGGGTTAGGGTTAGGGTTAGGGTTAGGGTTAGGGTTAGGGTTAGGGTTAGGGTTAGGGTTAGGGTTAGGGTTAGGGTTAGGGTTAGGGTTAGGGTTAGGGTTAGGGTTAGGGTTAGGGTTAGGGTTAGGGTTAGGGTTAGGGTTAGGGTTAGGGTTAGGGTTAGGGTTAGGGTTAGGGTTAGGGTTAGGGTTAGGGCTAGGGTTAGGGCTAGGGCTAGGGCTAGGGCTAGGGCTAGGGCTAGGGCTAGGGCTAGGGCTAGGGCTAGGGCTAGGGCTAGGGCTAGGGCTAGGGCTAGGGCTAGGGCTAGGCTAGGGCTAGGGCTAGGGCTAGGGCTAGGGCTAGGGCTAGGGCTAGGGCTAGGGCTAGGGCTAGGGCTAGGGCTAGGGCTAGGGCTAGGCTAGGGCTAGGGCTAGGGCTAGGGCTAGGGCTAGGGGCTAGGGCTAGGGCTAGGGCTAGGGCTAGGGCTAGGGCTAGGGCTAGGGCTAGGGCTAGGGCTAGGGCTAGGGGCTAGGCTAGGGCTAGGGCTAGGGCTAGGGCTAGGGCTAGGGCTAGGGCTAGGGCTAGGGCTAGGGCTTAGGGCTAGGGCTAGGGGTTAGGGGTTAGGGGTTAGGGGTTAGGGGTTAGGGGTTAGGGGTTAGGGTTAGGGGTTAGGGTTAGGGTTAGGGTTAGGGTTAGGGTTAGGGTTAGGGTTAGGGTTAGGGTTAGGGTTAGGGTTAGGGTTAGGGTTAGGGTTAGGGTTAGGGTTAGGGTTAGGGTTAGGGTTAGGGTTAGGGTTAGGGTTAGGGTTAGGGTTAGGGTTAGGGTTAGGGTTAGGGTTAGGGTTAGGGTTAGGGTTAGGGTTAGGGTTAGGGTTAGGGTTAGGGTTAGGGTTAGGGTTAGGGTTAGGGTTAGGGTTAGGGTTAGGGTTAGGGTTAGGGTTAGGGTTAGGGTTAGGGTTAGGGTTAGGGTTAGGGTTAGGGTTAGGGTTAGGTTAGGGTTAGGGTTAGGGTTAGGGTTAGGGTTAGGGTTAGGGTTAGGGTTAGGGTTAGGGTTAGGGTTAGGGTTAGGGTTAGGGTTAGGGTTAGGGTTAGGGTTAGGGTTAGGGTTAGGGTTAGGGTTAGGGTTAGGGTTAGGGTTTAGGGTTAGGGTTAGGGTTAGGGTTAGGGTTAGGGTTAGGGTTAGGGTTAGGGTTAGGGTTAGGGTTAGGGTTAGGGTTGGGGTTGGGTTAGGTTAGGGTTAGGGTTAGGGTTAGGGTTAGGGTTAGGGTTAGGGTTAGGGTTAGGGTTAGGGTTGGGGTTGGGTTAGGTTAGGGTTAGGGTTAGGGTAGGGTTAGGGTTAGGGTTAGGGTTAGGGTTAGGGTTAGGGTTAGGGTTAGGGTTAGGGTTAGGGTTAGGGTTAGGGTTAGGGTTAGGGTTAGGGTTAGGGTTAGGGTTAGGGTTAGGGTTAGGGTTAGGGTTAGGGTTAGGTTAGGGTTAGGGTTAGGGTTAGGGTTAGGGTTAGGGTTAGGGTTAGGGTTAGGGTTAGGGTTAGGGTTAGGGTTAGGGTTAGGGTTAGGGTTAGGGTTAGGGTTAGGGTTAGGGTTAGGGTTAGGGTTAGGGTTAGGGTTAGGGTTAGGGTTAGGGTTAGGGCTAGGGCTAGGGCTAGGGCTAGGGCTAGGGCTAGGGCTAGGGCTAGGGCTAGGGCTAGGGCTAGGGCTAGGGCTAGGGCTAGGGCTAGGGCTAGGGCTAGGGCTAGGGCTAGGGCTAGGGCTAGGGCTAGGGCTAGGGCTAGGGCTAGGGCTAGGGCTAGGGCTAGGGCTAGGGCTAGGTAGGGCTAGGGCTAGGGCTAGGGCTAGGGCTAGGGCTAGGGCTAGGGCTAGGGTTTAGGGGTTAGGGGTTAGGGGTTAGGGGTTAGGGGTTAGGGGTTAGGGGTTAGGGGTTAGGGGTTAGGGGTTAGGGGTTAGGGGTTAGGGGTTAGGGGTTAGGGTTAGGGTTAGGGTTAGGGTTAGGGTTAGGGTTAGGGTTAGGGTTAGGGTTAGGGTTAGGGGTTAGGGTTAGGGGTTAGGGTTAGGGTTAGGTTAGGGTTAGGGTTAGGGTTAGGGTTAGGGTTAGGGTTAGGGTTAGGGTTAGGGTTAGGGTTAGGGTTAGGGTTAGGGTTAGGGTTAGGGGTTAGGGTTAGGGTTAGGGTTAGGGTTAGGGTTAGGGTTAGGGTTAGGGTTAGGGTTAGGGTTAGGGTTAGGGTTAGGGTTAGGGTTAGGGTTAGGGTTAGGGTTAGGGTTAGGGTTAGGGTTAGGGTTAGGGTTAGGGTTAGGGTTAGGGTTAGGGTTAGGGTTAGGGTTAGGGTTAGGGTTAGGGTTAGGGTTAGG